>CM039131.1:38205825-38698437 GCA_022036555.1 Microstegium vimineum
GCCCCGCTAACGTCGTTGAAAGACTACTCCTTCGCCGACGGAAGCAACCTATTTTTATAAAATAAAAATTCAATAAATACTATTACCTCAGGTAATAGATGATCGTGACTATTGGATCAAAATAAATGGACGATCCATATTCATTCCAAAGTACCGTAGCAAAAACCATCACATATTATTGACAGTGAATTTTGTGTTATGGACAGCGGCAGAGTACCAAAACATACCACATAATTGTTAATCTCATACTTCGTCTTATACATAAGATTAGGCTCCTGTTTAGTTCTAACTAAAATTCAAAATCCAAAATCCCAACTATTTTGGATTCCAAAATCCAAAATGCAAATATTTTGGTAGGGTGTTTAGTTTCAACCAAAATTTGCCTTGCAATGATGGGACTGTGAGGATGACACACAAATCAATGCAAATATTCTCTTATTTTGGCCTCTTAAGTCCAAAATCTAAAATGAGGAATGAACCACTTTTTGTCAAATATTTTGGGTGGTATTTAGTTCAATTTTGCAAAATGAAGAGCCTAAACCCAAAATATTTTGGATTCCATGGGGAACTAAACATCCCCTAGTTAGGAGACAATCTCAATACACTCCCCTAATCGGCAAAATGAACTCGCTCGGGCTGGCTACAATAATTAAGCGTCGGGTCCGCTATTGGTTATGTTTACGAGCATATATTATCGGCCAAATTATTTATTCAGAA
Source organism: Microstegium vimineum (assembly GCA_022036555.1). Classification (NCBI taxonomy): domain Eukaryota; kingdom Viridiplantae; phylum Streptophyta; class Magnoliopsida; order Poales; family Poaceae; genus Microstegium; species Microstegium vimineum. The sequence continues at coordinate 38,206,543 of CM039131.1, forward strand.
AAAAACAAAAAAAATCATTTTTTTCGGTTATGTAATTTGTTCAAGGTACTAGTACGACTATGCAGGCTCATGGCCGGACTGCTGAGAATAATAGCCTGGAGCGAACGTGACAGAGAACTAGCTTACAAGATGCGCATGTGACAGCCTGCCTAACGGGCATTGGCATGGACATAGATGGATGCTGTGGTGGGGGTGCCGTCCTACACATTTTAGTATTTTTATACAAAAAAAAAAGTGGGGGGTCTAATGCACAAGTGGAGCCAGCGCTGGGGCGACGGAGACCTCTAACAAACTGTGCACGCAAAAAGGCAGCAAATTATGTGTTGATGAGGGGGTGGATTAGAAGGCAAGTCACCTTCAATGATCAACCCAAAAATTTTTTTTTGACGAGAATGATCAACCCAAATTCAACCTGGTCCCGGCGCATGCACCCATATGAGCTCAATCGTGAGGGTGTCGTCTTCATAATTAGCTGCTTGCAAAAAAATCTGTGCGCTTGCTATACTGTCGTGCGCCCCACATTTTAGCTTCGTCCATTTGATATGTGCGATCAAATCTTGGCCGTGCATATTGTAAACAAAACATTAATCTGGCTGTCGAATTGTTTGTAACCACCAGCCAATTTTCTCTTTGCTCAATGCGTACGATGATGCACGATTCTTCAGAGTACTGAAAAAGGCATGGTTTTTGGGGTGACTCCATGTGCATATATATGACTTGGAAAATTATGTCGCCACCATGGACGCATTGGGCTAGTTGGAAAAAGCATACAATTAAACTGCACTATTTTGGGTGGCAGTGTGATCCAGTCAATTGATGGAGAACAGGTCTTGTCGATGACTTCAGGTTTTGAAAGAGCCTTTTTCTGATTTGCCTTTTACTTCTTCTAGATTGATGTAGCAAGATATAGATACTTCTATGACTAATTCTAGCATAGTGTTAAGTCAAGTCTTCTTAATTTTGACCAAATTATATAAAAACATATTAATATTAATATCTATCATACTAAATCAGTATCATTATATTTGTTATGGAATATGCTTTCATAATATATTTATTTTCAGTCACAAATATTGGCATTGCTTTGTTTAAATTTGGTTAAAGAAAAGATGGTTTGACTTACACCAAACTTAAAACTGGATGGAGGTAGTAGAAAAGTTGAACAATAATTGTTGGTCCCAAACACGTACTGTTTTCTTTTAGCAATAGCGGGCGAATCATCATATTTATTATGAAAAAAAGGCGATGTTCCGTCCACTTTCATGGTTTCCAGTATGTACGAATAAACAATGTAGGAGGGCATTGTTCTTAAGAGGATTTTTAGTTTTATTAATTCTGCACCACCCATTTTAGCGCAATAGCATATGTTCTTCCACAACCAAGACAACATGCATGGTTGTAGGTACGTTGTTTGTGGCGAACTGTGCACGAGCTGGTGGCCACTAAGAACCGTTTTTTCGGCAGCGAAACATGGGGATAGTATTTGGGAAGCAACAGTTATAAAAAGGCAAGCATATATGTGCACGTCCACATCGGCTTGTAAATTCAAGATCAGTCGGCCTTCTCATTTGCCTATTTTTTGGCTGATAAACCACGACTGATACTGTTTTAGACACCGAAAAAATATATTATATTTTGCTTTTAATATATAGGAAGTGGAAAACTGAAAACACAGGATTGTTTTGCCACTACTACTTGTCTACTACTACACCACTGTACGTCTGTACCACAGAAAGATGGAAAGAAATGGACGAAGAATCAATCAATCTTCCTGCACCTGCGCACTGCAGGCAGAACATGGCAGCACCACCGACCAATGTCCTGTTCGCTTGGCTTATCCGTCACCAAAACAATATTTTTATCTTATAGAGCATCAGTCACGGTTTATAAAAAAAAAAAAAAGGCCAAGCCACCCACACACAACAGCCGAGCCCCGAGATCGTATCTTTGCTCATCAGCCAAAAGTCGGGCGACCACCAAGACAGTGTCAGTCAGGACTCAGGCATCCGGCGGTTACGTGCAACTGGGACAACGCAGAAGGCTGCAGCACCGATGCACAACAGCACAGCTGCACAAGCACTGAAGCACAAATCAGCTCCCTGCTCCAATCGCCGCCATTTTGTAATCAATCTTCGGCGACAACAACTACTGTACATGCATCTCTCCAGAAACGAACCCACGCATGGCAGTTGGCACTTTGGCAGTGCACCAGTGAACTTCCATGTCCTCATCCAATCTGCCAACCTAGCTCCATCCGCTGACACCTAGCAGCAGCAGCAAGCATCAGTCACCACGATTCATCTAATAATAAACCCTTAAACTTGAAGGTATTAGGCCACTCACAATGCAGACTCTAACCTATTTATTATCTTGAATATTGTGGATTTGGAGTCTAAATAAGACTTGAAATCTTGTATTTTCACCCTCTTTCTTCAATAAATATACTACCACATTAACAAAATACCATAAATAAGTGGTAATAAATAGTCTTGGACTCTATATGATAGAGTATGCATTGAGAGTGCCTTTATTGTAGTCAAAAGGGGTAGATCCAAGATATATGAGCACTTATAGAGGACTAAATAATGAAGATTTAGATTTAAACATAGAGATTAATGGTGATTGAAAGCTAGTTAAATGATATTTAAATGAGAAATTAGGCTTCCGAGGGGGCTGCAGCCCGGGCAGCCCACCCCGTGGATCCGCCCACAAGGGGGGGGGGGGGGGGGCTTTTTTTTGGAAAAAAATAAAAAATGGCTGTCTACCAATCTATATATTGGAGTAGTATTAGGAAAGCAACTAGGTGTTCCGATGAAAGAGTCAGGTTCAGAGCAGGCCCATAATAATTGAACCGGCGATCGACTGGAAGCAAGCTAAGCTACTAGTAGTACACCGATTAGTACCACTTTATTAGTTGTTGGAGCAAAGATAAACAAGCACGTACGTACTGATGGCATCCCGGAGCTAGAGGATTTGCCGGTACCTACCAGTAATACGTCCAGCACGGATCGGATGGACGGGCGAGGAGCAAGATCGAGTAATTTCCTCAGCGCTGACGTTTTGCGCAAGCGCACAGGTGTCCGGGGCGTCCATGCTGAGTCCGTCGTAGTTTGATGAGGGGAGGAGCGGGTGACCTGTTGGGAGCAGCACATGGCACGACGAGGTGCGTGGGGGAGGGGAGAGATGGGATTTCAGACACTGACACCGCGACGGGTTAGTAGACTGTAAAGTGCAACTGACGGCCTGCCCGTCACTTTGCTTTTTTTTTCCGGACCAATGAAACATTATATTTTTGTAATAGCCGAATACATCAACTCGTTACAATATATTTTTTATCTAAATAATATCCACGCTATAAATAATTTCAAATATTAAAACTAATTTTACACCACGCTTTATAGTATACAATACATTTTTTTATCTAAATAATATCCACGCTATAAATAATTTCAAATATTAAAACTAATTTTACACCACGCTTTATAGTATGAATGACTGTACAAACAAAAACTTGGTAAAAGATGGACGACACCGGGCGTGGCCTTTTTATGATTGTGTTGGGGACGGAGGATCCACGTACGTTGTCACGCACCATGCGTGGAAAAACAGATGGCATGTGCAGATGAAATCAGCTGCTCTTGGTGATGGCGGTACCCTACCGTACCTGGAGGCTGGAGCCGCGGCCTGGTCTGCCTTTTCCTTTTCTTTATCGAGAGAAATTAAAAGAAAACAACAAGGTGGCGCCAAGAGTCGAGTCTTGTCTACAATTTGAGGCCGCCACTGTGGTTTTGTCGTCTGGATCTGATGAGCATCGCGCCACCTGTCGGTGACAGTGCCACTGTAACTTCCTCCGTAGAGGAATCGGTCTCGTCGCCATCCAATGGCCAAATCATCTCACTTTTATTTACGAAATAATTGGAAATTTGCCACTGAATTTGTTGCCTCCTTGGCTATAATTGCCATTGAGTATGGGTCTGACTGGTTACTTGTATAACTCTTTCTCTAGGATATAGGAGAATACAAGTTATAGTTATTTGATTGACTGCATATAACTTTATGCGGGCTAGCACTATCTTCAAAGCAGGCTGGACTTGCATCCCACTATCCCCTAGAAATTGATCGTATCCAGCTATGCAAGCATTGCATTACATCCATTATGCACTAAGTATAAAAACTAGACAATTATGCATATAACCAATCAAACATATAGTATTATACAACTCCCTATTCAGTTGAACCAAACAACATTGAATTGTGTTGCCAATCAAAAGCTAAGTTAATACATGTAATCCCTATTCAGAATTAGATATACTAAATATGATATATATGTTACGTAAGTTAATACAAATAACCAATCAAAAACTATATGAATCGTGGGTCCAGCCGTCAGTCTAGGTACACGTAAAGCATAATATTTTTTTTCTCGAGGACCTACGGTAGGCGATTGCCGGTCTGATTTCTTATTGATGTGGCAAACCACGGAATACACATCAGAAGGGTCCAACACACACGCACCTAAGCACGGTTACATGCAATGCAATGTAGCTGATCGAGGCAGGCATTACCGAACACAAGTGAGGAAAAAAAAACACAACCCACGAATGACACATGATTTCACACTGAAAATGTCCAGAATAACAGAATGCTATTATTGGGTAGAGTATCTTTAACAAAGTCTTGTGAGGTCAAACCTCCCAGCGCACAACAAAAATAGGGTCATTAATTAAGAGCTGTTATAGCATCTCCAAAAATTTGACAAATAGACTTGACATCCATTTTTTTTGGCAAAATAATAAAATTTGGTCTCTAAAGGTTTGTCAAATGAGCTTGACATTTGTAGCAACATGCCATCCGACCCTCCCGCGCACGCATCTTTACGCGCGCCTACTCGGCTTGGCACCGCGCCCGCGCGTCCGCCTGCGCGCCTGAGGCCCACCTGGCTGCCGCTGACGCACGCCTGCACGGGCGCACGGCTGCACTGCACCCTGCACCGCTGCACGCCCCTGCATGCTACCTCACCTGCTGCTGAAACGACCGGACGTTGCCTCAGGGCAGCCCTTGCATGCTAGTACCTCACCTGCATGCTACAAGAGGAGTAGTCTCAGCCAAAAATCATACTACACGTGGATAAGAAACTAATGTTTTTCTTTTTCATGTCTGTCATCATTTTATCATTTCTTTTGAAAAACTGCATTTATAAAAAAACGGCCGGAAAAAGAAGTGGACCGCTTTTTCCATTTTGCTAACTACAAAATACCAAACTCTTAGAAAGGAAGTGTTTTTTTACTTGGCATATATTTTAGGGAGTTAGTAAATCACAAGATTTATCAAGTAATTTTTAGGAAACTCTTGAATGAAGATGCTCTAACAAGTTGGCCTGCGAGAACTGATTGCTTTGCTGTCCGATCCGAGTACTACAGGGAGGGAGTAAACAACTTCAGATCCCCCGGAATGGAATCAGTAGTAGTACTCCAGCTCTCGCTCGCTCTCTCGTCCCTGTGTAGTGTAGTGTACCTCGGTTAACGACAGGTTTAGCTGACCTTGATCGCCAGAACGTGCGCCGATGGACAGGAGGGCCCGGGGCATGGAGTGCTCAGTGCTGGAGTAGGACCACACCAGTGTGGACCCGTGTGTCAGGGAGAGAGAATGTGTCGTGCAGCCGATTGGAGGACGGGGGTCTCTCTCTCTTTTTGAGTCTCATCTTAATTATAGTTGGAGCAGGTGCAGGTCTGTGTTGGCTTGGGAGTTTGGATGGCTCGTCCATTTGAGCGGTTTTAGGTTGGTTGATGCAATAGCTTCCTGTGCATGAGTTCAAATTCTAGCTGCATACAACACATTTTGCGAAATCATCCGTCATAACCTATTTCTTGATACGCCTGCAACGACTAAAGACTACGAGATGAACTTTTAACATCAAAATAAAGAGTGTATACAAATGTTGATTTAGGCCTTATCGGCCCATGCGCAGCAGTCAGACAGGCCCATTACTGACTAAAGTTTCTTTCTTTCGTTTCTTTTCTTTTCTTTGCAGAAATTCACTTCTACACATGCAAGATGCAATACACATAATCCGTATTAACAGAACACATTACTCCTCGAGGAGAAAGAAAAATATAATATCAGTTCTCAGTAATGCAGAGGATCGTTGTTTAGATCAATAATCCATGTAAGTCTGTAATGACAATATAAAAATTTGTCCAAATGGACACAATTACGCAAGATCAGGAGTTTCCATTTCCAAAGAATGAAAAAAACTACTGTACTTCTAAAATTGTGCAATACCAAATATCAGTACGAATCGACAAAAAAGAAGAAGAAAAATTACAGTCTATGCACAGAAGTTACCTGTCATTATCAGCTTACCTAAGTATACCTATACAAAGACAGTCTGAACCTGCTAAGGCTCCAAAATGGCCAGTATCGCAGAAGCAGTTGCCATCGAGTTTACCAGCAAATGCAAACCTACCAGTTTTTTTTCAACGTGAATTCGTTTGAATTTACCTTCTCGAAAAGTATAATCGCTAGCTTTTTACAGCCCAGCGGCGACCCCTGATCTCATATCCATCAGAAGCTTGATCACCACCTCCCCAGCTGTCCGCAGCAGCAGCTGAGCTCACAACTCTGCGATGTTTTTTGCCCTTTATGACACCACTGTCACTTGCACTTCCACTTAATAATGGATCATCAATCCCACGAACAGATCTCTCTGGCGTTGCTGCACTCACCCAGTTGTCATCCTGGATTTTCTTACGCTTGTCATTCTTTTTCATCAATTTATCAAAGCGCTTCTCCACTGGCCGCACTGCTTGGTTAACAGTGAACTTGAAATCCTTGATCACCTAAGTTAGAGGGACGACAACAAGACAAAGCATAAAAATTATGCTCGCAAACATATTCTGCAAACCCAGTCAACCCATAAAGTATTAATAGAAGAGAACATACTCCGTTTTTGACTGTCAAGGTAAGATTTATTTACTGGTTCAAAAAATTCAAAGCCCAACCTATAATAACGTATAAAGAGAGGAAATTTGTTGGTAATGCTCAGAAAGAAGGTTTGGTCCCAGCACTCACATATTCTCCACTGCCGACAACAAAGTCCCGAACACTTTCTTTTATGTTTGTAACGCTTCTCTCATCTGGTTCCAACTGCGGAAGCTTCAATTTGGTAGGCCGGTTGCTTTCCTTAATTTCAAAAGGGTCCACAGGATCAGAGGATACATAGTCCCCAAGTACAGAAATGTTTCCAGGTGACTGATTAGTTAAGAGTGCATAGGGCTTGGCTGGGAACACATAGAGGTGAACAACTGAAGCAATGCCCATCTGTCCTGGAGGAAGACATGGTGCTATCAGATATCTACAACTAGCCACATAAACATGAAAGAAATAGATTCTTTTAAGCAAATGAAAAGATATAGATAGTAAAAAATTAAAAACACCCAGGAAGGATGAATACCTCTATGCAAATAATGAAATCTTGAATGCTTGATTTTAATTCCAAGCTCTGGGCTAAAGGACTTCTAAGAAGGCCCAAAGCATACATTATTGCAATCACCACACCTTGCCACCAAGTTAAGAATACTATCGATTTGAAAGAAAGAAACTTAGCCAGAGGCTTTATAGGTGCCAATTCGTCCTTGGTAGCTGTATACCATGCTACTAGACAGTACAGGGCCCAATATTGACTAAAGTTGAGAACTGCAGCAAAGTAAGGGTACCTGCATCACAAATATATGTGTTGGATTTTAGAACAAATATAAAAAAGAGAAGATGAAGTAACTGATTTAGCTATCTCAACATTGGTTCATTCATAATGGACAACAATCAAATAAGATGTGATTTTTTTTCCCAATGAAAGCATGACATAGTGTAGTGGAGAAATATCTCGACCCCACATCATTCACATAGGGCAGCTCCCATATCCCCCTGCCGGCACCCCTTCCCCCTCAACCCTATCTCTGCCTCTGCCGCTGCCAGAGCTCCTCCCGAGCAGTGAGGAGGGCGTTGCGAGGCCCTCTCAGCCTCCACCACACCTTCTCCCCTCCCTTCCCTTCCCTTCCCTTCCTCCCCCTCCTCTCCTGCTCCTGTGGCATTTGGTGGTTTGGCATCGTGCTACATCAAGGCCGTCCAGATCCACTTTGGGGACATCGATGGTCTGGAGGGCAGATCCGGTGTCATTACCTTCTTGAAGGCTTCGCTAGGCTATTCCGGCTCTGTGGCTTGGTGCTTTCCATATGGTTTGATGCCACTCTTTTTCCTTGTTAGTTTTTTAGTTTTATGCAGGAAGCTTTGAATAGTTGCCTGGACGTTTGGACCAGCATATAGTTGTCCCAGCGTGCTTGGCCAGTGAATTTGTGTAGAGATAATCGTAAGTCGTGCTCAGTGATGCTCTTCAAGGTGAGTCGTGGTGCCAGGCGATTGGATTGTCAGCTTTTGGTCTTTGGACAGGTGTCAGGTGTGTACCCCTAGCTGTACGGTCAGAGTGAGGACCCAAGTTATGTGGGGATGATTTGTGTCCCCCTAGTTGTGTGGTCTACGAATCAAGTTGTTCGGGGTTTGTAACCCTAGTTGTACGGTTTTTGGGTCCAGTTTTCCTTATAAACTGGGCCAATTGTCTTCTTCTAATAACATTTGCAGCAAAGCAAAATCCTTCGCCATCTTTGTGGGGAAAAAAAGGGAAGCAGGATGTATATCATGAGGAGGATACAGCAATTCCATTCAACAAACATAGCTTGCACATAAAAAACCAATGTAAAGAAGATGTAATTCTCAGATTTGGAAACAAAGAACAAGAAAGGAAATAATTGTCTTACCCGCATCGTAAATTGAATTCTCCATCACAATAAACACCAAAAGGTTCTAGAAGAAGAGATAAAATGGCTGTGAGGGTCTTTATGATCACCTGCAGGTGCAAAAAGGGCATAACTAAGTCTTATTTTTTACTTCTCAGATAAAAGAATTTTCCAGGGCTTGTGGAAATACATATTGGAAGATTCCAAATTTGATAATCAGGTAGAACCGCGTCCCCAATTTCCAGGGCTTCAATACATAATTTATAGGAAAATGATGGTGTATGATTCCCTTCTCAGATGCATGATGCAGTAGAGGCTGCCCAGAACCAGAGCCACCTTCCCTCTTTAAAAAAGCTATTGTTTTATCTTCCCCACCTACAATTGATTAGACATATAAACACACATAAATGAAGAGAAGAAAATATAAAAGCTGCAAGTGCACAAAACAATATATATCATGAATTGTATCAGAAAGACAAAATGTAAGGATTTGATTGTTTTAGCTGCAGATTGTGAAAAGCACCTTGTAGATTTTAAATGCTGGTGGAAACTAGATTGTAGATTGCTGTAATCCAGTATTGAAATCTAGGGGTTTCTTTAACCTTGGATTGTACAATTACAATCTAGCAATTGCAAGCTCGACTACAAAGAGAAATGATATAGATAGTCTGCCTGCCACTAGACTAGACAATATATAGTATCTATCCAGTTGTCACAAATATTTTTTACTGTCGCATAAAAAACCTACCTGATACTCTTAGTTCTGGTGTAATATGATATGATAATAAGATTCCCACCCCCCCCCCCCCCCCCCCCCCCCCCCCGCCCACAATTACAACACATTGATGCGACTTCATGATGCTCAATGGCAGGCCCGGAGAGGTACATACGGTAATTTTATAGGACAAAATATTGCATTGTTCAAAATTATGTTACATTCCTGCTCTTTGAAATAAAACTCCACATGCAAAATATAGGGAAAGCTAGGTAAGAACACAACACTACATGTATTCTCAAGATAGCAAATGTCTATAGGCATAACTTACCTAAACATGCAGTAATATATCTTCCAAAGCAGTACATTGCAAATGCTTCATAAGCATCACGTAGGATGCCACAATAAACACTTGTATTTGGATTTATCAAAGAAATATACTGTTCCAAAAGAAGAACATTAGACATGCTGGTGGAGTAATGTAGCACATACATAAAGTGTTTTGGAGGTTTTACCGACTCAATTGCATAGCAAGGGACCATGAGAATAACACCCAGTACAAATTTCTGTTCCTGTACAGGTAGAACAGAACCTAGAACAGTGAAAATTATGCTTTGCCATGGTTGTGATAAACAGAGTTATGTAAAAAAAATGATGATAGGATGCAAAAGTAGAAACTAGAAACCTCTGGATTGTTGTAAGCTGAGAGATGCTCAAATATCAGATACATGGAGAGTGAAAGCGCAAGCAGCATGAAGAACCCAGCAACTAGAGTAGCCCATGTGGGTGTGGAGTATTTTGCCATCAAGGGCACTAGGAGCCCAATATTAACCCTCATGGTGACAGACAACACTTCTTTGAACCAGTATGCTTTCAAAGTCCGTCAGCATCACCTTCCTGACCGAAAGCTGGCACTTCAATCCAAATTAACGGGATGAAACCTCCTGGATCCACAAGCCCAGTCTATTATCTGCAATGAGCTCAAAAGTGTGAAATCCTGAACCTGTGAAATTCATTCCCACGGACTGGTCGACGATCCATGAATGAAGCACAAAACATCCAAACAATCTAACTAGTCCCGTAGAGTTGATATATGAACTGAACACAATACAGCTACATTGAGACCACCAACACGACCAACCCCAGCAAAAACCTAGGCAACGAAAAGGGGTTGCAACCGACCAAAATTAAATACGACACCGCATCAGATAGCTCAATCTCTACGGGACGGGCAAGAGAACCTCCCGTGGGCACAGCCGCATGAATTTGAAGGAATTGAAAAGGAACTGAAGAGCTTGAAGGAAACCTGAGCCAACGACTCGCCCAACCGGCTGCAGGAACGGGTCGGATTGGCTGTCCCGTGCCGATTCCCCTGTTGGATCGAGGTGATTCCAGCGTCGCCGCGCGTGATTTCCCGCGAGACAGGCGGGGAGGTGGAGAAGGGGGGCAAATCGCGAGCGCGAATCGTGACGGCGTCGCCCTCCTTCCCTTTCCAGTGAACCGCCGGTTTTCGGAAAGGCGACGACGTGACGCCAATTGGCTTTTGCGCTGGCGGGGAGCGTAGCATAGCCGGGCCGAGCTGAGAGGACAGCTTCATGGGCCGTAACCCACATTTTGACAGTTAAAACTCGGTCTCTTCTAAGAGCGTCTTCAATACTGCCTAGTGATCCTTCTCAATCCATAAATTTTAGGATGAATAAAAAAAATCTATCTCTATCAACTCTCAAACTTATCTCTCAAACTTTTTGTACTTGAAAAAAAAAACTTGCACTTAAAGATGCGCGGACTCGGGGTGGTGCCTCTCCCGTGGCGAATCTAAAGTTGGAAGAGTGGTGAAAGAATAAAGAGCAGAGAAAAAGGGTCCTGATACAAATATATAATAGATAAAGAATATATAACATTGATTAGGATAATTTAGATATATAGTATAGAATTCTTGATGTAAAATTGTGTTCTATATTTAGGATTGAGTTATTGGAAACTATTAGAGATGATCTTATTTTTCCTTTCAATATTTTTTTGTGAGTTGGAAGACTTCATAGTTTTGGTAGGAAATTTTTAGGAACTCTTCAAGACGCTTTAACAGCCACAGTTTAACTTTTCTGTTTCAAACTTTAAAATCAACGCTAGTAGCAAACATATTATCATGAGAGTTAAGGATGGACTAAAAATCACGTGTACGCAAAAGTGATTAGATTTGAATTAAATTGGCCAAATTTGCACAAAAAAAAAACAGAAAAATACTCTCAAGCTAGTTTCTCTAGAAACATGAACACTGTTTAAGTCAGTTTTGGTAGTCCAAGGTCAAATTGAGAATTTTCTTTTGACTCATCCAATCTCAAAACCTATAAATTATGTGTCTAATAAGTTTGTTACTTAAATAAGATTACCACCGTTTATTTATATGACAGGATTATAGCCAATTTAGAAATCCTAGGGTATCACCGCTATACTCCTCCTAACTCTAAGCTGGTTTATCTCGGGAGGTGTTGTGTATGTTACGGGTAAAGAGCAAACGTCAAATCAACCTCACCGTTTTGACCTTTTTTTCGTTGCATATCTCGATCATGTGCAGCCCAGACCATCTAGCTTTTGCTAGCGTGTTGATCGGATTTAGCGTCCACACATTTTATAATTTGTCTCTTTTATTAAAGTTATGAAGGCGGATTTGACCTTTTAGTTAAAAAATAGGTAAATAGGTGATAAGAATTTCAAATAATAGAAAACATCGCTGAGCTTTTTAAATTCTAAAAAAAACAATTAAAGATAGAATACAAAATTTAGATTCACGAAAAATATCTTTAGAAACTTTGAAAAATGAGGTTCAGCTCTAGGAAAATAAGAAAAGTATATAGAAAACTTTTGAGTTCACAGGCGCGGGGCGGTTGCATCGGTCACGTGCCCATGTTAAAATGTCAAATGTCAAATGCCCAACTCAGAATTCTCAAACAGGTCCTTAACAACATCGACGCCAAGTGAACATCAAACTGAGATAACATTTTGGACAAAGGCTATTGATACATTTGATTCAGAACTTGTTTTCTTTACAAGGTTCCAACAACATCCCTGAACAGGACAATTCGTTATTAGCCGCAGTATAACTCCATGACCTGGCCGACTGTCACTCGTCATTCATGACATAGATAAAAGAAAAATAGTTAATCATAACTCTCCACGGAAATTTGATGCACTTTTGGGCAACATCAACACAATGTTTTTTGCATCTTGTTCACGAAGTACTCCCTCCGTCCCTAAATAAGTGTCGTTTCGGGCGTTCGTGCCACAAGTTTGACTCGATTTATAGAAAATACGTGTAATATTTATATCTTCAAATAGGCGATTGGATGAGTTATTTATATATATTTATATATTTTAATATATAATTGTCGGTAGTTATTTCTCGGAAAGCGAGAAAGACAGTTATTTAGGGACGGAGGTGCTAAGAACTTAAAAAAAACCACCTAGTTGTCAGTTGAATAGGCGATTCAACTAGATTGCACCTGAAGGGGGTGGGGTGTCCCTCTTGACTCCATCAGGAACTGCGTAGGCAAAATCTTGGCCACGCACACGTCAATGAGCTTGCCGATTCCAGCCTTCTGATGAAAGTCTACAATCATCCTCGAGCACTCCTCGAGAGAACAACAAAAGGTACACGGAAAGTCAGGATATAGAATTACATATACTTGTAACAGAAGTGAGGAAGTGACTTGAAATGGACTTACAGGAGTTCATCGCTAGTATATATGTTATGTGACTTGCAAACCTTTGTCCAGTGAGTGCAACGATTAATAGCACATTGTGCAGCTTTCAGAAACCTTTTCATGAAGACATAAGGTGTTGGAACAGACATATTGAACTGCAACATGTTCAGAATCAACCTTTCCTGCTCAATCAGAAGATTTTCAACTCTTAGCCAAAAGTAGCAAATAATGACTATAAAATGAAATGAGACATAATGCAAGGGTATGCAAAACATGGAGAAATCATCCGAACGATTACAATAGACATGGTGCACTCTCGTAGAAAGGATATAGTTGCATTTTTGCAGTAATAATCTTTGTCTGCTTTAAATAAGTGTTATTTACTCACTAAGGTAGTATATGCGGATATCATCATGGTCAATTGTACTCCATCTTCTAAAAAAAAGAAGACACTGTGCAAGGATTTGCAGAAGTGGGAGAAATAAATCAAGAGTCAAAAGTTACAAATTGACCAAGTCTGTCATGTTCCACTTATGTAGAAAGGATACATTTGAAATTTTACAGCAAAAGAACCATGTCTGCTATGAGGAAATGTTACTTATTTGCTAATGTAGCATATATGGATCCTAATCTATGATCATTGTACCTTTTGATAATGCAGTATAAAGAAACAAGCATGAATTCAATGTAAGTGCAAATTGTATTTAGTGGATTACCATTTCTAGAATTTGCCCTTTTGTGTAGGCACGGTCAGAAATGAGCACAAGGTCCTCAACAACTGGAACTGACACCTCCTCATATTTGCAAGCAAGAAGCATAGTTGTGACTCCAACCAGTTGTAGCTTCTTCTTTGGAACCACTTCCATTTCCAAGAATCTATCTATTATGTTGAAAGGATCAAGATGTCCAAGAGGGGGGGGGGATGAATTGGGTTTCTTTTAAATTTCTAAAGCAATATTAAAACCTAACAATGCCAATCACCCCCTAGTGTCTACCGCAATGTGTGTCCTAACTAGAAAGCAATAGCAAGCCAAGGAATTGAAAGACAACCTAAGCAATTCTAGTAGGAAATGAAAGAACACAACGGAAAGATAATGCGGAAATATAAAGAGCTAGGAAAAGAGAATTCTTGACACGCGATGTTTTCCCGAGGTATCGAGGAGTCGACACTCCCCCCTAGTCCTCGTTGGAGCACCTCGCAAGGTATAGCTCCCCATCAATCCCGCGCAAGGGATGAGTGCTCTTTACGGGTTGATTCTTCGCCACTCCGGCTCGGTGAATCGCCCAAACCGATCACAGAAGCTTGGAGAAGGGCCGTCAACAATCTTCCGACGATCACCTTCCTCCGATCACCACCAAACCGTCTAGGTGCTGTCGAACACCAAGAGTAACAAACACAAGACCTTCACTTGACCACACTCAAGGCTAGGAAGGTGGATGGATGCACAAATGTCACTCCTAATCTCACTAGGGAGGAAGAACAAGCTCAAGATTCTCAAATCTCTTCCACACTAGGCACTTGGCTCTCCAAGAGGTCTCCCAAAGTTTCTCTAGGTGTAACAATGGCCAAGAGAGCTCACTTAGACGAAATCGGCAACTATAAATAGTCCCAACCTCCAAAACTAGCCGTTTCTTGCTTTTTCTCTTTTCTGCGTAGGCGTCGGACTAGTTCGGAGACCAGACCGTCGGACCAATACACGTGGTCTGGAGCCTTTCCTCAGTTCAAACTGAACACTGTTTCAGGCACCTCCGGACTACTTCCAATAGTCCGAAGCCCTGGTCCGAACAAATGTGCATACACCAACATTCCCAAACTCTCCTAGGTCAAGCTACTAACCTCATACCCCCCTTTATAGTACGGTCAAAGGAAAAACAAAGTCCTAATCTATACTTAGTGCCCTTCTCAACCTCATGGCACTAAGAACTAGCCTAGTCTTCAACTTGTATCACCATCCTTTGAAACTGAAACGATTTCCATCTTGGGGGCATGAATATCCATTAAGCCCATTCATCTAGCATCACTAATGACTTAACTCCAATGACTTTGTCTCTGCAAAACACATGTTAGTCATAGTGACCTAGCATTGTCGTTAATCGCCTAAACACAAGGGACTATGATTCTTCATATGTTTACCGTAAGAAAGAGCTATGTAGTGGTTCCAATCGAACAAGTACTATGTAGTGATGATTTTAGAGCCTCGTACCTTTCTAATGTGTTGTGACAACTAGCACAATAGTTACCTACTCCTGGTTGTAAGGTGGACCAATGTGTTATATCAGTACCATGGGATTCAAAACATACTGACATTTTTACCTAGTTGCTTAAAAGTGTATAAAAGATACTAATCAACGTCAGACATGCATTTCCACATTATACCATACTGCAGTTAAGATTCTTGTCTGAAGTAGAATGATCCTTACAGGTTTCCGCTCTAATTATTCAGTTTCGCAAGGAACTTGCTCATTCTGATAAGCACATTATAGATAAAAAGCATCCGCGCATTTGAGATATTCATCCAAAAGTTCAAAATTCATGATTTGAGATTATATCTATCAAAATAGGAACAAGATAAGCATTATCCGGCAATAAACCACCTCATTTTCTCTGTATAAATGAAGTAATTCCTATTTGACCCCATTAGAACATGTACAAAGTTTTTAATGCCTAGATGAGAAAAAAGTGATTTTACGGAGAAACTGTTGAATGCTACCAAACGGCCCTAAGATCGTTTGACTTTCGGATTTTTCATTAAATTATTTGGCAGACATAGAGCGTACGGAGTACTCTCTCCGTCCCTAACTGTCGATATTAGTGTCCGTACCACAAGTTTGACTCGATTTATAAAAAATACATTCAACATTTGTATAGCTAGATTCAAAAATCTTTCTAATAATATTAATTATGTCATAAATATTGAGAGAGTACGTTGTGCTGCTCCACTGTCACCGTCCTAACTGATTGCCGTTGGCATGATTGATTTGAAACCTAGCTCTAGTGGCTCCTAGGCGTCGGACCATGGTTGTCAACTGCCAATAAATATTGTACCAGTGGATTTTATTTTAGTCAATGATATTTTTTTTGAGTATCAAATTTAACAGATGTACCATCATCTGTAGTCAACTACTTGTCATGATTTAAAGTTTATGGATTCTGGAGCATACTCTTGTTCGCTTAAAATTATTAGCCAAGCTTATCATTCATAGTACAATGTTTTTAATCTCACAACAAAACAGCCAGCCGAATAAGCCGCACAATTACGTGTTTAAGGATTTTCTTATCATTAACTGTCCTCATGAGGTTCCTATTGCAAAATGACAAAGGGTTTGATTCACCCGAACCATCGCCATAGATTTGCTGCGAGCAAATGGAGACAGTGCAGCAAGAAGCCATTGTTGCACCACCATAAGTTGTCTTTAGGCTGTGCTAGTGGCACAGTGGCCGAGCATGTGGGTGCCGATGGATAGGGTTGAGAAGGGACCGTGAAGGTCACGTGAAAATCCACCAGTCCATTAGGTTCAGAAAATCTTACCAAATCTACAGTCTACTCCTAAACAAGAGAGGATGGTTACAATGAAATTTGCTTAACCATGCGGTCTCAAGCTACAGCACATGTGTCGACAATGCCAGAAACATCACACTTGTTCCATGTGATCCATTGTGCATGCTAGGCTAGAACGGAGCACACATGCCTATAAAAAACAAGCCTTACCAACATACGGAACGAAGACACAAACTCAATGTCACAACAATACCAAAAACAGCAAGCACTGCCCTCGAGTCTCGATGCCACAGAATACCAAAACAAACCAGCGGGCTGCAGCCAACTAGTTACACGGAGCCCCAATTCGCCTCTTAGTTTCCTTCCCCGCCATGTGTAGCACCAATTAACCTAGTTATATTAACATGGATATGTACAATATGTTATTGTAAGACTGTTTTCACCTTCAGCAAATGCTAATGCTGTACACCTCACTGCTGCTCCTCCACTGGGACAGATGGATATACATGTACATGGACGCACAGAGGAAGCACCAAACTAGCCTACTTCAATTTTTGAGTATATAACCGTTCAACTCAAATAGAATCCTGTCAAGTCCGCTCGGTTGAAACTGAAGGTGGTTAACTTTGTTCTATTGGTTTCGCTGATTTTGGAGGAGGGCCACATAAACTCAAAACGACCTGAAAGATTTAGTAATTTATGGGTGAAGTTATTGTACCTGATTCTGTGGAAACAATAAGAGATGCCAAACAAATTATCTAGATACTAACCGGCAGGAAGATAAGCCCATGCAGGAATCCAATGATGACAAGTGCCAAATACATTTGGAAGTAATAGACCTGTAGTCATATTAATATGATAAATGTGTAATTCAAGCTAATATGTAACTGGAATTTTAGGTTCAATGTGGATTCAGAAGTAGGTACCACAAAAACTTCAGATTTCGCAAAACGTAAGACAATAACTCCCACAAGTTTGGTCAAGGTGATTCCACTAGAAAGCCAAAAAGTGTGTCAGACTATGATAATAATACTGAACAGAAATGTAGATAGAGCAAGCAAATCCAGTTGACACCAGTTTTAAGTCTTTTGTAAAAGTAAGATTCTTGCACAAAACAGTCAATTTTTAACATCTAAGAGTTGTTGTAAAAACACTTACCCGTGCACATGGGTTCAATTCAATCAACCAAGGATAAATTGTAAAACCAATTAAAGTGTTGCAGTGATTAAAGCTTAAATCTTCCTCCTGTTCCTCCTTAGGAGAATGCAATCTCTAACCTGAATATAGACGCACCCATCGTGGATAGAGCCTGCCTTGCACGAGTTTCTCTGTCCCCAGTGCCAATCTATAAAACAATAAGAGAAACCAGGTGTTAAGTCATGGTGTGTGCTGTGGAAAAGTACAGCTAACAAACACTTAAGGTAAATATATTTATTTAGAAGTATGTTTATATCAGGAAAAAAAACAGCTACGCTGTTCTGTTTTAATGGGTTGTGTGGAATCTGTGGAGGGAGAGGAATAGGAGGATATTTGAAAATGAGTACAAGTAGGCGCAGCAGGTCACCTCCTTGACCAAAGAAGACATAGTGCAGAGACACAGGGCTGTGGCCATTGCTGGGGAATCCAATAAGTGCAGGGAGGCGAGTTCTTTTCTAGTCCTAGGACCAGGGTCTGGCACCATGTGTGCCACTTGTACATAAACCTCTATTTTCTCTTACTTAATTGAGCGGCAGAGCTCCTGCCTTTTACTTGAAAATAGAATTACCATTTTCCTTGCTATGAGAACTTATGCAGACTGTACACAAAGAATATATAATTAAAATGCTTCCACACTGAAATCCAAAACTCAATGACTAGATATGGCGCAAATATTGGTCGACAGGTTTCATGACAAGTGCAATTGTGTGAAACAAAGTTCAGCGGAAATGGTCTGAAAAATGTGGCATCTTCATGGTCTGAAAAATGTGGCATCTTCATGCCAAACCTTTTAGATTCTTCAAATGCAGTATAAAGATGCCAGGGTTAGAACTTTCCAGTGACTACATAAATCAGCAAAATTCAAAGAATTGGGAGTGATAATTCCAAATGTACAATGCACCTACCATAAAGGCATGCGTGATATGAACACAGAACTCGACAGCGATTCCTATCGACATAACAAGGTTTACAACAGCAATTGCATTGAGCTGAATACCAAGAATGGCCATCACCCCTGCAAAACAATTTCAGGGCAAAAAGGAAAATACAGTACAAATTAGAGTAAACGGTAATTTAGCACTGCAAGAGAATAGAATGAACATCATTACTACGGTAATTTAGATTCATTTATAAAGGTTTCCATTTTTATATTTCACCATGATTATTACATGTTGTAGCATAGCTAGGTAACATATCCACAGGCTTCACAAATGGTTGCAAATCCTATAATTTACTTAGTTGCTACAAAAAACAGCCAACCTAGGGAAAAAAATAGGTGGTTTCTTAATTAAGAACAAACAAATAGGCACCCAAATTCGCCTTGGCAAGGACGTGAACCTAGTTGGCCCTTGACCAACTGAGCTTAGCCTCAGTTATTGATTAGTTCAGCTATCAAACAAATCATACCATGACCCGATAGCCCACATGATTTTAATAGCGTACTTTTTTTTTGACGAAGCGTACTTCAAATCTGGTATGTGCATTATATACTAATTAGGAATAAACAATTAATCTAAACAATTCTCAAACGTATTCAAACTCCAAGAGTATGCATTCTTAAAAGAGGGCCAAACATACCATCAGATCCAAGACGATCATTGCTAGCACAATTAAAATGATTGCTGAAGCCCATAGACTGAAACCAGGAGGGCATAATGAATATAAGGATCTAATAAATAGAGTAAAAATTGGAAATAGATGGCACTAGGATTATGAATGGACTCGGTCACTCAGCTGACCTGCTGGTAACTAAGGAGCAAACAACAAATATGGTACCTGCAATTTTTTGCACAATGAACATGATCAGATTAAATGCGACAGATATCTTACTACTTCATTATATGATTGTGTCTAGCAGCTAATTCAAAATAAAGAAAATCTATGGAGTAAAAAAACATGTGGAATAAAACATCCCCCCCCCCCCCCTATAGTGGTGATGTATTACTTTCGTTTTCATCTAGGCTATAAATGGAGTGAAAACTTAACTTGTAGTTTCGTGAAGAAAATATATAGCATTCATTTGTTAAAAAAAAACTAATACTGTAACGAAACTACGAAAGATTCTGCTGGATGGGACCACTTCAGCCAGAACATTGTGCAACTGTTCATAACCTGACTGGGACCTCTCCAGGTCTACCAAAGCTGGGAAGGAACTCACCAGTTTCAAGCAAAATACCCGGAAGTTTCATAAAATACTGTCTGAATTACTAACATGTAGCAATCAATTCATTGGAAACTCACTCTAGTGCTCTACCAATACCAGTTCAATGAATCATAAGGCCAGTTCATATCAATTTTCTGTATAGTCCCTCTAACCTAGTTCTTCTGCCTCCTCAGGGCCTGCTTATTGTGTAGATCCCCCTTCCCTTGCTGTGTCACCTTTGTACAGTGTTGTTTCTCTTTTTGGTTTTAATAAAATTCACAGTGGGGGCCTTCCTTGCTGTATATTTCGCTAAAAAAAAGTTCATATCAATTGCCACTCAGCAACCGTTATTTCCTTGTTCAATCTGATGAACTAATTCGGTGAGTACACAATCATACGAGTCTAGCAAGAATGCTCTATGCTGCATATTTATATTAAGATACTAATTGAATACATTAGGCATTCTCTTTTATATCAAGAGTTATAATGGGTGAAAATTTCATGAATCAGGATACCTGTGTGATAAATATGTCAATACAACATTAAATAAAATAACAAATAGCGGATTTAGTTCTAACCAAGGCAAACACATATGTTCATGATAGCTGTCTTCCACACGCTCAGGTATTGCTCAAAGAATATATAGAACACGGAATATGGGAAAATATTCATCTGCATGAATAAGATATACCAGAGGGTTGTTAGAAAGTACAACTTGGAAAACTCTCAGAAGCAACCCTTGCGTAATACTCCTCCACGTCCAAATTACAGATCACTTTAGCTTTGCCCTAATGACAACTTCTCTAACTGTGCCCAAGAATTTAGAAAAAAAATAAACATCTACAACTTCAAATAAATGCACTATGAAGATATATTTCATGGAGAATTTAATTAAACTAATTTGATGTTGTAGATGTTGGTGCATTTTCTATGAGCTTGGTCAAATGCAGAGAAGTTTAACTTAGGACAAAGCTAAAGTGAACTATAATTTAAACAGAGGGAGTATCGAACTATCATTTCATGCACCTCAGCTGAAAATATAAAGCTAGCACAATGAGATTTTCTCCAAATAAGCAGTAGTTTGGTTGGTTGGTGTTATCAGTAAATTTCTTAACCAGCTAGGAGGTCTCTCCATATGATAGAGAAAAAAGGAGCATAATCTATTTTATTCTTGAGTTTGCAGCAGGAGAAAGTAGATCAAGAAAACGAACAGGTCTATATAGTCAGTATCCTTTGTCCAATTATCCATACTTGTTATATTTGAAGGCTGTACGTTTTATACTTTTCATTAATATTGTCCTGGTCTAAAAACGTGTTGCAGCCAAGGTACCTGTAAATCTTTGGACATTTTAGAACTGAAGTCCCGGGCAGCTTTCATTGAGTTAACATAGTCACTCTAGGAAAAAGAAAAAGAAAAAGAAAATACTGATTATTTTTGGTAATGTTGAAAGGAAACACAGGGATAATCATAATTGGTTGCATGCTAGTTTACCACCTGCTTGTTAAGGGGAGTATGGTATGTTCGGAATGCCGACGCTTGTATAATGCCACTTTCATAATCTGAAAAAGAAAGAATCGTCAAGAACACTAGTTTCACTACTTGCTTAGTGGAAGTCTATATGTTACACACGATTTCAGATCCTAACAGTGTAATGATAAGGTACACAATCATAAAACACTACACACACCACTGAGGTCTAAACTTGTCGAATAAGCTCCTTTTCCCCCTTTAGAACAATCACTTGATGGAAGTGCATCAAGAAACCATGGAAGTTTATCTCTGAATTGGGTTGTGGATGGACGCCCATTATCCAAGTCTGAGTGTAGGAAGCACTGAGACAAAAGCATGTCAAGTAGATCAGAAACATTTCATTTCTACTCGTGATATATAGTAGTGCATGGATTATGGTTGAAGCATACAATTTAAGTACTTCTCCATTCCATATAATAGGACACAGTAATACAGAAAACAGTCATCTGGAATTGATCAATGAAGTAAAAGGCACAGAGATTACAGGTATTACCGTTGTACAGTTACTGCAGGTGCTACTTGTGATGCAAGAGCCTGAAACCTGATCGTGTTGGCAGCATGGAGGCTGCGAATTGTGAAGTACAGGTTTGAATGTTACTTACCATATTATGAGATGAAAAGGGTGCACTCAAAAAGTTAATTTCTTAGTATAGCAGCTATTGCTACTTCAGTATGTGCAGCACTGTATTCTCCAGTGATTCAGATAAGAGTTCTGTTTTGGTCAAATCCAAACAAATATGGTAAGCCAAGCAAGGAAACAGTGTATAACCTGATCATCTGGAGGGCAGTAATTTCCATTCACAAATTTCCTACAGCATCCAAATGCTTCAGGGGACATCCAAATTAGGAAGTCATCAAGCCATGAAGCAGCAGATTTAGCAATGTAACTGGTCTCAGGGGATAACGATTGTCTTGAAATCTGCATGATTGAAACAATTCATGTTGTGCAATCTTCACAAAATGAACTGTTGCACCAGATGCTCATTTTGCAGTGTGCACTCTGCACTGGGTAGCCTTATACTAAACAAGCACATATCTGATATATATTGCACTACTAAATTGGGCCAAGAATAATTACCACTGAATATATTCTGCAACAGAACTTTGTTAAAACACAGGAAAATAATATACCTCATTCAAAAGAGAATTTGAATTACACTGGTTGATTGAACATATTTGATTCGTATGCACCGATGCAGAGCTGGAAAACAATATAAAAGAAACCATAAATCAAGCTTGACTATCTCTGTTAAGCATGCAACTTAAAAGAGCTTCAGGGTGCAGTCGAGAAAAAGAGCTTCAGGGTGCAATTTGGTGACCTTAAGGATCTCCACCATCCCTATTTAGTCCAACAATTTGTACTTGTTTCACAAAAAGAGAAACTAAATTGTCTCATGTCAAGCAACATAAGAAACTTAGTTTTTTTTAAAAAAAACTTTTTTGCATATCAAGAACAAAAGGATTTACTATTGCTGACGAAACCTGAAAGTTTAGTTATCCAGGACATTATTTTTTCTCCATAAGAAAGCATATATCATATATTCATATGCAATATTGGTCACAGGAACCACACATGACAGTAGTTGACCATATTTGAAGAACTAAGGAAGATGGAAGAGTTAATATTACATTTGTTATATTTGCACGTAATGTGACCCTTTTCTTTGAGAAACTTTAGGACCGCTAATTTTACACATGAATACCTGTAATTGAAGTCCTTCACAACAAAGTATAATGGTGGACCGACTTTCATGTACTTTGCAAGGTCGTCAAAATAATTCTGGAAATACAATGACCAGAGTGAGCTAAAGGAAGGTGTGTCTTAAGAAGCACTCAAAACTCTTTAGTAGGAAACCTGTAAATAGGAATTCCGTGGCAGAACAATTTGCTGCTCCAGTCCTGGTTGCAGTCTAGTAGACAATGCCTAATTAGAACAGAGGAAACACTACAGGTGAGTGATAACTCAACAACTGATTCTTTTGGAGAAAATGCAGAAGTACATAAGGAGAAATGGTCAGGGTGCTCAGTCACAATGAATAAGGCCTAGATCAAAGATGTTGTTAGGAAATGCATGAAACCAAAAACATCAGTGCCAGGTGTGTCCCCATAATGTGATTGTAAGAATTTTTTTAAGAAAAATGATCTGTGCTCTTAGAAGCAGGATAATCTTTTGCAATGATGATTAGCATGATGCTAGTATTGGATATATTTCTAAAAATTGGAAACCTGGTAACAAACAAAACCAAAACTTGAAGTGCCTGCCACCATCTTACTTCAGGCTAGGTTTTATGAAAGACAGGGAAAAGGGTGGTGGCCACTGACTCCCTCAGTAATACTCCACACATACATAACCCATGGACTTCTACAGGTTTCAATGCAACAGTTTTTTTCCCAAACACGCAAGAGAGCAGCGTAATCTTTGGTGTGTGTGTGTGTGTGTTGGGGGGGGAGGGGGGGGGGGGTCATCTTCTTTAGGACCTCAGTTGTTACTTCCGAAGCTAAGTTCCTAGTAGATAACCAGAGTTTGAGAATTAGGAAATTCCAGTCTTATACACACAAACACTACAAGACACTGCCCCTGATTTCTGCTCTAATTTCTTAGATCTGCCTGTGTCTCCATCATGCATTCCCTTGCCATCCAAAAGTGTCTTTTGTAATGTTTTCACATACAATAGTATTTGCAGTAGTGTCCTAACCATGTAAATATACTTGAGAGCTCTTAGGATGCTGTTGGCAAGGACTGATATCTAGACTAAATAAATCTCCTATTTCGACAATGCTCCATCACAGCTATTTGATTCTCTACCTTAAGGAAGTAAATCACTGTCAAAGCACCTATGATAAACCCGTGAAAATATCATCTCATGCTAATGGATTCCACTTCCATCGCTTAGCGTAGTTGCCATGAAGTACCATTAGCCATTTGGTCAAAAATTATATTAGTGAAAGACCACCTTGTAACATGAAACTAGATTAAAACATGCATAATATATTATTGATGGTCAAAAGGATTTCTAAGAAGTACAGATGGATTTCTTAACAACCATGATGCATGCAATGTAAATCGAAGAAAACTTACTATGCTTGCAAATGTCAATCCTACAAACACAGTGATTACAACGAACTTCACCGCCCGGTAACTGAGAATTGGTCCATGAATGTCCTACCAAAAAAAGGGCAACTATAAGTCTGCCAAAAGAAGAGGGAGATCTGGGAACCTAAAACATGGCTGAAACTGAAGTATAAAAAAAAGGAAAAGAAGACTTAAATGCTTACCCTCATATATCTAGCAAGCAAGTGGAGCCTCTGCTCATCGCCACCTTAAGTTTGCAAGGAAGTAAGAAAAGAAGACAGTTAGTAAAGAACCGGAATTACTTCACATTTAATACAAAAGAATCTAGCAAAGCAAATGCAAGATCCTAGTTTACTACTACTACTTACCATCACCAGCATCTGTACTTGGCGTCATTCTCGCACAAGGGACACAATCAATCCTGCCATCCTGTGCCCTCCTAAAGTCAAATACAATAAGGGCTACAAAGGCTGTCATTTGGAGAAGGAAATCCATAAAGACCGCCAGTGCTGCACAAGATAAAGTAGGAACATTTTTTTAGACTACGGACAAGTAGGAACATAATCAAGCCAATGTAGAGAAACCAACCAGCAAACATGGAAAACACTCTGGTTGCAGGCGTTGGATTGATTGCACTCACAGCAAAAGCTAGTACTTCAGCAAAACTGGCTAAAGTAATGGATGGTCCAACTTCCACCAGTGCATCACTTATCCGCTGTTCCAAGTTTGATTGATCTGGTTGGCGTTTGACAGCATGCACAAGGATACACATGTTATCGACACCGACCTAACCACAATTGCAACTGTCAGTTTCTTCATAGTAAATGAAAATCTAGGATCTTCAGATTATTCATCCTGCAAACTTTTAATCCTTTCTGTTTATCTATTTATAGCATGATCACCTACTTCTCGAACAAATTAGAAAACCAATTAAAGACATCAATCAACTACCAAACCTTTCCAGTAAAATAGGCATAATGTTAGCCACAACAGTAATACAAATAAAATATGATTGTGATATGGCTGTGGAATTGGCTTTATTAATCTGCTATAACAAGAGTACAGTGGCAATGAAGCCTGCTTGCGCTCCCTTGGATCTCTGAATGGATGACTCAATTCCTGCTTATTCCCAAAGGTTTAGCTGGCTATAAGTTATAAGACCGGCAGAGCACACTAACAAATTCCACTTGGCTGAGCACACTAACAAACTCCCTAACTTGACTAACAAAAGCAAACTTTTGTAACAAACCCGAACACTCGACAGACTTAAACTAAACTAATCAACCTCAGCCACTAGTGGACGCTGTCAAATCATCGCTATTTGACTCGGACCTGTTCTAAAAAAGTTGAGGTATGCCGAATTGTTTGTTGACATGGACAAAGTAAGGGAAAACCTCTGAAAGAATGACCTTGGACATATAAGAGTTCCAAATCGAATCTC
This sequence comes from Microstegium vimineum, assembly GCA_022036555.1. Lineage (NCBI taxonomy): Eukaryota > Viridiplantae > Streptophyta > Magnoliopsida > Poales > Poaceae > Microstegium > Microstegium vimineum. The sequence continues at coordinate 38,232,633 of CM039131.1, forward strand.
CCCTTGCAAAACTTTCGTTATTGGGTTAGCCATACACTTCACATGTTTCTAGCCATTCACATGGCATCATCCAATGATACAAGTCTTGGATAAGAATCTACAATGCACTAAAACACCAAGTTAACTAATCAACCTCAGCCACCTTCTTGCATGCAAGATAACTAATCAACCTCAGCCACTAGTGGGCGAAGACTTCTTCTCTTCTTGCATGCAAGATTACTAATCAACCTCAGCCACCAGCATATGCAGCCTTCTTGCGGCGTGCATAGGCTTTGCCTACAAAAGCGTCCACAACAGTGGGCAATACTCTTTGCCATTGTTACATGAGCAAGGGGAGGATTACAAACATAAAGATCTACAGGACCAACATAAGAGGTAAAATCAGACACAAACATTGTTCTGGCTCAGAAACAATTCTTGGAGACATGTTCCTTGAGCATACAGTATCAACCAATATCTTACATAGTTCATGGTGATTCCAAATTTAAGCAGAGGTAGCTCATGGTGAACAAACATCTTAGCAGAAACAATTCAACATTGTACATAAAAATGCTATAGGGTAACTCAGGTAGTCAGGTGTAAGAATAAATAGTTTTTTGTTAACAGAAAATCAAAGAAACATAAGGAAAGAATATCATATAAGTTAAGAAAAAAAATCAGTAACTATTGTACAGAAGACTTACAGCCAGCACAAGAAAAGGAATCACTTCCATAATAATAAGGGTTGACTTCACTCCAATAGCATTAAAGAATCCCATTGATCCTAAAACTGAAAGCATCACCAGAACAACACCAGACAAACCAAGCAGTACCTGAAATAAAATCGTCAAATGTTTTTCATGACCAAATGTACCAAGTGAAAGACATGTTTTGCATTGTGAGCCGATTTGTTTGTCAGATACTCAGAGATTGAACTATTATATAAGAAATTTAAATGCAGACTCCCTCCTGACAGAAAATTTCGGTCGTCTTTTTTGTGCAATTAAAAGGATAACTGTTTGCTATGGTTACATGCAGTTTACTGAATAGCAAAGGTGGTTGTTTGGGGAAAATATATTGTTTGTAAAATGTATTAGGCAGATAAATAAAATATTAGTACTGTATCAAGAATATACTAGCTGTACAATTCTATATTGCTGTTAAAAGGACAAGCATGAGGAAAAGTATACCCAAAAGCATGGCAAAGAGCTGAGCGGTCATTTTATTTCACTCATACCTTTGATGAAACAAATAGTAACAGCCAACGAGAAGGACGGTCTCCAAGTGTGAATGATATATATGCAAACATCACAATATAGCTAATCTGAATTAAATCAAAGGAAACAAATAAGAATACATTTATTCATCAATATTAAGGAATTTAGGAGTTTTGAATATAAAAGATTTTTACCACTATTGTAATTGCATCAGCTGTACTTTCTCGTTTAATTCATCTTGGATAGAGCTCTCGGACGAAAAGGACAATGTCAGGTTCTGTGCTAATACCATCGGACGTATTTCCGCCTGAAAATAATATTTGCCTTCTAGCTCATTGTACGTAATATTTAAAGCAAAATATAAAAAACAAAGAATAAGTAACTTCACTGGATAAATCAGAAGATACAACAGACAAAAGGTTATAGATGCTTTGAGCTAGAATCATTGTGTATACAAATGACATTAGCAGTCAAATATTTACTACTGTAATTTGAGGATATGCCACACAAATAAAATTTCAGGAAATGTTATCCGATATCTCAATGACATGTGGACCCGGAACCACATGTGAGTAAGGCAAGAATGACATACCCTAACTCTTTAGGGATGGCATATCCTCAAATAGCCTACCCAAATATTACAAGCTTCAACCAAATGGAGCTGGAATATGAGATCTGGGTTGGCGAGATATAACAAGATATAAATTTGAATACACTTAGATCGCCTTATCCAAGTTTTTCACACTGTTGTATCTTATGAGGACATAATAGGACCATGTGTACTAAAATTTTCTTTATGGTATATTTGAAAGGAACATAGAACTTTCAATAGTTGACTAGCCCAGTGCAATAAGAAGTACTGAAAGGAATTGCTTCAAGAATAGATACAGAAGCATTGACTTGTATAGAGCAGTATCAATTAGAGTTGATTTCAATCAAAGGTACAGAGCCACTTGCTGAGCACATGCAACGACAAGAGAAACTGAATTAGCATGGCCAACCTTAACAAGATTAATAAATGCTCTTTCCCAAGCCACGGCCTTCCCGTTCTCTTTTCCTGTTGTTTCAACCTTGTTGTTCACAGGATAAGTTATTACAAATGCCGAAGCCTGCCCAGCAACATCAAGTTGATAAGAAGTTAGCTATCAGAAGGTGTAATATGTTTATATTAGTAAAGAGGTGTAATCAAATATTACCTCGGTAAAATTGTTTCCTGGAAAACCACCTAAAATTGTACTTGGATCAATGGGTGACTGAAAAGTGCTCAAACATGTCTCTTCAGAAGTATAATGCTGCAAAATACAAGATAAGTACTTACGCACCACCATTACAACCAGCTCGAAAACCTAATAAGTATCCTGATAGTTAATATTGAATGTCATGTGCCCCGAATGCCTTTGCCAATACAACAACTTAAGCACCAGGCAAAACGATGACAAAAATTACAGAATCCATGTTCCAATAAGTAGAACAATCAAAGTCATAATTCAATCTCTAATGTCATTGAAGTTGCTACTCGAACTGTCATAAAAACATGTACTGATGAGATACTTTGAACTAGAGATTTACCTGAAAACAAAACTTAGCATGGTCTATTCCAGAATCATCAAACTTTTTAGGATCCAGCTGGAAATACTGCAGCATTGATCATTGAAACTATCACTTTTATAGTGTTTTGAAGAAATCGTATTAAACACAAAGCAGGGGTATAAAATTTGTATATTCTTGAGAAACCAAGTTGGTTTCAATATAGAAACTAGACAGTATACACTATAGGATCATCACCTGCAAGACACTTTGAGTAGCACAGTCTGTACTGAGTGGCTTTAAGCAAATGTCAGCAAGGGCTACTGCAGACCCAGAATAATTTGCACGTAGATCATCGACCTTTACAATTAGAAGAAACATGAGAACCATAGGGCAAATGCTTCCCAAAATTCAAGTTACTATGTGAGTTTCCTACCTTTTTCTGAATCTCAAAAAGTAATTTCATATTGTTGTCATTTACTATTGAAGGAGCTTCAGAGCCACCAGATGCAGAAGTGGCCAACACAAGCTGCAGTTACAACAATTGACGACAGAATTCACTGTTTATAACATTCATTTCCAAAGGGAAAACAGGAAAATAAATCCACAGATAGGATGTCAAAATATTCAGACCCGATAATTCGGTTAAAACCGAATGCCCACCCCTAATCACAAGAAAAGAAGAACTATTCTATACACAATAATTCACCTAATACAATTTGCAAGAAATGTTATTGCCATTAAACATAAATGAGGTTACAAGAGTTGAAAAGACCTGCTCGATCCTATAAAATGGTGCGAGATGGCTGTCAAAATAATTCTTCTCGTCAGCAGCTTGACTTCCAGGGCTAACCCAAAGCTGACAAAAGAGAAGGAATTTAAATCACAAGTTTTTCGAAAATAAAATGTATTCATAACTGCTTGATCAAATAAACAGGAAGTATTGTAGATGTATTTACAACTGATTGATAATTTGCATATGAAGTCTTCAGTTCTGAATTATGCCAATTCATTTTGCAGGTCATGGATATAGTTAATACAATTATATTTATTTCTGTGTATGCTTACACATTAGATCAACATTAGAGTTATGGTATTAAGCATATTAACACCCAGCATACGAGAATGCTAACAAATAACAATGTAAACTATTTAGTTGCTGGATTTATTATTAGTAAGATGATTGCCAGCCAAATTTTGAGATTGTTCGAGATTATGTCAAGGCCAAACTTTTATTAATGTTTGTAATGTATATTTGACATTTTAAACATTAAATAGAAAAGTGGTGTCTTTTTCAGAGAATTGTGTATCATTACATTAAGAAGAAGGAAAAGGGCCAAGAGCCCTTACAAACACCCTACGCTAGCTCAATCCCCCCCCCCCCCCCCCCTCCCCCCAACAACACAGACACACCCCACCCACCAAAAAAAAATACACGGGAAGACAACCCCGACTAACAAAGAACACTACTGTTCAGAGTCCAGCACAAGGGCGAGGAAGGAAATGCCTCTAGCCCCTGCCCAACTCCAGGCATAGGGCTCCTCCCAAGCAAGTAATAATACTCCAGAAAGGCTAGAATAGATCCCATAAAAAACACCAGTTGCAGTGTTTCCAAATAATCCAGGCTCCAAGAAATGGAAAAGTGATAATTACAGAGAATGTGAAACGTTATTGAAGTTTCAGTATATGCAAAAAGGATCATAGCCATTTAGAGAACATATCTAACATAAGGATACAGTGGTATCAGAAAAAGATTCACTGTTGCATAGAAAGAGGAAATGTGGTTTCCATTTTATTTTTGAAAATGTACATCTAGTCTTATAAAAACAGAGTGAAGCGATCATTATAAACATACGTAGAAAATTAGAAATCACTTGTGATGTCTGTTACTTTCATTTTTCATGCTCCAAAGTTACAGGATGCTAATTTATGAGTATTTTACCAAAGGTAGGTCTTACTATGAGAAGGCAACAATGTCAAAAATGAATGATTGCAATAAATTAAGTACCTTTTCTGGTCGGGTTTCAACCTTGAAGCGAAAGAGACCAATGCATAAAAGGACAGGGACAAGCAATGAGACACATAACACAAGGAGAGGGTGTCTAGCAACAAAAATCCCATGCTTCCTGCAATAAACTTTTAAAAAATTAACATAGTGTTCACTTGAAATATTAATTGGATGGATACAATTGATGAAGGAAACTAACCTAAAGAAAATTGACATGTAAGTTTGAACAATAGAAGGATTGGATGGTTTGACAGTAGAGGATGCAGCTTCAGGCACCTGATACCAAGATAAATTCACCAAAAAGAAAACAATGAACTTGGGAGAAGTAAGAACTCAAGTGCTATGTGATGAAATAAGCTACTATAATCATGCCAGAATTTTTCTAAAAAATAAAAGACTAGAGAAACATGCTAGAGGGAACTAAAAAAATACAAGAAAACTCAAGACACTCGCATAAATACTCAAAACCAACAAATAAATATTCTAGTTAGCAGCAAGCTCTGGCCATGAAAAACGATTTGGCAGAAAAGGACCTGAACCAAGTTGTGAGGGCTCTTGCCATTTTCGTTCGAGTCCGACTCATTATCTGAATTCCTTATTGGTTTTGTTTGCAAGGAGAAAGCAGTTCTTCCTCGTGTTCTGTATAACAAACCCCATAGCAGAAAAACACATAGTAACGCAAGGTAAATAACCACTAGTGAGAAGTCCAAGCATTTGGCCTGTAGATATAAAAAGGAATATAAGTTAAGGGGCACACCACACAGTTAAGAAAACATCCAAAAGATCGCTAAATAATGGATAAAATTTTAAACACATAGAATCTCAACAGAAGTTAATGTTTTAATTTAGGTGTTGGGAAAGTTTTTTAGCACCTTAGGTGATACATACTTCATGAAAATTTAAGAAGACATTTGTTTTTCACAGTTAAATTTAGTTATATATCAAATAATTACATGATCCAAGCATATGAGCACATGCATGGAGAATAGTTCATCCAAATCTAATATGATGTTCGCCTATGATAACACATGATCTGTGCCATTTTCTAATGCATTTATTATTACGGCATCTCTAAATTGTTAGGATAAATATAGAGTTAGTATACTAGACCCGATCATTCTATAATTTCAACATACATATAGATTCAGGTAACAAGATATCGCCTACCTTTAAAGATCCCATTTTAACTGAACAGGAGGTTTCTGTATTCAACTGAGGCAGCAAGGATCCCGTGCAAACAGAAGAAGAAGGGCAATCACCACATGAACAAGCCAGAGAAGGGTCGCCGCAAGAATAAATTGTAGAATTTAGAGGCTTCACACCAGATGAATCACTAAAATCCGATCGATATGTTATCAAATAAGGTGACCCTGGCTCATTAGGGTTTGCTTGTCGCCCAATAAATGCCAGCCAATCTTTAGATGCCAAAAATTATACAAGTCAGTCAAACATATTAGAATGAGACAAAATAACCAATGCATTCAAAATTACATAGTCTATTATCCAGTCTGGCACTAAAAGGCTTAATAACATCAGCTGGAAACATGAATTTGGATGCACATCAAGATGGGGTGCAGGAATCATAGTTGACATTTAAACTTGATACCCAGCAGCAGATAAGGGTTTCCATTTTACCTTTGTAAGTTTTAGCACCAGCACCAATAAAATCCATTGCACGGGTGTTCAGAGTACCAAACTTAACATCCTTGCATGAGTTATATAGCTCTTCACCATAGTTAGTAGTTACATAGTAATCTAATCCATCAACAATCATAGTGCTATTAATCTGCAAAAAAAAAAAGACAAAAGTACACCTGTAAAGGTTGAACATACAAAGTATTACAAATGTCTTTTCATAGTGAGCTAGCAGTTTAAGCAAATAGATGGTTGCACAAAACCATATGAAATGAGGCTGGTAGAATCTCATAGGGAAATTTTATGGTCGCAATATAGATGAATTAAGAAAAGAAAGACCTGCTTTACTGAAGTCACATTAATGAAGAGGCTTTGGTTTGGAGAACAAGACATCTCACAGAAGAGATTCAAGAAGTTTCTCAAGCATGCTGGGCATCCAACAAGAAATGGAACAGCCTGCAAAATACAGTAAGAATGTCATGACAAAGACCAGCAACAAACAAATAATCAATAATTAGGCAAAAATGTATTTGTTGACAGAGGCTCTACATGCTGGTAGATAGAAGTATGCATTAGCACGAAAGGAGTGGAGGGATGACCTATGAAGCAAACATGAACCTCATGCAAAACAAAGGTAACTTGTCACTAGCAAAATATTCAGCAGTTCAGGTTAGCTGGTCACAAATTCACCAAACATTTCTTCTTGGAAAAAAACAAAAAAAAAATCAATACACTGCAAAGACAACTTTACTGAAGATTAACTGCGATTGGTGAATGTTAAGCACTCATTGACATGATTTTCCTGATTGATCATTCGATCTATATCAAACAGAAGTGATATTACCACATCGATTTGCTTATTAAAGTGCACGGTCCATGTACATCTTCAGCAATCAGAACATTTACCTGTTGGACTTGTTGGTGTAATGTGTCAAACTGATCTACAGTACAACAGACATCGCCAGTGATTGTTGGGCACAAACTTTGGATCCTTGAAGAAAACAAAGTGTCTGGCTGGAAAAGCAATAACAACACTTAATAAACAGGACACATTTGAATAATCATAAATATTTTTTGCAAAGATGTAGGGTTTCTCCAACTATGATATATATTCAAATCAAGGTCCAAGGATCATATTGTCACCTTAACAGCTTTGGTTGCATTCGCACAGTTTAAGACCTTCCCATCACTTCGTTGCGCACAAATGCCGTACATGGAACAGTAACCTTCTGCCGGTACAACCCTACAAAAGCAAAATGGTAAGATAGATGATCACCAAGGGCTCCAGCCTCCAGGAATATGAAACACCATGTTTAAATGTAAAATTGTAAACTACAGTAGCATATTCTAGAAGCAATTGAGCATATCTTAAGCTTTCTAGCTACACTCAGTAAAACACAGGTCACTCTGACAAATTACCGTGAGCCATTGGATTGCTGTGCGCTGATTGGAGACACTAGAGAACTGATCTGTGCCATAGTAAAAAAGAGTTGCATGTTAACCATCCGAATCGCAGTGAAGTATGACCATATCAACATGCTTGTACAATGTACTTTTATCTATATGATAGCCTACTTACACACTATACATGATCCAGATTAAATATAGTTTTCGCTCCATATACACACATAACAGAAAAAGTAAAGAAGTGATATCTGAGCTATCAACATAGTTTACCCTACCCGTATTAACTGCATACTCGTCTCTCTGTCATCCCTGTAAATAAATAGGGACTGCTAGCAGTGTTTGCAAGAAAATACATGGGAGGTGATTGGGTCATACAGTTATGGTTAAAAAACCTCATGGGGCATTATGGCCATAATTTAAGCCACAGACTTCAGAAATATAGTCTAGAAACCACTTTTATAGCTAAAATTAAAAGGTTAATGCAGACATCACCGAGTCAGCAGAAACTATAGCCTAGCAACTTGAAATTGGAATACAGTTGTTGGCTTATTGGGCACATGAATGCAATCAAATCTCCAGGTCAAAATGCGGAAAAAAAAAACAAGTGGAAACAGATCGATTATACAATGGAAGTTCAATGTGAAACCTGCAAAAGAGAGTTCAACTAAGGAACATCACGACACGAATTGCAAATAGAGTCGTATCAAAGTTCCAATCATGTACAAGGACTATTGCAGCAACAAATTGCATTACATCTTATAACAAGAATCAAAGTTGACCATCCCACTTTAAAGGAGCAGGTTGCCTTCAAATCAAAATGTGATAAGGGGGGGGGGGAGAAAACATTGCAACAAACCCGTAAGATATGTCGTGATAGCATGCATTTCAAAAAAAAAAAAACGGAAAGTTACGACCAAAGAGGCAAGCATAGCTTACTGGTACTAACCCAACAGTGAAACAAAAAAAAACTAAACTATGCCCAACGAAACTACCTCGGGTTTAACTAAAATCTAACTAAGTTGGTGACCCAACTGAGGAAAATAACCCCAACAACACCAATGAGACAAAACCACACGATTTCGATCCCCGAAACCGAAACCTCCATACATGTCAGTTAGTTACTGGTAGTAAAAATTGGTCAGACTAAGACGTGTAAAAGGGAATCCTCAGATATTCTTCCAAGTTTGGATGTCTCAACCCTATATCTAGTATATGGGAACTCACAATGCAACGGTAAAATCCAAAACCCGGTAACTCTGCGGCAATTACTAAAATTGAAGCTACGAACCGCTCCAACCAAAATTGCATCTACCTCATGCAGCCAAGCAAAAAATAGTAGCAACCCGAGAGACGGTTATGCAGGCTCCAGACCCCCAAGCCTGACCAGAGCCTCATCCCAAAACCCCCCCGACCCTTCGGAGCGGCGGCGGCGGCGGCGGAACCCAACGACACCCACTCCAGTACAGTACCCGTAGAGAATCATGAGCTTGGGACTCACCTGCATCAGAGCGATCGCCGCAGCGGCGAAGGTGGCAAACCCGCGCCGGCGCCCGACGGGGGCCATCCTGTCTCCGGTTCGTCCTCGATCTCTCGCGGGAGCGCTAAATGCCGAAGCAGAGGGAGACGAGACGACGGGGGAGGGGGCTCACGCACCGCACAGACTGGCGTGGGGTGGTGTGGACTTTTTTGGAACGAACCTCCCGGACGAACTTATATAACGGCGGGCGAGAAGGCCGAACAGGAACAGAGCAGCCCACGAGTTCACGATGGCGCCACCTCACGCCGGAGGAGACAGCCGAGGAAAAGAGCATTTTCTGGCCGGTTTTATCTCATTAATATGTGCGTCTGTTTCCAATCTACTCTGTACTCATCTCGTTATTCGCTGAAGCAAGCTTCAGGCCCGGGTGTCAGTCAATGGCTAGCGATAGGCTGGCATCCATGCGGGAGAGGAGAATGTGGTGGGACCAGACAAACCGCTTGCTGATTTTGCTCCTGCGGTGATCTGGTGCCTGGTGGGTGGCACGGGCGAGCAACCAGTATCCGATACTGCTACTACTGATACGGGATGATTTCTGATGAATTGGTCCCTCGTTGAAGCTACTATATATAAAAATTATAATAATGTCTCTGTCCAGAAAATGACGAATAAGCTTATCCAATTTTTTAGTGTTTGACTAGATTTTATAGGGCTTGCTACTTTGCTAGGCTGTTATTTTTTTAACGGTTTGGATTTGGACTGCTGTGGATTGGCTGTACTATAGATTTGGCACCTTGTACAACAACAGCTCTGCCGATAGACATGCGATAGAAAAAGTATTTAATATTAGTGTATAATATAATACAAAAAATATGTATATTATAAAAAATATCTTACGATAATTTTAATTATACTTAATTGATGTCATACTTTTAGTTTTCTTATAAATTTGTTCAGATTTAAAATAAATTTACTTGGTACTATATTAAAAAATGGTTCTGCTCGCTACAGATTTTTAAGTTGCTGCAGTCTCTGACTGCGAACCAAAAAAAATGTTATCTGTAGCAACCCACAGTTGTAGCGTGATTTGTACTATTTTAAAAAGAAAAAACTATTAGAGCAGAGCACTGAATGTTGACAGCTGAGCCATTAGGGAAACACCAGATATGGGCTCGACCTGCCAGACAATACTAATAAAAGCATTAATTCAAGCTGAACATTGCCACAAACCAAATACGGTTGCTTAAATATGTAGCTGTTTCGCTATCCATCTTCACCTATCATACCCGGCCTTAAACTCATCCAAATATGACATTGACAACTTGAAGCATTGGATATCAAAACTTTCATTTGTAATCATGTTTTTCCGATACTATCAGATATGGGTATACGACATCTTCTTGAAATATGGGTTGTCCACACAGGCTACGAGTGCGTACGTGGCTACCACGTTATGTACTCCAACTTATAAGTGCGTCGAAGAGGACGAATATAAACCATGAGTTGCGCGCGCCACTGCTGCCTGATGAGGAGAAGTGAAACGTGTAAATCGACCGTGGAAGGCAGATCGAAGCTCTTTCGCTGCTTGCATTGCCTACGTACTGCTTACCAAAACGGACGTCAACAGGGGCCGCCAGGCTCGTGATTATATCATTGATCATTATGGATGCCACTAACGATTTGCATGTTCGCCCCACCGAGCCTGTGCCATGGTCCACGCGAGGCAGCGGCGTCGCTTTCGTATCAACCAGATCCATCATGCATCCACCTCCAACTGATCCCCGGTGTAGTGGTGGAGGAGAGCACCAAATTGCCGGGGCCGCGCTGGCTTGCTCCGTGTTCTCCATTTGTCCCACACGCCAACGCTCCACTATAATCACGTACTATCTCTATCTGTACCGGGGAGGGCGGAGCGGCCGGGCAGCCACGCCAGTGCTCGGAAAAGGCAAAGAGAGAATGCTCCACTCACGTTTGGCGGCATTTTTGGCAGAAAGTGCAGAGATTGGACCAATGTTGTTTTTCTCCCTGGTCCAGCACTCTACCGTTAGCGTGGAATGTGGACCTGAGGGGCACGCCAATCGCCAACGCCTGCGAATGATGAAAGAAATGGGTCCAGCTTCTTTTTTTAATTAACGGTTTGGAAGGACCGCTGAATGGTGTAGGTACACTACAGTATTAGGGCGCCTCCAACAAGCTAGCGATTTCGCTAGCTGACATCACGTTTCTGTCGACGTGGAGCTGAGAGAGGGTAAAAAGATACGACGCTAGCGCTTACTTCCGCGATAGTCTCGCACGGTAACTAAGAGAGCACATCTCTACGCTTTCTACGACATGGTCAGAATGCTACTAGCTTTATGGTTTATTTAATCTATACCTGCCCACGTCAGCTGGCTATTTGGATTCCACCACTGGGACGCCCTTAAACGGATGCACCAAGCCTGACACGTCGATGACTCGATGTCGGCACAGACTTCAATCCACGGCTCGCTCTCGGGCACGCTCTGGTTGGCTGACTCTCGCCACCACCAGCCCACCATGGCCACTCCACTCGAGCTCTGTCGACCAGCAGCGAGCCAAAGCTGTTTCTGTAGCTACGCACGCGATACGATGCCGTTCCATCCCCATCCGTACCCTCTGGAGCTTGTACGGCACCGCGCAGTGTCGTATCCACTATCCAGCCGTTCAATGCTGACACTGACAGTGACAGTGGTCGAAACTCGGCTTCTTGGCTGATGAAGCTAGTAACAGAGTAGCCATGCATGTCGAGTTGCTTTCAGGGATGGCCCGATAAACGGAACTGCACAGTGCACAGATCGCTCTCCCGTGACCCTGTCCCCAATGCGAGTAGGGTAATACGTGACACAATGTACGGGCGTCTTAATACGTGACACCATATCCCTTACCAGGACCAGGAGTAAATGTATCTAAGCGACTGAGTTGCAGACTGTATAAGACAGGTACATTTGTACAATCTTCCTCTATCCTCCGTCAATATGCCATAAATATTTTTTTGACTTTTATACGTTGTCGACGACTATATGTGTCGGTGTTATGATCCAGGGGGTCAAGACCATCAACTAGTAAATTTGTATATTGCGTGTTCTCTCTCCCAGACGTGATGTAAGAAGGACACAAGATTTATCCTGGTTCGGACAAAGGAGACCCTACGTCCAGCGGGGGAGGATGAATTATATTATCTTGCACCGAAGTGCTCATACAGGGGTACAAGCAGGTTTATACGGGGGTGCTCAGAGTGAGCTGAAGCCTAGGACTAGCAAGGCTATCCTAGGTGAGCTGGTGGATTACTTGAGATGTTGATCAAGCACTCGGGTGTGGTGTGTGTGACTTGGCTCTTGGTGTATGCGGGTCAAAGCTGATATCTGAATGTGTGAGCCGATACGAATGTGCATACCGATACGAATGCGCATGCCGATGCCGATACGGATGCGGCCTGCCGATGCCAATACGAATGCCTCTCTCCTTTCTTCTATCCCAGCGTCCCCTTTTATAGATCAAGGGGAGGTCTGAGAGTACAGAGATCCTAGACTGTAGAGGCATGGGAGAGGTGTCCGCGGCGCCATGCTTGCGATGGGACGTCAATCGCTGTAGCGGCGTGGCCTTCCCGTCCTTCCGGTGTTCAGGGCATGGTGATAGCAGACTGGACGTTGCTGAACGTCATGGCGCAGTACAGTTGGCCTCCTGTAGATGGGTACGAGTCCCACAGTTGACGCGAGACGGACTGGACGGGAGCCATGCCGGGGTGGTTGGAGACGATGGTCGAGCCCCCTGGTCGAGGGGGGTCGAGGCCAGCGTGACCCTGTCGTATCCCTGAAGACACAGTCGAGGGCCGTCCTGTTCATGGCTCGAGGGGGTGCCTCTGGATTCCGTACCTGCGATGTGGCTACAGCGGCCGCACGGTTGACGGATGTCCCGGGCATGTGCGGCGAGTTGATGGATTTGACTGTGGTAGTGGGCGCCCATGGCGTTAGGCGGGGGTAGGTAGGCGCATTGGATCCCCTTTACCCCATACCGGGAGCAGGTGAGCTGATCGAGCCTCCTGCTCGCGGGTCGTTCGTTCGACCCCCTGTCCGTCATTCGAGGGGTCGAGGCGGAGGGGTCGTTCGTTCGACCCCTGTCCGTCAATCGGGGTCGAGGGGTTGAGGTCGAGGGGGATTTGATCGACCCCTCTTCCGTCATTTGAGGGGTTAAGGCGAGGTGGAGGGGTCGTTCGTTCGACCCCTGTCCGTCAGTCGAGGTAGAGACGGGGGGGGGTCGTTCGTTCGACCCCTGTCCATCAGTCGAGGTAGAGGCGGGGGGGGTCGTTCGTTCGACCCCTGTTCGTCAGTCGGGGTAGAGGCGGAGGGGGATCCCTCCTACTGTTTTTCCAGTAATGGGCCGGCCCATGACTGGTCACTGTTGCCAGTGAGGGAGGCCTTTGCGTGATGGGCCTTTCTCCATTGACTTGAACGGCTGATCGGATCCTGCCTTAAAAATGGTTGCTATGTTGAGCTTTAGATTATCACACGTTTAGGGTACCCCTTACCTTTGTACCCGACAGTAGCCCCCGAGCCTCTATGCGGATAAGAAGAATCCGTATAGGGGCTTTTGCCGATGATCTGCAGGGTTAGTAAAAGGTCTGATTCTCTGTGGGGTGCGCGCGAGCGCACCCCGTGGGGTTAGCTCTTGAGGCCCCAGAGGAGTGATTAAGAACTCCTCTGGGAGCTTTGACGTGTGTTCTATCGAGGGGAGTTAGGATTACCTGGAGTCATAGCGCCCTATCGAGTGGTTGATTATGTTCGTCAGGCTACGAGCGTTTCACTTCCTTGGGAAGGGGGTGCTCGAGGGCGGCTGTCGAAACCCTTTCGAGGGCCAGTCTTTACTCCCTCGAGCATTAAACTGGAGTCATAGTGCCCTATCGAGGGGTCAACTCTGTCTGCCAGGCTACGAGTGTTTTCGACCCTCTTTCGTCGAGGGGTGTCGTGCGTAGTCTAGCCCTCGAGCCTCGTGTGGCTGGGCTTTCACTACCTCCTAGCGTCCTTCCCACGGATCCTTGCGCTCGGATTGTGGGGCGAAGAGCATCATGCTATCCTCGTTAGGACGAGCCTCGAAGTCCTCTGTGAGCTGGTAACGGGTAGAAATCCGTAACGGGTAGAAATCCAAGTAAGAACTCGTGCCCCGTTCGATAGGGGTCGATAGAAGCCCTGAGGCGTTCTCATTAAGCAAGACCGCGTGGATTATCTAGGTGCCAACTCCGTTCGATGGGAGTTGGTGGCTCAATGCCTCCCGTCGTAGGGATCCTTGGGTATTCCCTGGTTATGCCTTGGATATGTCCCGGGGGGGCTCGAGAGTTCGTTCTCGAGCTAGGGATCGCGCCAGCCCCCTGGGTCATCCCTGACTCGGGTACTCGAGGGCGGCGGTCGAACCCTGTTCGTGGGGCCAGCCTTCGCCCCCTCGAGATTTGGAGGTGGACCGGAGTCCATAACCCTGGGTTCTTCCTGACCTCAGGTACTCGAGGACGGCTGTTGAACCATGTTTAAGGGCCAGCCTTCGCTCCCTCGAGATTTTGACGGACGGGTCGACGTCCGTTGCTTACCTCCGAAGCTAACGCCCACTGTTGCACGTTGTCCGCCGTAGGCATGCCTTTTTAGGAGATGTTTGTTCGACTGCAGCCGTAGCGGGCGTAGGGTGCGGCGCGGAGCCCGATGACGCGACGGGTGCGGCGGGGAGCCCGATGACACGATGGGTGTGCCTTATTTTATGGAAAACGAGGGGGCGGTAGGTGGGCGCATTAAATGTGGAGATTTACCTGCCTTTTCGTTGGATCTGCCTGTTGGGCTTCCGGTTATAAATACTGAGGGTGGGGAGTCGGCTCCCTCACGCTTGCCATTGCCTTTACTGCCTCCTTCTTCTCGCCATTGCCTTCGTCGCCCACCGAGCCGGATCTCTGCATGCACGAGAGTAGGGAGAGGAGAGATTGACAACGTACCTTCCAACCCCGCATCCGAGCGCATCCGTTTCCCTGCTCCCATGGCTAGCTACAGCTTGCGCGAACCTGACGCCTGGATTCCATCGTCGGCGATCGTGGGGCGTTTGGGGGATTTGGTGGAGAGCGGCCTTCTCCGGTCTATCACCTCCGTGGACCGGCCGGAGTGGATAGTGCCACCGAGGGAGGACGCTGAGCCTAACCCGCCGGAGGGCTATGTGGTCAGCTTCGAAGCTTTCCACCGGGCGGGGCTGGGATCCCCCCCCTCAACCGTCTTCTGCGCGGGATCCTCCACCACTATGGCGTGGAGCTCCAACACCTCTCCCCCAACGGCATCTGTCACGCGGCGGTCTTTACCGCTGTGTGCGAAGGGTACCTGGGGATGGAGCCGAATTGGGAGCTGTGGATCCACCTGTTCGAGGCGGGCCTGTTCCACGCCTCGGTCGGGAGCGGTAGCCGCAGGATGGTCAGGGCAGGGTGCTGCAGCATCTCCCTCAAGAGGGCGGACTGCTGGATCCCGGCGAAGCTCACGTCGAGCCACTCAGGATGGCACTCCAGGTGGTTCTACCTGAGGAACGACGACGATCTGTTCCCCGCCTACACCGGGAGGACGATCGACTCGAGGCCCGACCACTGGAGGTACGACGTCGAGCAAAAGAAGGAGAAGCGTCTCGACCACCTGCTTGGTGCAATCTCCCGTCTAAAGAAGGAGGGACTTACGGCGGCGATCGTCGCGTCGGCCTTCCACCAGCGGCGAGTCGTGCCGCTGATGGCTCGCCCGCGACGCCTCAACAAGATGCGCCCAGGGGTGGATCTCACGGGGTGTCGCCTCGTGGAGGACGAGCTGCCCCTCGAGACGGTGGTCCGCCAAGTACGCGCCTCCTTCGTCGGCGCGTTCGAGGTGGAGAACGTCGCCAGCGTCCCCATGATGCCAGACCAGGGGCACGTCCAGTTGGTATGACACCTCTTTCTCTGTCAATTCCCTCCTGTCTGTCTAGTTTGTCTCCTTTGCCTGCGTCCTAACCGCCTAGCGTTCCCTCAGGGGAACGTCGTCTTCCGGGAGTCGCTTCCACCGGTGAAGGAGGAGCAGCACATGGCCCAGGTGAGACGCCTTCGGGCCGAGTAGGACAAGAAGGACAAGGACAAGGCCAAGAAGGATAAGGGCAAAAAGGCCTGAGAGAAGGAGGAGCGTGAACAGCGCAGGGCACGGCAGAGGCGGGCCAACCTTTCTGAGGAGGAGTCCCCCTCGGAGGAGGATGAGGACGAGGGGTCGAGCAGCGACGAGGTTGTTAAAGATGATGTCATAACGTGATGGTATCGGGTTAGGCCCTTCGCTTTTGACATGACGGGTATCGTCCTTATGCAGGAAGAGGAGCCGGAGCAGGAGGAGGAGGCCGAGCCGCAGCGAGAGCTCGAGGAAGAAAGGGCGGTGCCCATGTGTCAGGGGGCGGCCGCCGGTATTGGAGGAGGAGAGGGGTCGACGTCGAGGTCGACCCCAACTGTCGGAATTGAGTTGCGGGACGAGCGCCCCGCGGCTCTTCAAGGTGAAGTGTCGCGGCAGACGCGTAGCCGTTCGTCGCGGTCCCCGTCGAGGGGTCGGTCGAGCACGCCCCCGGCGCCTACTCGGTCGAGCGCACGGGCATCAGGCCCGTCGACCCAGGAGGAGACTAGGATGGTGGCGACGAAGACGCCGTTGGTCCCTGCCAAGGACACAGTGCCGGGAGCAGCCTCAACCCTTGCTGTGGCCAGCGCTGGCGGGAGAAGTGGCTCCCGACGTGTCTCGCAGAAGCCCCCGAGTGGCTCGAGGTCCACTGGTCGGACCCCCGTGATTCCGCTGGGGTAAGTTGCTTCCCTGTCGATCCCGAGTATTTTTTGTTGGTTATGACTTGTGCTTACCGTCACGTATGAGTTCCTTTTTCAGGGCAAAGCGCTCGTCGAAGGACGCGACCCCCACCCCGGCCAAGAGGCTGAAGGCGGAGGCCGCGGGCAAGATGGTTGTCGGGGCCAGTCCTGCCGCCTCGTCCCCTTCGACCCTCGCCCCAGGTGCGGCGTGGGTGGCCAAGGCGCGGGAGGTTGTAGGGCGCGGGCAGGCGCAGGCCGCTGCGGAGCGAACTCGAGCGGAGGAAGAGGCGGGTCGACCCGTCGCATCGGCAGGGTCCGCCGGAGTGGCGGTCGAGGCCGTGCTCACCACCCCGTCGGAGGGGGGCGCAAGCAACCTCGGAAGGCGTGGAGCCGGTGTCGACGACGACCGTGGTTGAGGGGGTTGATCCCCAAGCCGCCGTGGAGATGGAGGTGGTCGACTTGACCTCCGCCGGTGATGAAGAGACGCTGGAGCGCCCGGCGTCGATGCGGTGGCCCGAGAACCTTGCATCGTGGGAGGCACGTCAACGGCGCGAGCGCGAGGAGAAGGCGCGACAAGAGGAGGGAGCGATTGTTGCTGCGTCGGAGGTGCCGCCGTCGGTGGAGACCCTCGTCGAGGGGGCCTCGGCGTCGCCCGCGGCGGGGACGACGACGACGACGGAGCTGGCAGAGATAGTGGTGGGGACGACCCCTCGGCAGGAGCCGGAGGGGACCATCGTGGCGCTGCAAGGAAGCAGCGCGGCGGACGTGATGATGTCCGAGGTGGCTGCTCGGCCTGTTGTCGAGGTCAGGCAACCGTCTGCTCGAGGTGCTCCGCCCCCTGGCTCGGTCGTGGTGCAGGAAGGAGATGTGCTGCCAGGCCGTGGCGAGCTCACCATGCTGGAGGCTAACATGAGTTTCCTCTACCGCCCAGGGCTATTCCCGCGGTGGGGGGCCCCTCCACCTCCAAGTGATGACCCGGAGGCGTCGATGGCGGCCCTCCAAGACCACTTCAAGGAGAGGGTCGCCCGGCTTGAGGGGGCGACCGACTTCCCCAACCTGTCCGAGCGGGTGATGTCCCACGGAGGTACCCTCAAGATGGGTCAGGGCATCATGGACGAGGTGAGGAGGAGGGTCGGCCGCTCCAGTGATCTCTGGGGGCAGGAGGTGCTCGAGCTGCCGACCCCAGAGATCCAGGGCGCAGATTCTTTAAGCTCGACGACCAAGCCGAGATCGGGGAATGGGAGCACATGGAGGAGTTCCGGGCGTGGCTCGACCACGCGATGCGCGTGGCCGTGGGAGTTGCGTACGAATACTTGTACAAAGGAATAAACGTAAGTTTCGTCCTTTGTCTTTTGATTTACCTTGGTTATTTTGCTGTCGTTTGTTGTGACCTTCCTTTTTATCCTTGGTAGATGCCGAGGGCGAGGTCGCACGACAAGTCCCAGTTCATCCTGCGGACACAGGAGCAATGGCGCCAGCTCCCCGTCCTCCGTGCTTCGCTAGAGAAGGTGGAGGCCGAGGCCACCCAGGCGAAGGTTGAGGTGGCAGCTGCGCAGGAGGGGGCCAAGGTCGCCCAGGAGGAGGCCTCCCGGGCGCAGTCGAGGGCCGAGGCCACCCTTAAGGAGGTTGTCGAGGTCGGGCAGTGGCGGGACACTGCCCAAGAGGCCCGGCGTAAGGCGGAGGAGGAGTCCACCCAGCTGAGGGAGGAACTGGCTAAAGCGGCGGAACGTGTCCGGCAGCTCAAGGACGACCTGAAGCAGGAGGCTGCCGAACGCACCTCCCTCGAGGGGCGGGTCCGGGAACTCCAGGCGGATGTTCACACCGTCTCCCGCGACCGCGACGCGCTGGGTGTCGTAGAGGAGAAGGCTCGAGCCCAGACCGTCGCTCTGGGGGAGGTGGCGGCTAACCAGAAGAGGGCCCTCGATAGTACTAGCAAGATCATCGAGGACCTCCGGGCTAAAAACAGCGACCAAGCTGCAGAGCTTGTTGACGTCCGCCACCAACTTCAGAACGCTGAGCAGGACTACGTCACCCTGGAAGCACACGCCAAAGGTGAGTTTTTTAGAAGTGTTATTGAGCTCGTTTGGTCTCGCCCCTTCCTCTGCTTTTTGTTTTTGATGGAGTCTTCTGTTTGTTCTAGCAGAACTCGAGGGGACAAGACTTGAGCCCACGAGGATCTGACCAGTCTTCAGAACCTCCTCGGGGCAGAGACGATCCTGAACGAGAGGCTTGGGGACGCCATCTCCTCCTTCTGCGACGGCATGGGTGTCGAGCCGGAGCTGCCGGTTGCGGGAGACGTGCGTGGAGATTCCCTCTTGCGTCGACTCTTCGCCGCGACCTATGAAGTGACGGAGCAGGTCCGTGCTGCCCTTCACATAGGCGTGAAGCGGGCGCTCGCAGTTGTCCGCTCGGGCTACAACTATGACCTCGACGTCGTCGCCAGCGGCTTCGTCGTCGACCCAGAGCTGACCGATGAAGCGAACATGGCGAGATGCCATGAGATGATCGACGCCGCAGTGGTGCCCGGCGGTGAGTTGGCGAAGCTATTCGAGGCCGAGGTGCTTCCTCCACCGGACGGCGATGGCGATGAGTAGTCGAGGCCTGTGAGCCAAATCTGGACAAGAAGGTCCATGTAATAGATTAGCTTTTGTGACAATATGATGTCGAGCCCCTGGGGGCATCTTAACTTTAATGCATTTTATTCGCGATGCATCTGAGTGTTTTTATTTCTCGAGCTGTCTCTATTTCTCTTTGCCTGAGTCTTTGCTTGTGGACTAAGTATTCGACGCACGCTCGTATCCCTAGAGGGGAGGAGCGAGTGGGGGTACCATAGCCCTGAGGCATAGGAGAGTCCCCGGCTCGACGGCCCTTGACCCTTAGGGAGTTCGAGGTGTTTTTTACTTAGCCGTGAAGCATACTCGGGGCGAAGGTGGATAGAGAAGGCCGAGTTTTGAAAAAACGTTCAAGTTTTTAGAGGACTTAAGAGGGGGGTACCCCCCTGTCAGCCCCCAAGGGAGGTTTGACTTTGCCGGAGCAGAGTCGAGGCTACCTCAGAGTTATGAACGAATGTGAAATGTATTTCGAGAACATTTTATTCATTCATAATGCGATAAATGTACATAATGTAGAAAATATACAAGGCCTCGAGGCCTTAGGGGTAAAAGCGGCATAGTTGTTCGATGTTCCATGCGTTGGTGAGGATCTCGCCCTTGTCGTTCTTCAGCTTGTAAGTCCCTAGCTTTAGCACCTCTGCCACGATGAAGGGTCCTTCCCAAGGTGGCGTCAGCTTGTGACGCCCCTTGTTGCTTTGTCGACAGCGCAACACGAGGTCGCCGACTTCGAGGTCCCTTTTGCGTATGTGCTTGTCGTGGTAGCGCCACAGCGTCTGCTGGTACTTTGCCGATTTGAAGAGGGCCACGTCCCTGGCTTCCTCGAGCTGGTCGAGGGAGTCCTCTCGGGCTGCTGCGTTGGCTTGGTTGTTGTAGGCCTTTAGTCGAGGGGACCCATACTCGAGGTCAGTGGGGAGGACGGCCTCGGACCCATAGACCAAGAAGAACGGGGAGAACCCCGTGGCTCGACCTGGTGTTGTTCGGAGACTCCATAGGACAGAGGGCAGCTCATCGACCCATCTCTTGTCGTGTTTGTTTAGCCGGTCAAAGATCCTTGGCTTGAGGCCCTGTAAAACCATACCATTGGCGCGCTCGACCTGGCCGTTAGTTCGAGGTGTGGGCGATTGCAGACCAGTTCAACTTGATGTTGTGGTGGTCACAGAAGTCCAAGAACTTTTGGCCGGTGAACTGCGTGCCGTTGTCGGTGATGATGGCGTTGGGGACCCCGAAGTGGTGGACGATGTCGGTGAAGAATAACACAGCTTGTCGAGATTGAATGTTGGCGATGGGTCGAGCCTCGATCCATTTCGAGAACTTGTCTATGGCCACGAGGAGGGGGTGTGGCCACCTTTGGTTTTCTTCAGGGGGCCAACCATGTCGAGCCCCCATACTACGAATGGCCAAGTTATGGGTATCATCTGAAGAGCTTGGGCGGGTAGGTGGGTCTGCCTAGCATAGAATTGGCATCCCTTGCAAGATCGAACGAGTTTGGTAGCATCAACGACGGCTGTCGGCCAGTAGAAGCCTTGTCGAAAGGCGCTTCCTACCAGCGTTCTTGGCGCCGCGTGGTGGCCACAAGCCCTCGAGTGTAGGTTCTTCAGTAGTGCCCTCCCTCCCTCGAGGGTGAGGCAACGTTGAAGTACACCGGTAGGGCTGCGTCGATACAGCTCGCGGCCATCCCCATACAAGACGTAGGTTTTGGCGCGTCGGGCTATGCGTCGGGCTTCGGTGCGGTCCTCTGGGAGCTCGCCCCATATCAGATACTCGAGGTAGGGTGTGCGCCAGTCCGTCGAGGGGGTTGGTGTTGCGGTTGTCTCGTCGATCTCCATGACCTCTCCTCCGTTCGAGGGAGGATCGGTCGAGGAGGAAGGGTCGATCCCTTGCTCGAGGGCGGGAGCCCCCGAGCCTAGGTCGACGGACGGCTTGTGAAGGTCCCTCGAGAAGACGTCGGGAGGGACTGTACCTCGAGTGGATGCGGTTTTGGCTAGCTCGTCAGCGGCTTCGTTGTACCGGCGAGCGACGTGGTTGAGCTCGAGGCCGTACAATTCGTCCTCGAGCTTTCGGACCTCCTTGTAGTAGGCTTCCATCTTGGGGTCGTGGCAGCTCGAGGCCTTCATCACCTGGTCGATCACAAGCTGTGAGTCCCCTCGAACGTCGAGGCGTCGAACCCCGAGCTCGATAGCGATGCGTAGACCGTTGACGAGGGCCTCGTACTCGGCTACGTTGTTGGAGGCGGGGAAGTGGAGGCGGATGACGTAGCGCATGTGGACCCCTGAGGGTGATATGAAAAGCAATCCGGCGCCTGCCCCCGTCTTCATCAACGATCCGTCGAAGTACATGGTCCAGAGCTCGGTCTGACCCTGCGCCAGGGGTAGTTGAGTATCGGTCCATTCTCCTTGATGAATCTGGCCTTCAAAAGCTTGTCGACCTCCTCCCCGATGATTCTGCGCTTCTCCTCGTCGAAGCGGCGCAGCCGTTGCTTCACCGGTTTGGATCTGGCCCGGATGTCCAAGGAGTGCTCGGCGACATCCCTCGGAATGTCCGGCATATCCGAGGGACTTCACGCAAACACGTCAGCATTCACGCGGAGAAAGTCGACGAGCACGGCTTCCTATTTGGGCTCGAGGGTAGCGCTGATCGTTAGCGTCTTGCCATCCGCGTGGTTGGGGTCGAGCGGGATGGTCTTGGTGTCCTCCGCAGGCTTGAAGTTGCTGGCATGCCGCTTGGTGTCGGGGATCTCCTTGGAGAAGTCGTCGAGGGCCGCGAGGATGGCTGACTCCTCGACCGCCTCGGCGTTTTCCACGCACTCGACATCGCAATCGTAAGCGTGCTCGTAGGAGGTGTCGATGGTGATGACTCCCTCGGGCCCTGGAATCTTTAGCTTGAGGTAGGCGTAGTTCAGGATCGCCATGAATTTGGCGTACCCCTGTCGACCGATGATGGCGTGGTAGATGCCATGGAACTCGACCACCTCGAAGGTCAGATCTTCCTTCCGGAAGTTTGAGGGGGTACCGAAGCATACGGGTAGCCTGACGCGACCGATCGGGGGTGCCTTCTTCCCTGGAATGATCCCGTGGAATCCACCCGTGCTGGGAAGGAGCATGGTCTTTGGGATCCCCAGGAGGTCGAGGGTCTCGGCGTAGATGATGTTGAGGCTGCTTCCCCCATCCATAAGTACCTTGGTGAGGCGGGTGTTGAGTATGATCGGGTCGACGACGAGTAGGTAGACCCCTGCGCTGGGGACGTGCTCGGGGTGGTCGTTCTGGTCGAAGGTGATCGGCGTGTGGGACCAGTCGAGGTATCAAGGAGCTTAGGCTCGAACGGAGAAGACCTCTCGACGCTGCCTCTTGCGCTGACGCGCACTGAGTCGAGTCGAGGGTCCCCCGTAGATCATGTAGCAGTCGTGAATCTCGGGGAAGCCCCCGTTCTTGCCATCGCCTCCGTCTTGTGGATCCTCCTTCTTGTCGTCTTTCTTGAGGCCAAGAGAGTCAAAGTATTTCTTAAGCATGCGACATTCCTCGAGGCTGTGGTTGGCCGGTCCCTTGTGATAGGGGCAGGGCTCTTTCAGCATCTTGTCGAAGACGCCCCCCTCGAGAGGGGGGCCTCGAGGCTTCTTCTTGTCTGTCGTAGCGACAAGATCGTCGGGCTCGATGTTGCGTTGACCCGGTTGGTTCTTCTTCTTCTTCTTCTTCTTCTTCTTGTTTCTCTTGGGCCCGTTGTTCGAGCCCCCGGGCTCGTCCGCCTTGGCCTTCCCCTTATCGGGGGATGCATAGAAGAACGCGCGAGCGGCTTCCTCGCCGGCTGTGTAGTTGGAGACGATGTCCATGAGCTCGTTGGCGGTCTTGGGGGTATTCCGTCCCAGCACCCGCACCAACTCCTTGCAGGTTGTCCCGGAGACGAACGCTATGATGACGTCGTGGTCGGAGATGTGGGTTAGCTCAGTACGTCGCTTGGAGAACCGTCGGGTGAAGCCGCGGAGGGTTTCCCCGGGCTTCTGCTTGCATCTGCGGAGATCCCAGGAGTTTCCTGGCCGCACGTAGGTGCCCTTGAAGTTCCCCTCGAAGATCCTGACCAGGTCGGACCAGCCATGGATCAAGTCCGGGGGGAGTTCCTCGAGCCATCTTCGAGCGGTGTCGGAGAGGAAGAGCGGGAGTTTCCGAATGATGACGTGGTCGCTGTCGGCTCCTCCTAGCTGACATGCTAGCCTGAAATCAGCAAGCCGGAGCTCCGGCTTGGTTTCGCCGTTGTACTTGACCAGGCTGGTGGGTGGACGGAAACGAACAGGCAAGGCGGTTTGCCAGATGGTCCTGCCGAAGAATCGTGGCCCTGGTGGTTCCGGAGATTGACGTCGATCCTCGTCACTGTTGTAGCGCCCACCTCGATGAGCACTGTAACCTCGAGCCTCAGCGTCACCGTGTCGGCGTCGTTTGTTGTCGTTGATGTCGCGTTGCGCGTCTCGCGGTTGTCGATTGTCGAGGATGCGGTCTCGAACTGGTCGCTGCTCCACTCTGCCTTGGGGCGCCTTGTCCTGGTGGACAGATACCTCTCGATCTTGTCGAGGGGGCACGTCCCGCTGCTCGGAGGCAGCTCCCCTGCGCCTCGAGGCCGAGCTCCCCGCTTGCTGTACGGCCGCGGTTCGGAGAAGCCCCTGGATTTCATCCCTGATGCGTTGCGTCTGGGGCGTCGATGGTGCCGGCATGTCGCGGAGCAGCATCGCGGCTGCCACGACATTCTGGCTAGCGCGGTTGTAGACGTGGCGCTCATTCGCCCCTTCGTTGACGATCTGCCGACGGACTTCCCGGGCCCGCTCGCGAGCTCCTCCGCCCTGTGGCCGCCCGCGATCTCGCTCGAGGGCGTGCTCGAGCTGCTGAAGTCGTAGGCGCTCTTCCTCGAGCTTGGCGAGCAGCTCTCGGACTTGCGCGATCTGGACGTCCTGCGGTGGATCGGCTTTGTTAGGACTCGGGGGTCGGCGTTTCGCGCCGGTGTAGCGTTGCCCCCTCCTCTTTCATCCGTGGCCGCGGCGTCGTTGATGTCATCCTGGAAGTCAACCTGGCCTTCGAGGTGGAAGCATTCCCGGGTGGGATCGTAATCCTCATCGGGGGAGTCCGAGTCGGGGTAGCCGTGGTAGAAGTTGGGGAAGGATCCTCTGCGCTCCTCCTCCAGTTGTCGTTGTAGCGTGCCCCAGGTGTAGTATCCCGGGGTCGGGGCTTGCCGTGGCACCGGGCGCTCATCTGGTGGAGGGGTGGTGACGAGGTTAGTCGTCGCACGTAGCAGGTTCCCTGAGGACCCGTAACGTGCCTGCATCTGCGAGTTTACAAAGGCAGAACAGAGTCTGGCGCTGTTGTAAAGTCCGTGCGGAAGCAGGTTGCACGGTGGCGCGGCCGAGTATGTCGGAGTAGCCACGGGGACCCTCTGAGATGACGGTGCGGCAGAGCCAAAGTCAGGCTCAGCGAGGTACCCCCCCCCCCCGACCCGCAAGCATGGGTCAAACAGGTTCCCGAAGGGAGGAACTGTGTCATCAACCGGGGCCGGGAGAATGGCGTCCAGTGTCTCGGAATCCGCACGGTGAAGAGTGCGGCGGCATCGTTCACGCCTCCCCCTGGTTGCGGGCGAGAGGCGCGAGTGGTGGGACCGTCGTCTGGTCCTCCTTGGCCCCGGCGTACTGGAGCTGCTGCTATCCATGCCACTATCTAAGAGTAGAACCATGTCGTGGTCGTGGTCCGTGGACATGAACTCTAGGCTCCCGAACTAGATGATGGTGGCGAATGGAAGTGATGGGATCGTGGAATCCATCTGGGAGAGTAGTTCGGAGTTGATCGACACGCAAATCCCCCTACCTGGCGTGCCAACTGTCGGTGTTATGACCCAGGGGGTCAAGACCACCAACTAGTAAATTTGTATATTGTGTGCTCCCTCTCCCAGACGTGATGCAAGAAGAACACAAGATTTATCCTGGTTCGGGCAAAGGAGGCCCTACGTCCAGCGGGGGAGGATGGATTGTATTATCTTGCACCGAAGTGCTCGTATAGGGGGGTACAAGCAGGTTTACACGGGGGTGCTCAGAGTGAGCTAAAGCCTAGGACTAGCAAGGCTATCCTAGGTGAGCTGGTGGATTACTTGAGATGTTGATCAAGCACTCGGGTGTGGTGTGTGTGACTTGGCTCTTGGTGTATGCGGGTTAGAGCTGATGTCTGAATGTGTGAGCCGATACGAATGCGCATGCCGATGCCGATACGGATGCGCATGCCGATGCCGATCCGGATGCAGCCTGCCGATGCCAATACGAATGCCTCTCTCCTTTCTTCTATCCCAGCGTCCCCTTTTATAGATCAAGGGGAGGTCTGAGAATACAGAGATCCTAGACTGTAGAGGCATGGGAGAGGTGTCTGCGGCGCCATGCTTTTGATGGGACGTCGATCGCTGTAGCGGTGTGGTCTTCCCGTCCTTCCGGTGTTCAGGGCATGGTGATAGCAGACTGGACGTTGCCGAATGTCATGGCGTAGTACGGTTGGCCTCCTGTAGATGGGTACGAGTCCCACAGTTGACGCGGGACGGACTGGACGGGAGCCATGCCAGGGTGGTTGGAAACGATGGTCGAGCCCCCTGGTCGAGGGGGGTCGAGGCCAGCGTGACCCTGTTGTATCCCTGAAGACACAGTCGAGGGCCGTCCTGTTCATGGCTCGAGGGGGTGCCTCTGGATTCCGTACCTGCGATGTGGCTACAACGGCCGCACAGTTGACGGAGGTCCCGGGCATGTGCGGCGAGTTGATGGATTTGACTGTGGTAGTGGGCGCCCATGGCGTTAGGCGGGGGCAGGTAGGCGCATTGGATCCCCTTTACCCCATACCGGGAGCAGGTGAGCTGACGAGCCTCCTGCTCGCGGGTCGTTCGTTCGACCCCCTGTCCGTCATTCGAGGGGTCGAGGCGGAGGGGTCGTTCGTTCGACCCCTGTCCGTCAATCGGGGTCGAGGGGTTGAGGTCGAGGGGGATTCGATCGACCCCCTTCCGTCATTTGAGGGGTTAAGGCGAGGCGGAGGGGTCGTTCGTTCGACCCCTGTCCGTCAGTCGAGGTAGAGACGGGGGGTCGTTCGTTCGACCCCTGTCCGTCAGTCGGGGTAGAGGCGGAGGGGGATCCCTCCTACTATTTTTCCAGTAATGGGTCGGCCCATGACTGGTCACTGTTGCCGGTGAGGGAGGCCTTTGCGTGATGGGCCCTTCTCCATTGACTTGAACGACTGATCGAATCCTGCCTTAAAAATGGTTGCTATGTTGAGCTTTAGATTATCACACGTTTAGGGTACTCCTTACCTTTGTACTCGATAATATATTTATACTGTATAATATCTTTTGAAGTACTCCCTCTATCAAAAACAAATATAATTTGATCACTACACCAAGTTAAGTATCTTCAATTTGTCAATATGATATATGACTTGTCTGATATATGTGTCCATATATATCTATTCCTCATTCCAAATTATGAGTTACTCTATTTTTTTTTAGTCAAAGCATGTCAAGTTTGACCAAAATTATATAAAGAATTACAAAAATTTATGACATCAAATGGGTATACTATTAAGTTATAATTAATGAAGAATCTAATGATACTTATTTGGTATTATAAATGTTATTATTTGGTTATATAAATTTGATCAAATTTGAAATACTTTGATTTTTTTAAAAACTTTATATGACTTACAATTTGGTATGTAGAAGTATTTTGTGTCACAACCATTCATATTTTTACCTATATACATATTTGGTCAAACTTCATATACTTAGTAGCAAAAAAATACATATAAATTGCACTTTTTAAGATGGAATGACATTTTTAAGTACGTATGATTAATATCATTAGGTTGTATATATTTTCATATAAATTCATTTGGAGATATAAATTTGCTAATATTTTATCAAAACCATTAGCATAAATCCCATAGTGTTTATATAGACAAAGGGAGTAGCTTGTAGACTACCCCCGTACCCCTTCCCTGTCGTCAGGACATCGAGAGTTCCGTAGCCGTTGCCGCCGCTCTCCACCGTTCACCATCACTGGTCCTCTTTCTTCTCCTCCAACATCTGGCCAGGGGTTAAAGGGAGTGGAAATCCATTGTTTTTAATTAGTTTTTCCTTAGTAAATCGAGTCATTAGGGTTAGAGTTTCTTCATACTAAATTCTTTGGTATTAGAATTTTATCTTCTCCTTCTACTCTCTCCGTCAACGGTGAAAGGGGAAGATTGGAATTGACTTTTCCATGGTGGCTCCGTTGAAAATGAGGGCGACAACTTCGACGTCATCATCTTCATCAACATGACGACATGTAGATTTTTGTTTTCAAATGGTGGCATCAAGGCGGAGATGATGTTGCCACAGTAGAATAATTTTCTCCAAAATTTTCTTTATTTTTTTTATTTAGATCTTACCATAATAAATGACTAGGGAGAATAATTTTCAGACCAGTCTTCTTGATTCTTTAGTGGCAGAAAGAAGAAGAAGATCCTCATTTCCGCCTACATAAATGTTATAAATGTTGATCGTCATTCGTTGGACAGTTATTCTCAAGCCATTTGTCGAGTGTTTGCATGTGCGGTCATCCACACTGTAAAGTGATTAATAGATTATGTTTTGAGTTATGATATTCACAGTGTGGGTGTTATTTTTTAACTTAAGTGCTTATAATGTATTGATGTGCTTAGCTATATATCATATAATATAATTTTTCTTTTGTAAAAAAACTTGTAGACTATTTTATTCAACAAGAATGAGAGAGAATAACAAGGTAGTTTTTTCATGAGGAGTAAAGTACACTATATGTTAACACGATTTTTTTTATATACTACTACAATACATTATTTTTATTTTTTTTAAGTTTATATAAGCTAGTAAGTTAACTTTAATGTTGAGGATGTTCTTAGACGCATACTTGCAAGCTGTCTAGATGGCAGTGAGTCCAACTCCAACCTATACCAAATAGTCCTCCCAAATTTAAGAGTCCCTTGTCGCACATGGTTTCATCTGTCTGAAAAGAGTTTTTTTTTCCCAACAATATCTGTCTGAAAAGAGTTGTCCGAGGTCGACAAATCCATCGAATTCTAAAAATTTACAAAATTCCTTATCACATCGATTTTTTTAATCTTAGAATGTACTTATGCATAAAATATTAAAGCACAGTTTATCTATAATTTCTAAGATGAAATTTTCAAACCTAGTTACTCCATAATTAAATAATAATTATCAAATATAAATAAAATGTTACAGCACTTTATATCTAAACAATGCCCAGTAACCACAGAGGTAGTTGGTCAACAGTGGCAGCCGCAGTCCACCATTAATTAAACATACCCATCTCTTGCCATCATGGTCGTAGAAATCGGACGGCTGGTTGGTCCATTAATGTTGAGCAGTAGGCGCTGCCAACTGTGACACAGCGCGCATCCTTGACACGAGCTGACTCTTGCATTGCATTGCATTGCCCCGCACATCAACCAACCTAACCACAGTGTTACTGGTAGACGGTGGCTGTTGTCTTTCCACCGTACGAATGGCTTTCATGGCCCGGCGACGCCCGCTGACCGCAGTACAGTACAGTGGCACGCAAGCACGGAGGCAGAGATCAGAAGACCGCACCAGCGGACCGCGCGTACGTCTCTCGTGCACCGATCAACCTCGGGGTGCGCAAGAGCAAGCGAGGTGGCGGGTGGAGCCGCGTCGCGTCAGCCCGCCGGTCGAGGAGAATGCATGAACGGGGACGTCTCTATCCATCCGGGGACATTGCAACGGCACACACAGCACGGTTCACGGTTGTTTCCTGTTGGTTGTTGCTTGCTTGCTGGAGGACCTGAACGTACGGCTGGACATGTGTTGCATTGCATGCCCAAATTAAGCGGCGCCAGCTACCGATGATGAGCTATCGGACGGAGTGTGCTGCGCCGGTGCAGCAGGTGGGCCTTTTCGGTGCCCCCCTTTGTCCGCTTCTAGCGTGGCTGCTTGCATGCAGTGTGTGCTGCGCACCGCGGCTCGCGGCGCCAAACCAAACACGCACCGTAGCATGCATGCGTGGCAGCGCATGTGTAGTTGCCCTAGGCACCAGGGCACCAATGATGTGTGAACTTGGTGACGTTTTTTTTTCCCGACCACGTGAACTTGGTGACGTGTGATGCGCTGTTGTTACAACGGACTGAAACCCGTCTCGTGTCGTGTCCACTGCCAAGTCCCCAATCAAACACGTCCTGGCCAGTTAACCACTTACCTAATGCTTCGTTCGGTTTCGTGGGATTGAAAACAGACCTGTTTTTTTTCTTAGTTCGGATTAAGTGTATCCTACTGGTTCACTCAAATCTGGTCTGTTTTCATTCCGAACCGAAAGAAGAGAAAAAGATCTGAATTAACCAGTTTTCGTTCCGTACCGTATTTAACCGAACCGGCCATATTCCTGTACTCATGGTCCAACCGGTTTTTGAATCGGGCCAAATCAATCCGTCCGGAAACATGGCTGCATTCTCGGCCGTTCCAGGCCTAAACGAACGAGGCCTAAGTCGTCAGGATTACGAATGTTCGTCTGCGTCGACGCGTTTCCCTTTTTTTTTATTGAAAGAAAGATCTGCAGTGCGCGCAGGGGGCGGGCCAAGCAGATCGTCCTAGTCGGATCGGTTCGTTCGTTCAAGCATCTACGCGATGGGTGTGAGACCGAGCTGAATGGGCCCGGTATGTGCCAAGTTGTTGAGTTTATATTATAATCAAGTGGGCTTTGCATGTGCCGCACGGGGTGAACGTTCAGGGAATCGGAGATGCAGAACGAGCAATGCCCGTCAACTGAAGACACAGGGAGAGAATAGTTTTTTTAAAAAAAAAACACTCCCTCCATCCTAAATTGTAAGTCATTCCAAGAATCTCGAAGAGTCAAAGCATCTCAAGTTTAACCAAAAATTATAGACAAAATTATAAAGATTTATAACATCAAATAGATATACTATGAAAATATAATATATAACGAATCTAATGATACTTACTTGACATCATAAATATTATTATATTATTATATAAATTTGATCAAACTTAAGAAACTTTGACTCTCCAAGATTTTTGAAATGACTTACAATTTGGGATGAAGGGAGTAAAACTGAAGGGATTTACACCCCTACAGCATAAGGGAGAGAACTTAGGGGGTGTTTGGTTTACCCCCTAAAGTTTAGTGCATCAACTAAAGTTTAGGGACACTTTAAGGAGGGTGTTTGGTAGTTTAGGGCCTAAAATCACCTAAGTTTAGGGGTGCTAACCAAACACCCCCTTAATTTAGCAGTCGGTGTACAGTACACTCTTTTAACTCGTGATGACACGATGCGCAATGTGCATGTGTGGGTCCGGTGGTAGGAGCAAACCATAAGTGTCGTGATCCTATTTTGATCCGTTATTATTACTGGTATAATACCCGTGCTAACGCTACGGTTTTTTATTAAAGAATGCTATATAAATCAACCAATTTGTTTTTACAGAGTTTAACTTTTGAAATTATATTTGAGTCTATATATACATTTTGAGAATCATGACTGCATATAAGTAGACATCTTTATATTTTCCCTAACTTCTTAATCAAATATTGGCTATCTTCCGGGATTACACCAAAAAAAATTTAAAAAAATTCAGATACGACACATGAAGTTTGTATTTGATAGTTACTGCTGTCCAAAGGCAATCCAAAGGCATTGATTGCACGTGGTTCTAGTATCGTACTCGTTATTTTTTGCACGATAATATAACATGGATCACAACGGGGACATATGGATTGCAACAGGGACACCCAACATTGTAACGGGAACAAAATAACATGGACATATGGATTGCAACGGGGACACCCAACATTGTAACGGGAACAAAATGTAACCGTAGGGAAAACAGCCTCCGCGAGCATTAACTAATTAAGGAAGGACCCAAAGCTTATCAGCAAATATTGTATACTGAAACAATTTAAATAAGCTGCTTTTCAATATATTTATGAATGTTAAAACACTTCGCTGAGCATGCACTTATACCTGGTCTGTGACCCTCATAACCTCTCGAGGCTCTGTGCATGCACTTGTACCTGGCACCTCAATACCGGTTAGAAAGTAGAAATTCAGAAACACAATCAGCATCAGTTAGCCAGATCAATTTGAATGGAAAAGGAAAAAATATTTTTTTCACAACATGTGCAATGGTATGGATAGTAGGACGCACAACACAGAAATTCAACTTAATAATAGCTAAAACTTTCACCATCTATGCATCCCTTGTAAAAAAATATTGCAAGTGTAGCCACCAATTTCTGATTGTGACCACTAAAAAGACATGGTTCAGAGTACAGACCAAAAAAAAAATTCTATACTATGCAAGTAGGATTTTATATGGAACTGAACTTTATAGTAATCCGAGACCAAATTGTAAGTGGCTAATTATTGTTTACTAAAAAATGGCTAATTATTAACATCGCAGATGATCAACAACGTATTTGACTATACACCACTCGATTTTTTTACTTCAGCTGCAGTACAAGAGATGCAGTGGCCAGCCCAACTTGTCCTCGAGATGATTGGGATTATGATATTACCACTTCTGTCTTTGTCGAAGCTAGTGAAAGCTGTCATCAAGTGCACTTCCCATTCTATTCCGTTAAAAGGTATAGCTGCAGTGATATTGTCTTCATCAGCCTGCGAAAGATATAGAAACTTTAGAACATTGTAAATGAAAAATGCTTAGTGACATACTAACAACAGGCCACGTGTCAAACAAGAAAATATCTCATGCTAACACTTTCATTATATAATTATTTTTCTATCCTCCAAATTCAGTACCATATCTCCTCAAACCTGCTATAAGATCACCAAAAGTAATTGCAGCTCTATTTTTAACATTAAGCACCTTGAATAGTTGTCTTAACCCCAGTAATCTCATCCTCGGAAAGTTATTCAGCTATCACCTGGAGCCACGCAAGTGTTAAAAACAGATTAAATTCAACATGTGCATATCCCAGTGTCTTGAACTGAACACAAAATCCTAGATTTATGAATATAAATGTCCAAAAGTACAACATAACTGTTCAACCATTAAAAACATTGATCATTTGTATTGGATCCCCATGTCTATGAACTTAATAATCTACAACGACATACATGTTAATACGGCAAGTGATTATGGCTCACCTCTTGTACTTACCTAGTTACTATGACCTTCCGGCTTCAGCTCTGGTAGAGAAGTTCTTGATTCCTCCTCTTTCCTTAAAATATATTATTATTGTAAATGTCTGATCAAAGCCTCCAATCCTTTCCACTAAGGAACAGAAATGGTTATACACTGGGGGTGAGACTGTAGCATCAACACACTTTTATTAATGGCAGACTTTTAGGGAGACAATTATGACCGGGTTGAGATACACATACTGCACTAAGAGAACATTACAAATGGCACATAAGTTGCTAGTAATAGGAGAGGTGACATTACAAATGCAGCTTTACAACTAAAGGATGTGCTCCTGCATTGATTAATCCTGGATGAGCAAAGCACCCCCACATGGAGAAACAGACCATGCAAAAATGTCGAAGTACCATTCAAAACTCTGCTCGTACCTGTCAAAGTATCCATTGGCCTCAAGAGCGTCTGGTCTGTTTTCAACTCTTCAACATCTCGTGCCTGCCCTTCTCTCAATAGCTACAAATACAGAGCAGAAAGTAAATGAAACACATAATCAGTGAGAGTGTACATGTACCCGCGGGGAGGGGGGGACATGTTACCTCATGAGCTCTGATCCGACACAGAGCTAGCCGTTCCTTGAGCTTTGTAATCTCTGACGCCTCAAGTTCCTCGATTTTGGCCCAAGACTCGGCATTATCATCAGGAGGTCTACTGGCCAACTTATCGAGATAAGAATAAAAAAAGTTTCTGAGCTCGAGAGGATCCCAATTAACGGATTCCAATTGTCCGCCTCAGACACTTTCCGGGAGACGATTCCTTTACGTTAATTGGGATCCTCTCGAGCAACGCACAGGCACGATGCTATTTCTAAAAAAGATGAGCTCACTGGTATGAAATTAATTAGTGAATATCCAACCAAACATGAAGCTTTTGTTATTAAGCAGCAGCAGTTCATAAGACATTCTGCAGGGGCACAATAAGTGTCATATGGTGTCCAGTGCTATCCAGAACACAGTGTTCTTAACTGAACAATGTTAGTAGTATAATATAATTAAGTGCAGGAGACTCTATGTTTTAGGTAAAACTAAAAGACAATCTTACTTGTCACCACTCAGCATTTGAACAATTCTACAGAACTTCAAACCCCATGGGAGGCTACATGAACTATACAAACAGAAGAAAAATTACAGATATTATAAACAGAAAAAAAAACTTGGGCCACTGCAGATCATATCGAGAGGGAGGGAGAGACAGAGGATAGCTTGGGGCGTCGTTCTCACCAACTGCTAATTTGTAGGTGGTGGCCATGGTTTGTTGGGCAAGGTGCTAGGGCGCGACCGACGGTGACGCCGCGCGGGACCTCTTCGGCGGCGCGACGCGCGGCTTGCCCTCGAACCGCTCGTCCACCTGGCGCAGCAGATCGTCGGCGGAGAGTCGGAGCACGGCGTGGCCGAGCGGGGCTGCCTCGAAGAGCGTGAAGTGAAGGGGCGCCGCCGCCTTGTGGAGGAGCGACGGAGGCACCACGCGACGGGCACCCGCCGGAGCCGTAGACGCGCACGCCGCCGCCATCCTCGTCATCCATCGTGGCGCGTGCAGATCGAGCGGGAGGAGGGAGAAACCGACTGTGGGGGTTGGGAGACGGCATGACGGGGTGGGGCTGCGGCGTCGGCGGGGGCGGAGGAGGGAGGCGGCGGCGGCGTAGTCTACCGTGAGAGCCTGCGGGGATCGGGCGTGGAGAAGGGTGGGAGCCTGGTTCTCTTTTTTAGAAGATTTTAATTATAAGTAGAGATCGGTTACTAAACTTACCACTGCATAGTATGTAAACTTTCCTGCTCGAAGTGAAAAATAAAAACTCAGCAGATGGGAGCGCCGGGCCGGGAAACTGTGGGCCGAGCTCCGGTTCACTGGCTGCTCTAGCTCTAGCTTCATTAATGGATTCTTTAGCCCATTTGAAAGGGCCCTGCTCTGCTAATAGATGGATTCTTTGGCCTCGGAAAGGATCACCGAAGCGAGGATTCTTTGGCCTCGAAAAGGACCACCGAAGCGACTGATGTAGCAGGAACCCCACCCACCACCTAGAAAATATTAGAAACTATATAAGCCATTTTTTTTTTGCTTCATTAGAAATCTTCATGAACATTGATTAATAACTGATTATACATTGGACTAGTAGATTCCTGAAAGGCTGAAACTACATAGCCTCCTATGCACAACAAAATCTGGAAAACGGAGATGGTTGAGAAGAAAGGTGTCCTCCTGATTGCTGAGCATGTACCAGCCAACATTTGGGCCATCTACAATCAAACAGAGACGTACATGACCCTTGGCCTCATGAATCTGCATGCCGTAGAAACATCCAGCCTGATTGCTTGACTTTTCAACCGGCTTAAATTCAGCCAGAATAGTATTTTTCTCTCACAAGAAATCAGACAGCAATGCATAATCATGTCAGAACAGTGCATAATCATGTCAAACGAATAGGCCACTCGCAACACATGCGTGCTCAAGACAAGAGCGACCAAAAACACCTCGCAACACATGCGTGCTCCATCCTCGGCCACTCGCCGGGAGATGCAGCTCAGCTGGATCGGTGGTGAGCCGGCGGCAGCCGTGCTAGCTACCTCGTCATACTCGGAGACTGGTGGTGGTGGCGGTGGTGGCTACTGCTGCTCCCCGGCCGGCCGGACCCGGACCTCGGGCGCGACGACGGCCGCCCGTGGCCCCCGCCGCTCCGCGCGGCTTCGTCCCGGTCCCGCGGCGGCGCGCCGCCGCCCTTGGGCCGCACCTTGATCTGCTCGATCTCCTCGAGGGCCAGCACGACCTCGGCCATGGAGGGCCGGCTCCTGGGGTCCCCCTCGAGGCAGCGCAGTGTGAGCTGGGCCGCCTGCAGCGCCGCCTTGGACGGGTACTGACCCTCGAGGCGTGGGTCGACGAGGTGCGCCAGCTTCCGCCGGTCCGCCAGGTACGGCTTGGCCCACTCCACCAGGTTGTGCTGCTGCGCGGGACGGCCCGTGTCCAGCGCCCGCAGGCCCGTCAGCATCTCCAGCAGCACCACGCCGAAGCCGTACACGTCGCTCTTCACGTACAGGTGCCCTGAATACGAACGACCCACCCAAGACGTATAAGAAGGACAAAGGTGGTGGTGAACCGGTGGGACGGTGTTTAATTTAAAGTAGTACTGTGTGTGTACCTGTGGCGACGTACTCCGGCGCAGCGTAGCCGTACGTGCCCATCACCCGGGTGGTGACGTGGCTGTCGCCGCCGGTGGGGCCATTCTTGGCGAGACCAAAGTCGGATAGCTTGGCGTTGTAATTCTGCGGGGGGATCGGATGCGTGCATAGGCAGGGAAGGAGAAATTAAAGCATGGGTTTCGATCGTGTTTCGTTTTGTCGATGGGAGGCGGCCGGAGAGATCAACTTGAGGCGAGCGAGCGAACGTACCGTGTCGAGGAGGATGTTTGAGGCCTTGAAGTCTCGGTAGATGACTTGCTTCTCCGACGAGTGCAGGAAGGCCAGGCCACGCGCCGCGCCAATGGCGATGCGCAGGCGAAGGTTCCAGGAGATTGGTTCGAAGGAGCCGCCCTCTGTTTAATCGCAACATGGATCGTCGTGTTATTCTACCTTCGACACTATAGTTACATCAGGCAACAAGGTAATTAAGTCCTAGTGTACTCGGTACTAAACCGGGGCATATATAGCCTGAGATGGGCTGATTGGGATTGCGACATGCATCTCGACAGAAAAGAAGGGGACCGAATTGAAAGAAATGGAGCTAAACAGCATATACTGGATCAGTAGCTTTCAACAAAGTCAACACAGTCGTTATCAAATCATTAGTCGGTGTGTACTTGCGAGGAAGCAGACAAATTAAAGAAGAAGATAGACATTCGCATTCCAAAAGACAGAGATACCGACTGATAGATGACTCACTTCTGAAGAGATGATTCTCCAGGCTGCCTTTGGGCATGTACTCGTACACGAGCAGGAGCTCCCTCTCCTCCACGCAGTAGCCCAGCAGCCTCACCAGGTTCGGATGCGACAGCCTCCCCAGAAAGTTCACCTCAGACTGCAAAATTATCCCCACCACGTCAAAAAAAAAAGTCGGCGAACGCGGGCGGCATCGGCAGTTCGGCCACGGCGTGCCACGCCACGCGCTTCGACCACCGGAGAGCTGAGGTTAGCTAGGTCGCCAGGTTGGCGCCAGCTCCTACGCAGCTTATTGTATCCCGCTCCCACGCCAAGACGGAACAAAAGCAGCGCGGCATTCGCGTATGTATGAACATTTGAAAAAACCATGGATTCGGCACCGGCCGGGCACGCGGTATGGATGGGATTGTGGAATCTGCTACCGCCTACAGGGCTACGGCCTACGGCCAGTTGCAAGCTAGTACGCCGAATCGATGGTCCCAGCGATCGATCATCAGCTCTAAACCCAAAGAGAAGCAAACTCCGGTTGGTAAACTAGGCACGCACGACGCTGTCCACACGTCACGGTCGGCGATGATCGGCAGCAACTAAACTAAACTAGCGAGCTGATGATGCGCGGTAGAGTACAGTACAGTAGCTTGGGAAATCGCGCGCGGCGGCGTACATACGATACGAAGGAGACGAGACGACGACGCACCTGCCACTCCTCCATGCCCTGCACGCTCTCGGGGTTGAGCTTCTTGACGGCGACCACCATGCCGATGCCGGAGCGCGTCGGGTTCATGGTCTTCTCGTCCACCCAGCCCTTGTACACCCGCCCGAACCCG
The DNA here is from genome assembly GCA_022036555.1 of Microstegium vimineum. Classification (NCBI taxonomy): domain Eukaryota; kingdom Viridiplantae; phylum Streptophyta; class Magnoliopsida; order Poales; family Poaceae; genus Microstegium; species Microstegium vimineum. Next base: position 38,270,234 of record CM039131.1, read on the forward strand.
CCTTCGCCGAGCACCGTGTCGGGCTTGAAGTTGCGCGTCGCCGACCTCAGCTCCGCGAAGGTGAAGACGCGGAGGTCGGGCGTCTCCAGGATCCTCCCCTCCTCCTGCTCCTGCTGCAGCTCCTCCTCCGGGTACGCGAGGGGCCGCCGCGAGCCGCTGCTGGTGCTGCCGCTTCGGCCCGTCGTCGTGGCGCTGCTGCTGTTCATGGACCTGCTGCTGCTGGGGCGCCCTGACCCTGAGCTCATGGAGCCCTCGGATTTGGGTGCCGCCGCCATGGCTGGATGAGCTGCTGTTGAAAAAGCAAGAGATTAATTCGTCATAATTAGAAATAGGCAGTAGGCCGGATTTGGATGGAGGTAGCAGACCTGAACCTCGATCGAGCTGTACGTTATTCCAGCTGAATGAATCGTGTTAAAACTTAAAAGCCAGCCCAGAGAAATCAACCGATGCAGGAATCAAGCAAGAAACGATCGTCGTGTCGCGCCGTCTACGTACGGCTGCTATAGCTAGCAGAAAGTACGCAGGAAATGCCATATAATCCAGGCACGCGTTGCTATTGAATTGGTACAGTACCTTGGTGCTGTCCTCCATGGTGGCCCGAGTTCTTCACGACCGCCTCCAGTTCGACCTCCTCCGAGCCGAGGCAGTTCCCCATGGAAGCAGCAGCGGGAAGCTCGGTCGCCTGGTCGGTCGACCGCCTCGCCTCTCTTCTCCTCTGTTTCGGTTCCTTGTGCTCTCGCTGTGTGGATATATAGAAAGGGGGGCGCGGCCGGCCGGCGGCCCGTACGTACCCCGTACCCGTGCGATCGCCGAGGCTTACGCGTTATGGAAGACCCTTTACCTTTCGGCTTTCGACTGGTTGGTGCTGCTGCTGCTGTCGTCGTGGGGGCAATGGGCAATGGCATGCATGCACCTGTCTTCCTCCTCTACGCGCGCTCGAGACGGCAGTGTGTGTGTGTGTTTTGTCAACACACTTGACATCATGTTTCGCCTAATAAAGCCGCAGCGATGTGCAGGAGTCGAGAGCCAAAGGAAGGGGCGTGCGTTTACTTCGGCGAGGTCAAACGCCGGCCGCTTGGCAACTTGCGAGTCGGTCTCTGCTTTTCCCTCTGGAAGTGTGGCCTCTGGTGGATTTCGACGCAACTTGTCACGATTTATAGGGCACGTGCTGGACTCGTCTAGCTCCGGCCAGGCCACACGTACAACCGGTGGAGGATTTTTTTTTTTTTTGTGTATGTGGTACAGGGCGTGTTTGATATGGGCTAAAAAATCCCCGGCCAGGCTCCAGGGGACCAATGCCCATTGTATGATTCGGACACTTAGGGTTAGAGTCTGGCCACGCAGATGCAAAAACCCTTCTCTCTCCTATCTCTGGCCGAAGGCTCGCTCCTCGTCGCGTTTCCTCTCGGCCTGGCTCTAGCGAGCTCGCGCGGACGATTCGGCGACATATTTCAGTGGATTTTGGGTTTGGGCCAGGCTGAAAGCTAGGAATCAAACACCAAAAAAGTATGAGTCAGTTCCTTCTCATACAATGTAATCAAACAACCTACCTTAAACGGGTTGGGCTAGGCCTGGTCGGCGAGCCAGGTCTCCCTGGGCCACGAAATCAAACACGCCCGCCCAGATTGATTGGCAGAAAACTGACGCGTCAAAACGAAAGCTCTGTGTCTGAAACGGACAAGAGGTTTACAAGTCCACCAAGTGTTGATCGAACTACTACCGTAATTTTCCTTACCCTCTTATTTGGTGAAATGAAAAATCTTTATTTGTTCTCGCTTCGCTTGCGAGTTCATTCGCGGGCCGAGGAAGAAACAGCGAGGCGCGCGATCTTTTGTTGGGACAACGCCTGAACGAGTTTCTCTCTTTTTGAACGAACCCATGGAGCGACGAGGACACCACACCTTTTTCCCAACAATTGGATACGGTATCTCTTGCTTTTGGCCTTTTTCCGGCCTCATATATGAACAAAATCTCAATCTGTATATGGTTCGTCTTGAACGGATTGATGACTGAGGCTGCAAAGGTCAGAGTTCAAAAGACACACAGCTCGGACTTTCTTGGAGCCCACATTATCCCCGGGACGCAAAGCCTACCACCACTGGTGAACAAAAGCAACCAGGTGATCCGCCTTTTGTATGCGAGCGGGGTCCAGTCTTGAACATTAACCTCGATCCCATTGGATAAAAAAAAAAGCACCAGCGTGATGGATAGAATAAGTTACAAGCAGCAAGCACAGCAAAGCAAGGTTGACTTGTTTGGGCCGATCTATCCGTGTCCTAGCTCTTGCATGCAGCAGCTGCACCAACATATACGTATCGAGATCGAATCGATCTCACAATTTCATATGCATTGATTGGATAGACCTTTTTTTTTAATATAAAAAAGCAGTCCTCAATCACTGCGGTGATTGACTTGCTAAGTTGATTAGTACTAGCGACCTCACGTAACGAAATGCTCCTAGTAGTTTATTGTGACGATGTAACTGATAGGATCATATAAGATACTACGATGACGCGATTTCCACGCGGCTCAGTTGATTGTGCCCAACAGGCCGGCCTGCCACGCCACACGTTTCTGTCAGAAACGAACAAATGCACAACAGCTAAACACTTACGTACTCAACCACTCGTGCTTCTTTAGTTATTACCCTTTAACGATCATTAGCTTTGAGCTTAGCTTTATCTGCTAGTTATTAGTGTAAAATAATTACTAACAGTTACACGAATATACGTGAAATATTTAATGACATTATTTAGTCCAGGGAACAAAAAAAGGCCCGTCCCTTTTCGTTTTTCTCCTAGGCGCTGGCGAGTGTTCTGATTCCTGAAAGCGACATGAGAGCTTTTTTTGCGAAAATCTGGTTCGTATACATTGCTTGTCCGGCCAAAAGCGGAAATTAACTTTTGCAATCTGGACACGCGTCGCGGAACGGCGTTGTGCCGCCGCGTGAATTTCTGTCAAATTTCCAGCAGCATGGTGTTTGTCAAAATGACATGATAAACTGCCCAACCTCCGTGGTTTGAGGACTTTATGTCTTTCACCATCAGCATCAGGCATAGGCGATATTCTCGCACGGACGTGTTTAAATTGTAAGGTAAACTCGTAACATAACACCAGCAGTCCAGTATCCAACCATGGTATGTTCAGTTCTTCAGTCAGTTCAGTTCACCCCAGCAGAGTACAGTAAACAGTCATCATCAGAACAAACCTAAGTTTATGAAGAGAGCAGCTTTAAGCTATCATATAAACTGGTGATACACATGGAGCGATTATGTCTTTATACAACCAGGTTCAGCCAGCCATATCTTTTTACACCAGCTACTTATCAGCTAAAGAGAAATTCAGATCGATATCGCAATCCAAATCCATATCCATGACTGAACTTTTGGCTCTATATCTCCTCTTGAAAACATCTTCCCTGAACAGCTTGGTTTCAGCCATCAGGTCCAGGGTCGGTTTCTGCTGTATGGTTTCCTTCTCGCTCTCCAGCATGCTCTTCCGCTTTGAGAGGGCCATTATGGCAGCAGCCAGCCTGTCCTTCTGCAGCTGCTTCTCTTCCTCCTCATCCTCATCCTCTCTTTCCAGCACAAACTGTTCAAACAAAATATGAGTTGTGTTGGCATCAACAAGTTACAAACAACTGCAACAACTTGTGACGGCCGTTACCTGGAAAATTCACAAGTGAAATGAAATACAAATACCACCAGGTTTACCTCAAGGTCATGAATGAGGCAGTCAAGTGACTTGATTTTCCGGTGAGGCCAACGAGGTATCCCATATTGCCGGCATTTCCTCTTCAGCATGCTGACCCCAATCTTGAGAGTCTTTGATGCATCTCGGATTGGAAGATGGAAGTACTGAGCTATATCAACTAAAGTAATGCTATCTATATGCTTCCGGTTGGCTCTTGTATGCTTCTGAACTGGTGGTGCAAGTTCTGCATATACCACACATATATTTAAACATTCAAGTAGCAAAAGAGGAGACATGAGTAACTAAATAAGTCAAACATATGGTGGCAACTCAAACTTCCAAAGGTACTATACTTTGTTATATTATTAATTTGTTCTTCGTTTATACTTTATTTACCAGCGGAGGATGAAATAAGTAAAATTGTAGAAAAACTACCAGTAATATCTATAAGAATGGACTTTCAATATAAGTTGGGGGTAAGCCAACATTACCTTGAAACCAGAGTAAACACAGGTAAGTTCTGTGAATAGCAACAACAAACCATTACATATAAATTATCTACTATATAGATCTTGTGCACTGGTGAAGCGTGTGTGTGTGTGCGTTTGGGGGGGGGGGGGGGGGGGGGGGGGTTGCTGCGAGGACTCACCCCCTTTGTTATTTTTTCATTACACCCCTTAGCCTACCTAATCTGTCATGTAACCCCCAGAGTAAATCCCCACCCCCTCTCTAGACCTAAGTTGTAGCTGTGCCACTGATCTCAGAGGCCATACAAGTACATAATGCTAACAAAGTAAGTGCCACAAATAATGAATTTCAGAGAATGAGAACTAAAAAACGTTTGGTGAATTTTAGCTTATCTTCATGTTAACCATTTATGTTGTTAACACAAGGACATCTTAAAGTAAATTGGGCAAGAATATACAGTTGTATGATATCCAACTACTGAATTCTATGCATTCTTTCTTAATCTAAATGAAGAAAATGCTCCAAACAAGATTTGCGGTTGTGCTAATTTCGAATCATATACCATCTGCGCCAACTTAGTTCCTCATAAGAGCAGGGATGGTCAGAAGACAGTTTTTTTAGGGAAACTTACAGGTGGACTGCTCTTGTTCAAGCTGTGTAAGCGTATTTACAGACTGTCATGGTGAGAAGACAAGACATAGAAAACATAAAAGTAAAGAGAAACAAAGAAAAAACTGACTTCCTATCAAAAATTTTATTTCTATTTATCCACAGGTAGCTACAATAAAGTGATGTTTTGATGAACTGTCAAAACAACTATTTCTATGTTAATTCTTGTTTTTGAGAAACATAGCATGGGCACTGGCAATTAATTACAAGAAAAGAGTTGTATATCAGAGCCCCTAATGGGCTAATGGCCTAACCAGCAGGCTAGGAGTTTTTTCATCAAAATATATTCATAACATCAAAGATCTGTGCACAACTCTTGCCAATAAAAAATCCTGATGGTTAAGCTCTTTACATATGTTCCACCTAGGATATGTGGCCAGCTGAGTTGTCCTGCTGAAGGGTGTACACTCCTGCAGCAGTTTTGTGCATCCTGCCCCTATAGAAACTGTGGATTGTGATTATTCAAGTATTGCAAATCATCCATTGCCCTCATTTGCCAATTTTCCATACCTCTTTGGAGGATGGATTAACAATTAGGTTCACTCTCACATTTTTATTAATTTAATATTTCCTTTTATTAATCGTAGTGTTGATGGCCTATCAAACATCACAGGAATAATTGTGAATCCTTTGCCATGAACTTCAACATGCCATGGAAATAGTGTACCAATATTAGGAAGATAACAATATGGCCAATCTGTCAGCTGGTTATGGGTCCTCATACAGGTCAGCCTTTGGGGCATTTTGTTGACCCTGTGGAAGGTTGAGTCTCCTTAATACAATGCCTTGGTGGAGGTCATCCCCCTAAGGGTAGAGTTTTTTAGGAGCACAATGATATATTGGACTCACAAAATTTATATTACTGAAACCCTGTACCAGTCTAGCTCCATGTTTTCCCTGCTGCACACACTTTCAGTCTAATGATAATGCTAGATTCCTCACGAAGGCACTTCTACCTTGCCAAGTCTCCAATTGTTGTCAGTGTCAACCCACTATCTGCCGTCTCCCAACTATCGATTTATACAATATAGGGAGTCTCTTTTTTTGCAATTATTCTAGTTTTCAGGTTACCAACAAAAATCCTTGATTGTTCATGTCATTTGGCACAGCTATTGACTGCTTCACAAATGTCCAAGCCTCTAACTCATCCTAGACCAGTACATGCAACAGCTCCGTCTTTGTTAATTTTACAGGGGAAATTCAAACCTAGCAAGAAATGTGGCCCCAACTAGGAGGAAAGACATGTGTCAACTGATTGGTGGCATTTAAAAGAAAAATGAAAGCACCGACACAAACTGCATATACTGTGCGGGTATCCAACTTGGCAACTGGACAAGTCAAACAAGACATGGGATCCAACAAACGTGTCAGAATCTAACACTGATGGAAGTATTCCCTGCACATTCAGAAGTCTAGTGTCAAGTCTGTTAGAGTCAGTCTTTGAGTGTTCAGTTCAGGTTTGTTAGCAGTTGCCTGGTCTCTAGGGAGTTAGTGAGTGGGACGCCTAGGGCTTCCATCTAACGACAGTATGCACCGGTGAATACCGTATCCATTCAATTTTTTTCCTGCCTGGGTGGACACTTGCAGAAAGTTGTTGTTTTTTCATGCTATAGTGGAAGTCACCAGGAACACTTGCTATGGACCTGGTCAAGCGTTGATGCCTAATCCTCAGGCTCGTTTAGTATGAAACGTGACAGTTTCAACCTGAACAACTGCATATTAGCATGGAAAAATAGATAATGCTAGTTTAAGCATCTATTTAAGCATCATTCTATTGTACATGGCCTCACAAACACACCTCAAATGCGGTTTGGAGTTAGACAAGTTTCAGAATCTGACATATGCCAAATAAGATTTTGAACCCGAAAAAAGTGTCATAATCTAGCGCACACCAAATACCACTTAAATCCTCTCAGGCGCAATAATCTAATGAGTTGTGGTTGTTTGACTCAGCAAACAAAAATTGGAACTTGTATACAGGTAACACTGGTCACAAGTTGATTTCCAAATTAAGGAAGAGAAAACAATCACCTTTGTCAGATTGAGAATCCCCATCTGAATTGGACTCAGATGCATCAGCCAGATCAGAAGTTTTCACCTGCTCACCAGAACGGATGGGTTGCTCTTCCTGAAACCTTTTTCTATTCAAATTAACGAGCTGTGAGACCTTTTTCTCTTCCTGAAACGGGAACACCTTCAGCAGGTCGTTGTACAAGTTAGGCAGAAACTGCAGCTGCGCGTTCCTGGAAGGAAAAAAAATCCGAAGACTTCAGAATTAATCATCAGTTCTACTTAGTACTTCCCGACAGCAACGCAGCATCCAGTTTCGAGCTTATGTGATCTGATTGACCATACACGAAGGGGGAGAGCACGGGCGGCGGCGGGGAGGACGGTGCGACGGCGGCGACGGAGTCGAATGCCACAACGCAACGCCAGGTCTCCACGGTCTGTTCCTCGCGGAACACCGGCCGAGTCCGCCACCCCGCTGGCAGTATCCGCGGCGAGGCGGCGGGCAGGGGGACCTCGAGGCACGGTGGGAAGGCGAGGGAGAGGACGAACTGCCGCTCCACCCACCTCTCCCACCGGACCCACCCGCCGCGTTTCCTCCCGACCACCCTGTACCCGTGCACGCTCCTGTAGGCGGCTGCACCGACAAAGAAAAGAGAAACACCCGGCGTCAGAGTCAGAGACACACACTCACACGTCGTGCCCGGGACCGGGAGGGAGGGAAACGACTGGAGAAAGGGCCGCGTGGCTGAGGCCGGCACCGACCGTGCTCGACGGTGCTCGCGAAGATGGCGAGAGCGGTGAGGGTGGAGACGCCGGCGTCCATGGGAGGAAGGTATGGATGCTGGTGGGGAAAGGACGAGGAGATTCGACTGGCTAAATTGAGGAATCGCTAATAGCTGCTACGGCTCTGAGAATGGCTGCCGTGCAATTGCAAGTGCAATTGAATTGGCTATGGCTGGCGCCTGGCAGCAATTGAAGAAGGCAGTGGATTTCGATCGCGTTGGATCTTTTCTTGTTTCTACCAAAAGGCCGGTAGGGAGAGGACAAAGACGAAGACGGGCTTTTGACGTGGACTATGTAATGCCAGCACACTACAGTAGTTGTCATCTACTGGAAGCTTGCGATGCATGCTGCAAATCCTCTGCTGTGCATTGAACTGGTTATTACTGGTGTGACGTCTCTTAGACAAACGTGCATCAGAATTCAGAAACAGCTATATATAAATGCTATAAATTGTGGCCTGAAATTTTGGGTTCTTGTGAATGCGTACGTGTATCCTGCAGTACAGTTCACACCACCGAGGCGCCGAGCAGCCCTCCGCACGGCAGAACAAATCGCATTGCGCAACATTAATCGCGCCTTTCTCGAGTTATCACGCCGTGTTCACACACACAACACAAGCCGCGATATACGGAGTACAGTACGTATGACGGCACAATAAATGCAGAGCTCGAAGCCATTCTCAATGCAACGTATCTCCACGCACTTTACACTAGTTATATAAAACTTAATATGAAACAAGTCTTTCTCTTAATGTATAATTTCATTACAGAGTTTTATGTGGTTACCAATGTCTCTTTCTTTCTTTTCTCTCTCATCTCCACCATATATTTGTCTTGCATATATCCTATGAAACTAAAAAAGACTCTCAGTGGGGATTTCACACAGTTTCCAACATTTTGGAAACAACGCTATATAGTTTCATGGTCATGAAACTTTCTCTTTTTCTCTTCTCATAGTTTCATGTAAAAAGTACACATTTGCTGATGTGACACTCCATTTAATATGCATGAAACTCTCCATAAAACTCCATTGAGACTGGCCTAAAAAACACATGCACAGATAAAGAGAAAGATTCCTCGTGAATCAAGGAAAAAGCCTGTTTACTTTCTTGATGAGTCCACTTGTATGTCTTCATCAATCCTAGAGCGTGTTTGGAACGCTGTATCTCGGCAGCTAGGCCCGGTGAGCAGGCTCAGACCAGCCACGGCCTGGTTCGCTGGGTGCAGGCTGTTGTGTTTGGGTGCAGGCCCAAACCAGCCAGGTCAAGTAGAGATTGTGTTTGATTGAGCCTGGCCCAGCGCGAACTACCACTAAAATGGACCACTTGAGTCCCAAAATCACCATGCATGAGCTACGCAGAGCCGAGCCCCAGAAAAACGGAGGGGGATGCCGTTTCCCAGAGCCTGGCCGAGAGGCCAAAAATGCACGCCGGGAGCCATGCTCCAAACCGGCCAAGCGACATCTAACACGACATGTTGCACCCCGGGAGCGCGAGCCACCCTCTGCGCCCTCCTCCAAACACCACTCAACACTTTCTAGCGCCCCCCCCCCCCGATCCGGACGCACCACTCAAATGCTAAACCATCCGGGTTCCTCTCACCCTGCCCCACCCGCACTTTCTAGCCTCCCCCTCGATCCGGTCAGCACCCTTCTTCGGCGAGCCGCTCGCCCCTGCAGCCCGCCGCATCTCCCTTCGCACGGCCTCACGCGCGCGATGAGCACGCCCCAACCCCCTGACCGTAGCACCTTTGTCCGCCGGCCCTACTCCTCCATCCACTGGCCCCAGATGAGCGGCGTGCCCCATCCACCATCCCCCAGCTCGTCCCATAGCCGAACCACATAGAACAGACGATTAAAACATTTGCAATAGTATGGGACCATTGCTGAAACATAAGATTGAAAGCGATTGAAACATCTAGAACATATTATTGCAACACTAGAGTAAAACATATGAAACATCCGAAATATGACCATTACAGCATACATTTAGAAACAAATGAAAACATTTCGAACAAATTCTTGCAACATGCCTTTGAAAACACTCCCAACATATACAACATGTGCAAAACATCTCCAGATCTAATTTTGCAACATCCATATGATTTCATTGCAACATACCTTTAAAGCTTCTGAAACAACTGAAAATGCAATTGCAACATAGGTCGGGAGAGAGAGCCTTTGCGGGAAACGCCGTGACTGCCAGATTTGAGGGCGTTGGGAGCTCCCTGTGGGAAAGGACTCCAGTGTCGGGGAGAGGCCCCGCGGGGAGGGGAAGAAGCCACCTGATTGAGGGAGGAGGATGTTAGGGTCAGGGATAGAGCCGCCGGACGCCGGTATGGAAGGAGGAGGCCCCCTCAGTGGAGGAGGATGACACCGGAGTGGAGGAAGACGCACACCGGGGTGGGTGAGGACGCTGCCGCCGAGGAGGACCCCGCGGTGGGGGAGGAGGACGCTGGAGTGGGGGAGGGCGCGCCGGTGGGCGAGGACGTTGCCGCTTGCCGCCAAGGAGGACCCGCGGTGGGGGAGGAGGACGCTGGAGTGGGGGAAGGCGTTGCCGCCGGCCAGAGATGGAGCGGCGCGGGGCAATAGGAGGGGTGAGAGGAGCCTGACTGTGCAAGGTACGGGAATGAGTGGATGAGGATGCACTCGTGAGAATGGATAAGGACGTGAGAATGGTTAAGGAATCACGTACAGGACACACTGGTCGCGCCGTGCGCACCACGCCCGGGTCCGTGCGTCCAGACGGACGCCCTGTAACTAGCATTTACCGAAAAAAAAGTCCCAGCCAAAAGCGTCCCACACCGCAAAGTCGCACGACCTCACCCTGCGCTCCTTCCCCAAACTGAAAATCCCCCGCGCTGCGCTCCCGGCTCTCCTCGTTGGCCTCGGCCCCGTGCGCGGCGTGACTCTGCCCCACAAAATCCACCATGGCTGGCGGTTCGCTCGGGCCAGGCCAAACTGGAGCCGCGCCCAACCAGCGGAAGCGCAAGGCTCTCGCCGCAGTCGCTGAGGACGGTGCGGAGGCGGAGGAGCTGGAGAGAGAGGTAGCCGATCTGGACCGCCGCATCCTCGAGCATCTCCGCGGCACCGCCACCCGCCTCTCCGACACTGCCGTCTCCTCCCTCGCCGCGCTCCGCCCACCCGCCCGGCCGGGTACGCCCCCTCTCCCTGCCAAGCTATCGAACTAGGGTTTGAGACTGCTCCGCCCTCTTGTGTTGCGGTGATGCTATGTGCGTTCCATAGATTTATTCTCGGGGCTATACGTGAAGAAATTATCACTTTGGGGCTCGATTAGTTTTGGATAGGCAAGGCCACCCCGTGTTTTGCGTGGTTACATTTGGGGGTAGGAGTGAAAGTAAAAAGGCTTGTTTATATATTTGTCTAAAATCCTATGACTTTGAGCGAGAGGAGAAGTGGAAGAAATTTAGTTTTCTTGGCATGGCAATTTTTTTACCTATATTCAGAGCCCATTGTTTGCATAGGGATGTCGTCTAGTGAATCCCACTCAGTTGTTAAATGGTACACTAATCACTATTTTCCACTGTCTTGCTAGATGTGGCAATGCTAATGCTCCTTGCATTCCAATCAAATTTCTTAAAGTATAAATCATTAGCTAATTGCCAGACTACAACTACAAGGAGAATCAAATTGACAATAAGTGAATAGAATGGCTTAATTTCACTTGCCTTTTCTTTTTTCCCCTTCTGTACTGCGGTTTTTGAGTAATAATACAACAAAGAAAGAAAGACTTACAGAACACAACAGAAGACCTCACCCTAGATCACTACATGGTTAGCAATCATTCACACACACACTCAAATTCATGTTTGTATTTAGAGTCCTGTTTGGTGCGTGTTTGCCTTTCATTTGGGCTCCAGTACTCGGTCCCACAGTCCAACTGTTTACTTGTTCGCAGAAACATCACTACTCATTGTTTCTGTACGTTTATCGCAAAAGGAAGTTGGGCATAGGGCAGAGGCACACCAGGGTGGGGTGCTCGCCGGCAGGGAGCTCTGGCGGCTACCAGAGTTCACCATACTGGTGGACCCCCCCCCCCCCCCCCCCCTATCTACATCATCATATTAGTCCTATTAAATTCTCCATGAAATATGTTTTGATATTGGATTTATTTAAACATGTAGATGTTACTATATTTTTTTCAAATCCACTGTCAAAATTACAGAAGTTTGACTTAGGATAAAGCCAAAGTGACTTAGGGCCGGTTGTAGTTTCGAAGTTTTATTATCTTAATGTAACGAGTTATGCTTACACAGTTCAATTACCTATCAAAATTTAAAAAATGCCTAGTCTTTTACATGTGCTGTTGCTAGTTTGCCACAAGTCGCTTGTATTGGTCTTTTTAATTTCAGAAATAAAAAGTGCCAACATTTTCGAGATTACTGATGTTTGTCAAGCTTGACATACTTTGATTCATTACGTTACAATTCTTTATTTATTACATTAATATTTACTAATATGTACATGCGATTGCAGAAGTTACAGTTGTCTCGGAAACATCAGTTGATGAAGATGGCCAAGAGCTTGAGAAATTAAAAATCCTCAAATCTAAGATTGAAGCTAATATTGCAGATCTTCCAAATGTTCTTGGAAAAATAAATGAAACCATTGCTCGGTGTGAGAAGCTAACGAATCTGAGGTCAAGTCTTGAGACTAACCTTTAAAAGAACTGTTTCTGATTTTTTGATGAGCATGTGGTTTGATCTTTTGAATATAGTTGAGAATGTAAGTCTTAATGAAGATAGTGACAAGATTATTTGGAGTTTTAACTCAAATGGAAGGACAAATGCCCAATCCTTCTCATGAGAAAACCAGGAAGAATATGCCAGTATATGGTGATATGGGTATCAGTATCACCTGCACAAGCACGAGGTTGCTTCTTGTCATCCCTGTGATAATTGGAAAAAAAAAGCGCAAGAAAGACGGAGAGAACCCTGTGGAGTTTGCATATGTTACTTATTCCATCAGTACGTGCTCCGGTAAAGCATGGCGTCCACAATGTAAGTGGGAGCACAGGCACAAACAGCGTGTGCGACGTGAGGAGCGAAGAAAAGTGTTGAGCCACGGACAAGAGCGAGCAAAGCAGGAGCCTGGACTGGATGGAGTTGGTTGGATCAGTTTTGTTGGTTTTCCTCTTGTTTCACAGCTTCGGCATTGTCTTTGTTGCGAGTGATAACTGATAAGCAGTAGAAGTACACGGTGGTATCAAACTTGCAGCCAACGGCAGTCTTGCTGCCAGGTAGATCCTTGTTCACATGTCCTTCATTATTGCTTGATGCTCCTAAAAAAGGATTTTACCACACGCATGATAGCGTGAACTCCTTTGACACCAGTATACATCACTGGAGAATGCATCAGAATTGGGGTAAATTTGGCGCACCATAAATAAAAGTCATTTATTGCTACTTTATGGTTTCCAAGTTCTTGGGTTAAACATGTTTAAAATAGTTAATTCCCTCATATACTCCTTCTGTATCGTAATTAGATGACGTTTTAGAGAAGCTTTGGGTCAAACATTGGGAATATAAATCATCAATAACTTTTAAGTTGTTGAAATTGCAAATGTAAAAATTATATGAATAGATTTGTCTTGAAAAATACTTTTATAAAAGTATACATATATCATTATTCTATAAATATTTTTATAAAAACAAGATGTCAAAGTTGTGTTTGGGACCAAACAGGACTCTAAATACAAACATGAATTTGAGTGTGTGTGAATGATTGGCAGCTTTGCTCATCTCCTCGTCTCCTTCCAAGACAAAACAGGAAAGGTCTAACAGAGAGGCAGCTTTGCTCATCTCCTCGTCTTCAACGCAAATTTTCCACAGCCTTTAAATGAGGAGAAAACAAACTACCAGTCATTTCTGAAACGAAATGCAAATTAAGGAATGCACTTTGAGGGGAAATTAAGATACCTATTCAGGATCCAGTTATACGTCCTGTTCGTTTGATCATTTCGGTGGCTGATAAACCGACTGATGTCGTTTTTGGCTGTTTTCTGTGAGTTTTCTTTGACTTTATGCTTAGGAACTGCTAGCATGTTGGCATTGGCTCCGTTTGCATTAGATGAGCGAGCAATCTGACCCATAAGTTCAGTATAATCATAAAACTGAATGCTTCCTTGAATATATTCAGTGTTCTACAATGTGTGACACCAGTATTCAGCCTCCAGTAAACCATCATTCCCTAGCTCCCAAGTCCCAATGGAACCCAGTTTGAATTTGTAGTATCACCTTTTAACTCAATATAGTATAAAAAAAACAATATAGCTGTAGTACCTTCTAATTCGAGCGCCCATAAACTGACAATTTCGGAGCACGGCCGCCCTCTGCGTCATTCTGTCGAACAGCTTGCGCGCGCCCCTTTGCCTACGAACCACCAGGTTGCCTGTCAACCTAGAGGCAGAGAGGTACTCCGTGGATGCACACACCCAATTACGTTGTGGAATTACAAGGCAGCATCAGTGGCGCATAGCCTGCGCACCTTCGCTTGTCCTCCCCTTCCGGTTCCGGCTAGGATACTTTCCCAGCCGAAGTCGACTCAGACTCACCACAACAACAGATTTGTTTACGAACTTTGTCAGGGACCTTTCTGCAAATACAGTAGCTGCCCTGCCCATCGCGGCGCCACCGTGCGCATAAGAGCTCCGAGTACTCTTCGGACTTGTCCACCGCCCTTTTGACCGCTGGTCCGCTATGTGCATCGCGGCATGGGCGTGGCAGTGCCACCCGACGCACCGCCTAATTCTGCTCTTCAACCGCGACGAGTATCACTCCAGGTGCGCGCCCCGCCCGTCCCGTCCAGCTCTACGCCTCCACCTCCGCTAGTCTGCCTATAACTTTTTGTCCGATGCATCTATCTCTCTGCTAAGCCGAGGCACCCGCAAATTGGCCCAGACCGACGCAGCCGGCGAAGTGGTGGGCGGAAGGGGAGGACAGCAAGGAAATCCTCGGAGGCAGGGACGAGCTCGGCGGGGGAACGTGGATGGGGTGCACGAGGGACGGTAAGCTCGCCTTCCTTACCAACGTGCGCGAACCCGGCTCGCTGATCGGGGCCAAGACCAGAGGACAGCTCCCGGTCAGGTTTCTACAGGTTTGACCTTGTTAGCTTTCAGATGAATTATATTTTATAGATGATGGCATGATTATGGAGGGATATGGTTATATTACTGTGTGATCAAGCCTCTGCATATGCCAATCTGTATGTGTAGACAATATCAGTTACAAAAGAAAAATGCATAGGCATGGCTGTGTTTAATATTAGATCGGTTCGCAGTCAAATTCAAGCATTCGTCTTTGGTAATCAAAGAAACAAGTATTTGCCTTTGTTAAACGTTCTCTAGAATTACATACTGAGTAGCCCATTTTGCTGCCTTCTATTTTAGCTTATGCTCCACCCCATAGCTTCCTTGTCTGTCTTAAGAAAACCTTCACTTTACTTTGAATGTAGGGCAGCCACGATCCATTGGAGTATGCCACTGAAATTGCAAAGGAAGCAGATCAGTACAATGGATTTAACCTTATATTGGCCGATGTGAACTCAGGAACCATGGCTTATATCTCTAATAGACCTGGAGGTGAACCTGTGATTCAAACTGTTACTCCTGGGCTTCATGTGCTTTCGAATGCTGCAATTGATTCCCCTTGGCCAAAGGTAAGGCATACAGGGATTTTATAAAGATATTCTGAATGGTAGGAATGTGATTATTTTTGTAAGTTGTAATACACTTTAGAGTTGAGATTCAGGTTTTTAAAGAAAGCTAATGCCACAATATTTGTCTGGGTATGGCTGCAGTCTCAACAGCCCAGGTCTATTTGATGCTCCATCAGCTTATTATGGAAAAATACCATTAATTTTGTAGGTTTCAGTGAAACACCAGAATGCTCATGTATCTTGCAATTTGCTGTGACGTGCTAGCTCTGCCTTCTTTATGCCATTCTATTGTTTCCTTATATGATTTTTGTTGCTGCTTATTAGGTTATTTCATTAGTAAATGCTCTTATGCTAATTCATTGATGTTACAAGTCCGTGATCGTCTGCTTTATTTATAGATACTAGAAATATGTATTGCAGCCACGGGTCTATGTGTATTATCTTCGTTTTCTCCGAAGTCTGAAACTGAGCAGTAAGAGTGCAGATTTGGTGCCTTGACGCCCTCATTATCTAAAATACCATGTTGCAATGTTTCAAAAACCATCACAAAAATCATGTATATAGTACACATAAAGTTAAGTATAGCCGCAACAGTTCAGTTTGAAACTCATTCTAGATGCCAAGGAACAAAATAGACAAGCAATCAACCTGGCACTGTCATTATGTGCTGACAGTGACACTTCTGTTTTTTTAATCTCAGCATCAAAGATGAATTGAAATCTGAATTGTTGCGGCTACGCTTAACTTTAGGTGTACTACATACATAAGTTTTGTGATGATTTTGAAAATTGTGACATGGTAGTTTAGTTCTTTAGCTAACGAGGGTGTCAGCCCCCTGGGCACCATATGATTTTCCAGCAGATAATTTGGTCAATTTAGTTGCATAGGTCTATTTATTGTGTTGGTTTAGTACTTCTGGACTTTATGAGTAATATGTAACACTCTGGGAAATATTAAGTGATAATCTGGTCTTGTTCATTTCATATGTGCTCCCTACTATTAAGTATCAATGTACAAATACCATTACTTTTTTGCTCTTCCAATTAATTTTCGGAGTAAGTTTCTTCCAATAATTTTAAATTGAACAATTGTTGGACATGTTTTACTTGTGCCATTCATTTCTCACCTGCAGGCAATGCGCTTAGGACAGAGTTTCAAAAGATATCTGGCAACACATGATGATGCGGAAGACTCTTTAAAACAGATGGTAGAAGAGTTGATGATGGATACTGCCAGGCCTGATAGATCTATGGTGCCTGACACCGGCGTTGACCTGAGTGGGAATACAACATAAGCTCTATATTCATTGACACTGCAAAGGAACAGGTAAAAACCATGCATTCAGTATTCCAGGAGCTATCATTATTATTTTTGGAAATAAACTATATCCATCTTCCTTCTTGATTTCAGGCACAATATGGAACACGAAGCATGGTGGCGCTTGCAGCGAAATTGGATGGTGAGGTAACATTCTTTGAAAGGTACTTGGAGAACAGCTTGTGGAAGGAGAATCTCATACGCTTCCAGATGGAGAAGGCACAATAGGACTTGAGAGAAACTTCAGAATACTCACAAAGACTGGTCGATTGTTTATTATTTTGTTGTCACTTTATCTTTAAAGTGTATAGCAAGGCATATACAAGAGCAGCGCATAATATAGCTACTATTGTTTGAGAGTCGTATAATATGGCTACTATTTTTTGAGAGTTGTATAATATGGCTACTATTTTTTGAGTTTCATATAATATGGCTACTATTGATGACCGAGATCTACAGTAACAACAACAACAACCCATGATTATTTATACTCCCTCCGTATCATAATTAGATGACGTTTTGGACAAACTTTGAGTCAAACATTGGGAATATAAATCACCAATAACTTTTAAGTTGTTGAGATTCCAAATGTGAAAATTATATGAATAGATTTGTCTTGAAAAATACTTTCATAAAAGTATACATATATCATTATTTCATATATTTTTATAAAAACAAGAGGTCAAAGTTGTGTTTGGGAGACCGTTTCGATGTCCAAAACGTCATCTAATTAGGATACGGAGAGAGTACGTTGTATGCCTGTATCAGAGTACATCTAGAGTGTTTCAACTGAGGTAGCCCTTGGAAACTGGCTAGTGGCAACAGTAGGAACTTAGCATGTCTTATGATCTTTTGGATAAAGTCTTATGATCTTCTAGTTTTGTTGATTGTTAGGAATGGTGATATTGTGTGCATACTGCACCCTTTTTCTACTTTTCAGATATATTGACTTCGAGTGGTTATCTTCTCTATATTTAATTTAGTGTATAAAAGTATAGTTGACGATGGTGATTAGTTTTGCATATGAATCTTTTGCCTAAGGTTGTGTTTGGATGTAGATATTGGAGGGCTTGGCATTGAATTGGTTGAACCAATACCAAATCAGCCTTTGTATTGGGCTACAATTCAATTCTATTGTTTAGATGCCTATAGTATTCACTTTTGGAATATTGTCGGCGGATGAGGCAAGGGACGGCATGGGCGCCACTGGCCCCAAGGAAGAAGAGGGGGCCGCCTCCGCGAAGGAAGAAGAGGGACCCCTGCCGTCGGCCGGCAAGGGAGAAGAAGAGGGCGCGCGGGAGAAGAAGAGCCGATGGCAGAGGGAGGTGAGGGCGGCGCTGCTCGCTGGCGCGCGGAGGGAGGTTCGAGGAAGAGCCGCCGGCGAGGGAGAAAAAGAGAGCGGCGCAGAACTGCTCGCTGGCGCACGGAGGGGTAGCGAGGGTGAAGAAGAGCCGCCAACGGAGGGAGGTGAGGGCGACGCTGCTTGCTGGTGCGCAGAGGGAGGTTCGAGGAAGAGCCGCCGACGGAGGGGGGTGGGCGGCGCTACTCGCTGGCACGCAAGGAGAAGAAAAGTCGCGCCGACTTCGATTACTCCCAATACGGAGGGTCGGGCCTCTGTATTACGGGCAGGAGGCAACAACCTCTGAAAATACCCCTTGGCATTGAAGTTTGTTTCCAATTCCAAAGCCAAAGGTCATCCAAACAGCAGCATTTGAGCCAATTTCAATACCGAAGACCCAATATCTACATCAAACACAACCATAATGTTTTTGTTTTCCTTTTGAGGAAGCTGATGTTTGCCTCTTTAAAACTGATGGTAGGGAGATCGATTGCATATGAAAAATATTTTAAATAGTACTGTATATAAAAATCCATCTAAATAGATTGTTTAGTGTAGAAACATCTTAACATTTTTATTATATAAATCCGTTGTACGCATGAGCAGTTTGCAAGTGTTTAATAAAGAGATAGGCATGAATACATTCTTCAATCTATGATCTTCACAATCGCGGTCTCAACTTGTGTCCACTTTCCATGGGTGTTTTTGTTATACAAAACATTTTTTTGATAAAAGAAAGAAAATGTCATGAAAAAAAGACAAAATATTGATGTAAATTATTGTAATCCGTCGGGAGAGTATTCGCAAAAGTGGGCCGCATGACGGCCCTTTCGTCACCCAGTTTGCCGAACAGGAGCCCAAGTTCCCATCCGATTCGCACACACTCACAACTGCACTCACACCACCTTCTCTCTCCTCTCTTCACCGCCCTCACTCGCACGCACCGGCAGCCGGCACCCCCCGCATTTCCCAAGGGAACCAGACCAGAGCATTCCCCTCCGCTCCACAATCCCTAGCACTCAGCAAACCCTAACCGCTCGTCGCCATGAAGGACACCTCGTAAGTTGCCTCTCTCGACCCTTCTCTCATCTTGACTCTTGTGTGCGATTCGTATGTGGTTTGCAGGGTGTAGCGACTGATTTCTGTGCGTGTTTTTTTTTCTTTTTCTCCGATGAAGGTTCAAGGCCACCGGCGCCAAGCGCAAGAAGGCCGGGGGCGGCCCCAAGCGCGGGCTCACCCCCTTCTTCGCGTTTCTGTAAGCCATACCGTCCCTCCTCTTCCCATCCTTTCCCTTCTCCAGATCTACGCCTTTCGCCTTTCAATTTTCTAGGGTTTTGTTGAATTTTCTATGGTGGTGTTGGTAGGGCTGAGTTCAGGCCGCAGTATCTGGAGAAGCACCCTGAGCTCAAGGGCGTAAAGGAGGTAAGTTGCCTCTCCTCACCCTAGTCATGTAGCTGGCTTCTAGGGTTTCGCTTAGGTGGCTCATGTATGCCTTAGCTCGTCGGTGGCTTTGGTTGTAGGTGAGCAAGGCAGCTGGGGAGAAGTGGCGCTCTATGTCGGATGAGGTATATGGATGCTTGCAATGCTTATATAGTGTCTCGTAAAAGGGAAGATGTATCTGTCCCGTAAAAGGGAAGACAAATATTTTGTCTCAAACTGTTTAATGTTTGCCTTGTTTAGGAGAAGGCGAAGTATGGCGGTGGCGCTACTAGCAAGAAGCAGGATGGCAAAGCAACCAAGAAGGTAATGTTACTAGTTTTTGGCAATTTAACGGGCATCTGTTGTATCTCGCAAGTGGTTTCCTCTTGTACCATCGGATCTTTCCATGATGGAATCTGGTAGTTAGATGAAGCAAGGGCTTGTGCATGTGCTGTCTGCTGCTGCTACAATGTCCAGCGTGATGTGTAGGCATTTAGGCTATCACCTTGCTACAGGAAGTTTATAGGCATGGTTGCATGCTCCTTTCACGCTTCATTGCTACTGCACCTTGGTTTGGCAACAATACCGTGTGAATTAATTAAGGTCCATTTGTCGTTTATCTTGTTAGTGGTTATACTCGTGTATGTCATCCTCCCAGGATGGAATTTTAGTAGTTGGAGCCAAAACCTCACACGTACTATCTGTTGCTTGTCACCATGTCCGTTATAATATGATATGATTTGCGGAGTTACTTTTCCCTTTCAATGCTATTGCACCTTGACGGGCTCCAATAGCATGGGAAATTAATGCGCATCTGTCGTTTTCCTGTCAGTGGTCACACACACAGCAGTGAATTTCATGTAGTTGGATAAATGACTCCTGCACGTGTTTTATGCACAATTCCACATGTCCATTGTGTCGTTATACGTTACAACTAGGGTAGTCACTTTTTCCTTCCTTCCATTTTGGTTCTCACATCCAAGTATTCCAAATCACTGTCTCAGTTGTATAGCCATTACTACACACTTCATTTAGTGCTGCTGCACCTGGGTTGGCTTCGATAGCAAGGGATTTAACTAATGTGCATTAGTTATTTTTCTTGTTTAGTAGGTACCGCCCTGCACTGTTGTATCCTCCCGTGATGGAATCCAACAGCCTGTTCGCTTGGCTTGGCTTATCAGCCACCGAAACAGTGTTTTTGTCTCACAGAAAAACAGCCAAAATAGTATCAGCCGAGGCTTATCAGTCAAAAAACGGCCAAGCGAACAGGCCAAGTAGTTGGGTGGAACAATGGCATCCATGTTCTTTATACTACTTTCCATTCATTCCATTGATTTCGATCGTAGGAATCACTTCTCCATTTCTTTCCATTGGACTCTCCTCTCAAACTTGTGATTCTTTTGTTTGGAGGTTTATAGCCATTCTGCACGCTTCAGTGCCGCACTGCCGCTCCAGTGCTTCACCTTGAGCCGGCTCTAATATCATGGGAACCTGGTGCTGACTGCTTAACCCTAGCTTCTCATGGCCACACCTGCAAGACACCACCATGGCAAACAATTTTTTTGTCTATATGAAAGCCCAATGTTACAACCTGAAATGTTTCTTCTATGGAATCTTGGGTTTAAATGACAAATTTTCCATTAAGTTTGGAACTTCTCTAGCCTAGTGGAAAGTCATCTTTCAATTGTATTGGGTGTTGCCTACTCCACATGTAGTTAAAAAGTGAGAGCATTAGGAAAAGACGGATAGAAATTGCTGCTGATGTTTGAATTCAAGCACTGCTTTTTTTATACAGCTGAGTAACTTAGACACCACATGTTATCAGCACTACCAATTACCCATATTTACTGCTGTCATATGAAACTGGTCTTGTAATTCCCTGAGCTTTATGTTTCTGTTTTAGTGATGATGTGCTGTGTCGTTTTAATCAGGAGAGCACTAGCTCCAAGAAGGCCAAAACTGATGGTGAGGAAGCAGCAAAGTCCGAGGTGGAGGATGATAATGAGGTATGTAAAACCCATGCGTCATAATAGGTGTTGCCAATTGTTGCTAACATCCACATAATTTGTTCTTTGCAGGATGAAGATGAGTAAATAGTAGGATGGGGAACAGCAGCTTTGCAAATTGGGTGTTTGCTTCTTTACTTAGCTTCCAATGTGCTGTTCCTTTTGATGTAATATGCTGTAAGGAAAATCTGTACATGATGGAACCTTAGGCTATGGCATATGCTGGAGTTCCCGTTTAACTAGAAGAGCCGGATACTCTTGCCAGCCTCGTCAGCATGTGTAAACTGTTGATTTTCTTGTTTTACCGACTAATTTGGTAACTACCCTATAGTTGGTTTGCAGACTTGCAGTTAACAGAGTGTTGTCCCGTCGGTGCTTGAGTAGGTGCATTGGATGCTTGTGTTTTATCGTGCTCGATGATCGTATTAGCTCAATGTGCCCTTTTGTATGTGTGACGCTCTCCGTCAAGGTGTGTAGATCATTCTTGAGATGCTACTGCCAATCTACCATGATAAACTATTTTAACTTTGAATAAAACTTATGACTCCACACTCCACAGATATTATGGTATATTGCATGAATCTAATGATGCTGATTTAGCGTCATAAATATTTCTAGTTGCGTACTTATACAATTTTGTTGAACTTGATATTTGTCACCAGTTTATTTCTTATCACTCCAAAGTTCAATTTCGTTTTTGCCTCCGGCAGCTTTTAGGTCAAAATTATAGCCTGATCCGTTTGATCGTTTTGGTGGCTAATAAGCCGGTTGATGTCTTTTTTAGCTGTTTTTTTTATAGAAAAACACTGTTTCAGTGGCTGCTTCACCGGGTGAATAAGGGTCTGTTTGGAATTGCTCCACAAACTCCGCTCTGCAGACTCTACGATGGAACAGCTCCACAAAACAACTCCGCTCTGCAAACTCAAAAAACTAGAGTCTGTGCTCTCACAACTCCACCTTTTTTCATGGAGTTGTGCACGTAGAGTTAAAATCGTTTAGCTGAAAAACGTGGAGTGAAGCCGTCCCAAACAGGCCCGGAACCAGAGCCCTTCGAAGGGCCCAAGCTTCTTCCGCGTTACCTTTGATAATTGGTCTCGTAGTATTAAGTATTGAGTCAAAATTGCCGCGGCAAAAAATAACTCGCAATGTAAGTACATAAACCTCATAGCCACACGTGCACTCGATTCACTATTTACAAGTAACCTGCTTGTA
The DNA here is from genome assembly GCA_022036555.1 of Microstegium vimineum. Taxonomy (NCBI): domain Eukaryota; kingdom Viridiplantae; phylum Streptophyta; class Magnoliopsida; order Poales; family Poaceae; genus Microstegium; species Microstegium vimineum. Next base: position 38,292,824 of record CM039131.1, read on the forward strand.
TAGTTGTATGTAGCGGAAGAGCGTTTTACAACGGCAGATCCAGATCGTCAGGTCGACAATCCTGGGATGAGAAACGGAAATGAAGAACTTTACAACAGGAAGGGAAAATTGGTGTAGGTGATTATGATGTCCCCTTCTCGTTCTTTGTCGTCCGGAGTAGCTCTTTTGCCATTGCAGAGAATGACTGGGCGCCGTTGGCCATATCAGCAGTCCGAAGGTTAATGCCCTGCAGAAAGCACATTGGTCCACGTTAACTATATGTCTGTTTTTTTTTATATATCAGGCAACAATAGCAATAATTCTTGTTTTGCAGTTTTTTTTTTGTATGGACTTTTGGTTGAAGAAACGGAACTGGTAACAAATGAGTAGCAATAACAAGAGTTTAGAGACTGAACTGTGGTAGACCTTGTTCACAGCATCATGTCAACAGGAACCACGGAACAATATTATTATTCCTTAGGGTACATCTAATTAAGTTAAGCACCAGGGTACATCTAATTAAGTTAAGCACCTTGAAGCCTAGTTCCATAACTGCATGATCTGGTTAGAGAAGCATAAATTACCTCCAACTTTTTCATGTTCTCCTGCAGCTTGTTCCCAATCATTTTTGGAACGCTGGTTGAGTCCTGTTCATATAAACGTGAAAAGGGATTGGCAAATGGTAATCGAAACACGGCTGCTAATTATATTGTGAATCATTCTATGCATAATTCATATGATTTGTATAGATGAGCTTAATGCACTCACATCATTTGTTGTATTTGCGTATCCATACTTCATCTTTATCTGATCGACTTGACTCACTGATGTTTCATCTTCAGTTTTTTTGTTTCCTGAGCTTATCTTTTCTTCAGTCTTGGGCTTCCACTTTCCTGCATGTGCATAATTGACTTGATCACACATCACATTTTTTTTAAAGTATAGTTGAATCAGAGCCCAATTGTACAAAGACACACAGTGGATTACAAATTTATGAACATCTTATAAGTGTACTTTACTGACCTCTAAGGGTATGGAGTCCCTTGCTGATTTTCTCTTTGCTTAGACCCGGGAAATGTGGTCCTTTTGGCTTCTGTGGGTTGTCATCAATGTCGATATCATCTTCAGACAAAAAAACATATAATATAAACATAAGTATATACTGCTACACAAGTAAAAGCAAAATGATAGCATATACCTATGTCCAGCTCGACATTTTCATCATCTCTTAGTGAACTGTTCCTTCCCACAGATGGCGGAGCAAAGTTAGTGGATGAAAATATTGAAGCCAGGTCTTCAGAAGTCGTTGAAATACATTGTTCGCTTCCATTTGCAGCACTTTCTTTTGATTTGCTTCCTTTGTTATCTTTCATAATCATTCCAAACAGACCCTGTTGAGTTCCATACTTCCATTGTAAGAAAAGTTATGTAGATGGCTTCCAGCTCTCTACAATCAATTAAGAGTCATCAATTAATTACCTTTTTCTTTTCTTTAGGAGATTTCACTACAAAAGAAGAGTCTTCCCTGGTTGGGTTTTCCTTTCTGTATACTGTACTAATGCTGTCCACGTGTCTGTGTACAAACCATAGTACTCAGATAGCATAAGCCAATCTTCAAAATAACTAAAAGGAACTGCATCTAGGTGTTCAGATCCAGAATTGAAATTCCTTTCTGAAATTATTAGATTATACGGAGTACATTGGTAGCAGTAGCTTAATCATGAACCCATGGGTCTCAAAGGCACAAAAGTGCTACTATAAAATTACATACTAACCATGACATAGTAACTTACCGGTATATCTCATCCTGGCAGAGCGTAGAGAAAAAATAGGTCTCTTCTCCATTAAACTGTAAAATTAATTCGATTATTTTGTAAGACAATACATCATTTTCCAACTGAAAATTTACATGCTATTTAGTGGAGGCTTTAAACAATAAAGAATATGAGAAAAGGATGGGCAGATGCAGAGCATACCAAGACCGTTTCTCCATCAGATGAACATGCTATGGAACTACTTGAATTCAAGTTTCTTGAGTAGACAAAACCTCGTAAAAAGGCATCCTTCAACAAGGATAAGTCTGCCAGGGATCTGCAGTTTCACACACAAAAAAAAAAAGGAAGCACGTTGACTTCACTTATCCACAGGCACATCGAAGATTCGAAATCTTTAAGTAAATTGTTGCCTCGCCTTATTTCAATTTTCCCATTGGAGAAGACAAGTATAAGTCCAATATCATTAGAAGAACTATGAATAAGAGAGGCGAAACAACAACTACTGCTCAGTTTCTTCTTATTGATTATCTTCTTTGTGCCCTGAATGGAGTATAAAACCATAAGAGCAACGACAACTCGTGGTAAAGAAAGAAAATGATAGATAATTCGAGATACAAATACCTGAATTGCGTGGCTCAAGGAAAACAAGCGGATAGCATTTTCAGTGCAAAGTAACAGCAATGATTCCTTCGATACTGTATCATGGTTATCTGAAACAGCTGGTGTGTCATTGGGCGATAACTCTGTCACACAATTTCTACAGGGACTTAGAATGCCAATAGTTAATTTATCAACAAAAACTGATAAGTATGCAATGCCATAAAGCGCACCTAACATCTGCAGAAGAAGGGCTTTAGAGGGTTTGTCAGTCTGAACTGGGCTGGGATTCAAAAGTTTCCCATTTTCTTCCTCGATAATAAAAATAGATGAATCTTCCATCGCTGCTATCAAAATGTCTTTGTCATATCCATTATGGCTATAGATTTCAAATTGCAAAGAGGCAATTCCACCAGACAGTCGACACTCAAACTGTTTTTGATATAGGATTGTAGCATCTTCTACGTTGATAACTGATACCTGAAACATGGATTTTGTGACATTATAGGATTTTTTTCGCTTAGACCGCTGGAACCAGATAGAGCTTAACAAATCTGAGCCACATATAAATGAAGTTAAATCCATGGGAAGTATGCTTAAATAATCATTTTATCTCTATGGAATAACCAGAGACATATCGATATCCATGATACTGATCATTGCAAGTCATGAATGTTAAAATATTCTGTGGCCATCATGAGATTCCATGGTTGCTATTTTTTTTTTAAAAAAAATAAGAACGATAATTTGCTAATATTGTTAGTAACCATTTAGTTTCACTTCCCTCATGTAGCATGGCAACCACATACCAATATTTGATAGTTCTGACTCTTGAACAAATGTCGTTTTCTGAAACTAGGACACAGGCACAAACTCACAAACATGTTCGTGAGACCAAGAAGGATGCCTTATCTATTTACACGAAACAGGCACTGTAAAAATCCTTAAAATAAAAAATATATGAAAATTTATTATTAATTAAGAGAAAAAAAAATGTCTGTCATCAATGCTAGAATGTACAAGGATGAACTCTACTTTCAAGCCTAGCTCTGAAATTCTGTGGGCTACCGGGTTATCCAGCTTGTTGACTAAACAGCACCTTGGAATTACAGCCAAAAAAAAAACTGAGAATGTTTTGTACAAACTACACACAATAGATCACTTACAATTCCTTTTTCTGTCCCAGCAGCAAAATGCTTTGATTTTGAGATAGAAGACATTGTGGTTACAGCTCCTTTAAGCTTTATACTTCTGACATTGCAGTTATCTCCTTGCTTTGCTGTCAAATTATTTGATCATGTCAAGATGTAGAATATATAAACTTGAAAACTCATGCATTTAAATATGTCATGAAGAAAAATACGCCATTCATCCAAATGATAAGACCAAGAATACCAATGCTTACAGAGTTTCTTACATCTGCATCTATGAATACACTTGTAGACTATGTATTGTCCAACCAACCAAAGATACACCTTAAGCAACAACATATCATATTTCTTTTCTTTTAAGGAATAGATCTGCAGGAAAACCCCGCACATCTCTTCTATACTAATATCAATAATCTGAAAAACATAACTATTACAGTATTCTTTATCTTCAACACAAGGCATGAGATATTGTCACCCACTCACCATCTCACCCTATAATAAAATTGATGATGATGATAATTGTCTAGAAGTCTACTTTTCTCAAACAGGAAGGAAAGTTGTGTATCATTGCATTAATAGAAGAAGGGAGTGTTACAACACCCACCTACCCACACCCAATTTAAACATTAATTGCATTGATGCCTGTTATAGAAAAACTAATAAATGAACCATCCTAGAAGCTTAACGACCTGAGGGCAGAGAGGAAATACAGCCCCTTAGCTCATGCCACACACCAAAGTTGGGACTCCTCCCTCAGAGATGCTATGGTGGGTACCATTGAACACACAGTCATTCCTATGTTTCCACAAGGTACATTCTCCCAAGATGATGAGTAGAACCCTACTATTACAAGTTCAAAATCATGTCACAAAGAAAAAGAACATGCTGATATTAGTCTCCGAAATTACACCTAGTATCCTTTAGTCTCATGTTCCACAAATTTTATTGAGCAAGTGCACATCCAACTGGTAAAGGTCAGCATTTTGAATGATAGTATAGATGCTGTTGTGTTGTAGTGTAATTTTCCATGCAAACACACATAAGCATACCAAGATAGAAGCACCAACTGTTGGGTTTAGGAACAGTGTGAGGGTAACAGTACCATTTAAAAAGGAGAATATGTTGTCGCTGGAGTCCTTTTTGAATGTGATAATACGAACCTAGAAATAAGAGGAAAAAAAGCTTCATTGCACTGCAAGTGCATCAGACATGGAAGCTAGAAGTCATGGCCACGGAATAGCTTACCATTCCACTCCTTTCTCCAGACAATAGAATGCTAGAGGACATATCAAATTGTAATGATGTGATAGGGTTGCCAGTTGATGTATTGTCTTCATTCTGCACAATTATCAAAGTAGACAACATATTAATTGGTATGCAAATGGATAACTATGAATAATCAAAAGTTATTGTAATTTGAAGGAACCTGCTGCTTTATCATAAAAATCTGCAGCAAATGAGGGCATGATGCATCCCAAAAGCTTATGGTTCCATCTAGATGTCCAGTTATACAGAGGTTCCGGGTCTTATGAATGTTGGTAAAACTTGTTAAAGTCTGACCTTTATCCTTCATTGAAAACAGCCATGGATATTTGGTGGCTGATGAAAAATAATCCTGCACACCATTAGAAGAAGGAACAACTTGATCAAAGAGTTCGAAGTTTTTGAAAGATATAACAAGTATATACATACCTCATCCAAAGAAGCTAAGGCTGCAGGGTTACATGTATAAAACTTTGCAACACTGATGCCTGAATCACCATAAGGAAGCTTCACATATGAACAATTTGGAAGTGTTGGAGGTGATCTAGACTGAGAGTGAAGGAGATAGCGCTCAATTTCTGAATCATCATATAAACAGATCTGACCAGATTTCAACAAGAGAACAAGGGCACTTTGTCTGTGCTTATTTGGGTCACTAAGCCCTGTAACAAGTTCCATTCCTTGGCAAGATTCAGCGATAGGCAAGACCATCTTTACAATTCGCGATTCATGCTCTTCATTCAGAATCAAAACCTATTCATAAACACCAAGTGGAAGGTTGAACAAAGATGCAGTTCTTACTGAATAGAAACAATCAAGATAAGGCACATTTAAAGTGTGATATTTCAATTTGCAGTCCGGACAATCATAAAACCATTGATTCTAAATTGGTATTATGAAGCAAAATCTTACAGGTGATAAGGCACATTGCTATTTTAGTACATAACTCCACATGATAAGAAAACAAGGTACAAGGGCGGATACAACATGGCACTTGAAATTTATGGCAGTGAACAGTCTAAAAACTATTATTTGAGAAACAGTTTAAATATTTGTTTTGCTAAAGGTCAGTGTTTCCACCTGAAATAGGTGTCCATGATCATTGAAACCATTGATATACAAACGACCTGCCTTTCCATCGCTAGAGATCCATTGCAAAGAGACTATTGGCAACTTGTCTAGCTTGTATCCTAGGTTAAGCCTCTGAATAGGTAGATTCTGGCCGCCCATAGATGAGGAATTTTTTGTACTTGTAACCTCAGGAATGGCCCAAATGTATAAATCGCCATTATCGTATCCAATAGCAATTTTGCTTCCCTTGGCACAAACCCAGCATGCTGATGTTACATTTTTAGCCTCCTTCTGTGATTGCTGCTGCATAGTTTTACCGGATATGGATACTGCTTTGCTAGCTTTAATATCCCACAAACTCATAACCCCATCTCTGAAGATAATGAGCACCCTGAGAAGAGAGCGTACCTTAATGAGACTTTTGTATATGTCTACAAATAGTGGAATGTAAGAACAAACAGGGATATTAGATGGGTTATTAAGATGATGAAGTTGGTTTTTCTCGAACATGCAGTATTAACCTGTTAATCCTAGATTAGGATATATGGCTGAGCACTAGGAAGAGATTGACCTGTTCAATTCAGACAAAGGCTGGGGCGAAACAAATATTACTTCAACATCAATACCAGCACTGGCAGTGGAACCTTCAGCAAAGAAAAAAACAAAACAAAATGGGTTAAATTTTCGTGTTCCACTTCAGTTTACAGCTATTTTTTTTGCAAGAACTATTCTAAAATTAAACCAATATCTAAATAGACCTTTTGAATATAACCACATACTGAAAAATACGAAAAATGAGACACCGATTGACAAAGTTGATTATGAGCACAGTAGACAAATATTTCTAGTGTAGCAACATCATACCATAAGATTCAGTAAAAGGAATCCAGTACGGCATGTCAGCTAGGCATCTCTGAGCCAAATCAAGCTTCAATAGAAACACACTTCCAGAACTATCTCCAACATATCTGTCAGGCGCAGAATTCCCATTAGAGCACTAAACCCTTTGGAATTCATCGACTCAGTAGTCCGCGACAACTATTAAGTCTATAACTCACATGTAGAAGCTCTTCTGCAGCACAGAGAATGCAGTGATTGCCTTTTCGATTGGGTGCAGATAACATAGTTTTTTCGCATCAATGTCCCAAACCTGCACACAGGATGCCTTCCAGATTAACAATACATGGAAGCGAGAGCATCAATCAAATATATCTATAAGCATAAAGAAAAATCACCTCGATGTGGTTCTGGGTGTTGACATTGAGCAGAACCCCTTGGCCCTCGGCAAACTGAAACGGGACATCTTAGAGTGAGACGCCTCCAAGTTTCGCCACGCGACATTGGACACGCAAATTAAGCAGTGGGATTGGCGACGGGAGGGAGGGAGGGCGGCGGTACCTGCAAGAACCTGGAAGGGAGAGGGGAAGGGGACTGGAGCAACGCCTGCGTGTTGTCGCGGCCGAACAGCTTGATCTGCCCATTCCTGAAAGCAATCGCAGAGAAAGGGGGGGGGGGGGGGGGGGAGTGAGCCGCCGCAAGCGGAAGGTAGCGAGGCGGCGGCCGTGCTGTTACCTGGTGGCGACGGCAAGGACGTGGAGCACGGGGTCGTAGGCGAGGAGGGCGGCGTCGGCGGGGACGCCATAGTGGAAGGCTAGCCGCGGGCTGACGTCCTCGGGGCGCAGGGAGCTGATGCTACCGATGTGTTGCTGTTGAAATAGATGAATAACAGTATTAATTTCAAATTCAGTAGCACCTGCTTCCGTAGCATAGTGGTGAGTTCGATCCTCGCCGGGAGCTGAATTTATGCGCACTTCATTTATATATATTTTTTACATCTTTCCTATTACAATTTCTTTTTCTTTGCCCCGAGCGAGGAAATGCTCTCAGAAAAGTACTGCAAGAGAATATAATTTTCGCTTATCGAGGAGTCAATCAGTTTGAACTTTGACTAAGTTTATATAAAAAAATACTAATATTCATTATATGAAATTATTATCTTTAGATTAGTCATAACATATATTTTAATAATAAAATTATTAAGAGACAAAAATACTAATATTATTTAATATAAAGTTAGTCAAAGATAAGGAAATTTGACCGACACATATGTCATAGTTATATTTTTTTTAGGAACGGAGGTAATAGTTACTATTCTTATCTTTTTTCCCATGTAACCATGATGTGCTACCCCTCTTTAAAAAAATGCATGTTTGCTTGTTAAATTAACGATATATTAACATATAGGAGTTTAAGTAAAAATTTTATCGAAACAACCGTAGACAATTCGGTGGGACTAATCGAAAATTGTAATTGTTGATGCATTTTCATATAACTTAACCAATGTTAAAGAAATGGTTAAAGAAATTTGACTCAGAATAAAAAAACCCAGCGGTAATCACTAAAGCGATCTTCTTCGAGACGAACTCTACCCACCAAGCTGGCAAGAAAAGAAAAAGCCATTCCAGTTCCAGCCCAGAGTGAACTTTGCTGCGATGATTAGCAGAGGGCCCCTATAAAAAACAAAAAGAAAGGTTGGTTACGTGGCACAAACCGCGGGTCTCCTGGACGGCTGGACCAGCCGGTCACCACCGGCCTTGCAGTAGTGCACATGGCTGGCCCGTCACGGTCACGTCAATCTTCTCGCAGACGTCCCGGATCTAGAAAATCAATTGCCAAGAGACAACCGTACACGTACTACTCCTGATTCCACAGACTCCAGTTCGATAAACCTACGATGACGGATTATCTCTGCCGCTCTCCGTGTCACTGTCAGTACACGAGACCATCTCTCTCTCTGGTTAACTACTCCACACCTTGCTCCAATGTGAGGTTGATTAATTCTTTTTTGTTTCCCTTTTAACAATTTAATCCACACATCCATTCCTGGACTTCTGCAACAGTCATTCATCTTGTTCGGCTAGTAGTTTTTCGACTAATTGTGTCTGATTTAGTAGCGTTACATGAGATGTGAGAGAGAATAATAAGTCATAAAATATGGTGAAATCACGAGCATTAGAGGCCAGAGGGGAAAAAAAAGGCTAAACACTTCCGCCCAAATACGACTCGTTGCAAAGCCGGCGTTTGATATATACGTTGTACCCAGCATTGGAATAAACGGATCTCGTTGATCTCGAAGAACCGTCCAGACCATTTTTTTTTAATCTAACTAGATGACATACTCACTTAGAGTATTCTATATCAATAACTATTGCTGCTGCTGCTTCTATATATCTGACCTCGTCAATGCAAACTACTTAGAGTATTATCTATCTCGATCGCCTTTAACAAAGATCATGCTTCCACCGAAACGCTCTATCATATCTATTCCTGCAGACACCAGCTCCAGCCTTACTTTTCACTTTCACCACGGGTAGGGATAAAAAAACAAAAAACAATACGCTAGTGGCTCGACATTTATGGGATCACATGGCTCTACGCGTGCCGTAGTATTGATTTCCTGGGTGTCCTGCATTTTGAAAACGTTTGAAAATTTGAACAGAGCTTCGATTAAAACCACCGTGTCTCTGTCAGAGGCGCCATACTGGCACGGCGTCTGCGATGACAACAATTTTCTTTTTCTAGTTTTGGCCGAGAGGGAAAACAATGCTTAAAAACGGAAAACGGGACGGTGACATTTCCCGAGTAGCAGAAATTCGGACTGGAAAACCGAGAGAAACATACACGCAGATTCAACCAGCGTGGTGCTGGTGCAGGAGGCGGACAGAGAAGAAGGATTCTTTTCTTGTTGGTTGAGCCGCATGCAAGTTCATTCTCCGGCGGCCCCAAATTTCATCAGCGTATTCTTCATAGTTTTCAGCTAATATAATCTACGGTAGGCAGTAATGCTCCATTCCACACCACGGTACGTATCTCAGACCACACTGCTTCAACCAAGAGCCAAACCCGAAGAAAAGAAACGGCAGAAACGAGAACTGGCCGGGAGAAGCAGAGCACAGATAAGATGTGGGGGAGAAGCCGTACCTTCTTGGAGGCCTTCTCGACGAGCTTCTTGACGAACATGGCCGGAGGCCGGTGGGTGGGTTCACGGCGCGGTGGAGGACCAAGCAAGACAAGCACTACCCCACACAGGCGACGGCCACCACCGGATCAAAGCAGGCCGAGATCGGCGGCTCCTTTCTAGTATCTTCACCGGCCGGAGGAAGAAGCAGGCGGGCAGCCCCCAATTGCCAACTTCCTGTTCAGGAGCGGGATCGAAGCGAAACCGACCAAGGCAAGGCAGGGCAGGGAGAGAGCGAGAGAGATAGAGATGGCGTGGCGTCGAGGGTGGCAGGGGAGGAGGAGTTGGCGTTCGGAGGGCAGTTATGGATTAGGTTGGTGGCATCCTACTGCCTTTCTGCTTCGCGTTGCGCTGTGTTGTGTTCACTGACCAGTGACTACTACGCTGGCAAGGCAAGTTTGATCTCTGAAGAAGAAAGGGGAAGAGAGAGCGAGCGCAGGGGGTTTAAAAAGAAGATCGGCGAGCGAGGAGCCGCGGGCGCGGGACCGGGAGGACTACAGAGTCCACCGGCCGGCCCACCGCAACCGACAGAATAAGCTAGGCCCTGGTGCCCAAACGTGGGACCAATCGGACGCCGGCACTTGGCGCCGTCGCAGTAGGCCGACAGAAGAAGAAGAGTGCTGTATGCTTTGGATTGTACTACAATGTGGCGGTGCTGCCTCCATGTCAGCTCGCAGAAGGTAACGTGCCACCGAAGCAAATCTGCGATGCTGCTGGTGCTGGGGTAATTTGAGAGGCACGGTGTAAGGTAAGCACTAAACATGGGGCCTTTGTCTTCGCATGCAGATGCAGGCCGTCTTCAGTGGTTGCTGGTTTTGGAGCGAGCAGCGAGCACCCTGATGCGGCACTGTTTCAAGACCATTTGGTGCTGTGCATATCTACCGGCGCCAAATTTGTCAGGCACCAACCAACTGCGTGCGGGTATACATCTGTAGTTTTAACTTTTAAGCCGTGGGGATCGGACGGAGCAATCGGATGCAAAGCTTTCGATGAAAACGACCGTGTGTGTCTCTCTCTCTCTGGTGTCACTCGACTACATACAACATCATGCAGTCCGGGAAGGACGAGGTGGAGGAGGGCCTGCTCCAGATCGTCCACGAACAAGTTCCATTTATTTTTTGCTCTGAATGACATGTTACTGCATTATTAGTTAGTGTTCAGAGAATTATCTTCCTTTAAATATTCAGGGAGAAGAAAGGCTGTTTGTGTTTGGTAAAAACGATACGTGAAATCAGTTAGCGCTTACTGAAAGGTCATATTCAGGGAGCCAGGGAACGCATTGAGTCGGTTTTATGATCAGTTCCAGTTCCAGCAATGTAACCGTGTAAAGAGCAGGAGTTAATGTTGGAGGCATGCTGCAAGGTAGAGAAAATTACTGTCTTGATACCTCCACATTTTGCACTAGTGCAGTTCATCTGCAACCAAAATTTCACTGATCTATCACAGAAAATACAAAAACCCATAACTGATTTGGGCATATGAGCTAAGGTAACAAGTGTTGTGCAGACCACTTGGGCATCACTGATAGATGGTTTTGCCCATCGCTTCTGTAGCTTGCATGCCAGAAATCAAATGACAAATCCCAGCATATTCAGATGAATAGCACATTGAACAGTATTGTTAGGAAGTAACGAAGTACCTAAAAGGTCAGTGCTTCAAATAGACAGTCAGCTTTCATAATTTGATCATTTCATATGAGCAAACAATACAATGTCTTTGTATACTAATTCATTTGCTGTACCAGTCAAGAAAAAGAACGGAGAAAGTCAGAACAAAGAAGAAGAGGAGGAGAAAAGTTCTACTGCTGCTGTTGCGCTGGATTGCCTGGGATAGCTCCTTGTTCCCACGCTCCACATTATTCGTTGCTTCAACAGCCTGTGCGTAAGATGTTATATGAGGACATATAGATAACAATCAGGTTCCATTTGGTGCATATCCAAATCATGTGGTCTTTCAGTTAAGGTAAAAAAATAACCATAAACCAATACACCAACCCCACCCCCGCCCGCCCCAACCACACCCCACCACGCGCGAACACACACAAAGGTAGACCAGCCTAGGAGTATATTAAGAAGAAATAGAAACCCGAATCCCCCTCGACAAGGACTTAAACCTGGGTTGCCTATGCCACAGATGATCACTAAACAGTGTTCACCAGTCATCAAGTATATGTGAGCTATTATACTTTAGGGATGGAGACAATGATTTAATTCTAAATGGCGTTGCAAAGCTTTTTCATGGACATAACCTTCATGTGACCATTGTACTTTCTTTGGTAGATTCTGACATTCTATATGTTTATGTTCACATAAAACACAACATATAAACTGGTCGAACAGGATTAAACGAATCTTATACCTGGTCATATAAATACTGAATTTGTTGAGATTGTTGTAGAACATGTGTTGACATAAGATGATTGAGTGCTGACATTTCTATCATCTTTGTCTCCGTTTCTTGGACAGCATCAAGAAGACTTGTCAACTCCACCTGAGAAGAGTTTCAGGATACACATGATGCATGGTAGTTAAGTAAAATTAGCCTATTTTTTTCACAAAAGAATAATTTATATACCATCCACATACTACCTGGAGAGCTTTTGTTTCATCATCCAATAGTTGTTCTTGAACTCTCATAGGTGCTGCAGATACTTCCTGTTCTACCATCTTTGATACATCAGATTGTAGAAAAAGATTTGACTTGGATGGTTCAGCAGGTTTGATTTCTGGTCTCTTCTGAATCTTCTTCCTTGGCATTGCTCTGTTAATAGCATCTTGAAAACGCATGGACCGAAGACGATCAAATTGTGCAGTTACCGAGTGGAGACACTCACTCAAAATTAGAACCTGGTAAAGTTGGACACAAAACAGACAGCTTACTAGAGCTGGCCACAATAAAATCCCTAAAACTACTGGAAAACAAGGTAGTTCAGACTTCAGAGCTGTTGATTGACTGCTACTGAGATTTGGATATAGAGAAAAAAACAATAAAGAAAAACAGAGATAAGTGTCCGCATGTACATGCTCTTAGCTGATGCAGCCCTGAACAAGAAAATGAAAGTAGATATTATTCAAGTTCGCTTGTTTCGACTTGGCAATCTGTCTTCTAAAAATCACAGCATAATTTTTTATCCTACCAAATGAAATCAACCAATCAAGTTCTGATATCCAACGACCAACTAGTGAAATATAACACCAACTTAAAAGTTTGGAAAGGAAATGTTGAAAACATCAATCCTCAACAAGATCATCTGTTCAATTGGCTCTTATGAAAGGAAATCTTTGCTCATAATACATCATATATGTAGCATTGTAATTTGTAGAAGGTACCTAAGAGCATCTCCAACAGTCTTTCTTAAACCTACTCGCTAAATCCTCGTTCAGAGAGTCATTCTAATAAAAATCACTCTCTAGTTTCTATATCTCTCCACCCTCTAACAACTTCTCTATATCTTGTTCAGCGCTTTCGAAAGCTACCTTCGCTCTCTATCTTTGGAGAGCGAGAAATCAGGAATAAAGGATCGCAATATTTGAAGATCTAGTTCAAGAAGCTGTTGGACGGGATTTTTTTTCCACCAAAATCTCTATTCCTATCATTACAGAAGGATATAAAGAGATTCTTGGAGTTGCTCTAAGAAATTACTTTGCCTCATCCTCTAAATGGAACACATTCAGGTCAGTTCCGCTGCTAACTATTTATTTACCATTTAGTCCTTCAAAAAGCAGACTAACCCAACAGAAAATTTTAAATTTATAACAGTAATGGCAAAGAGAATAACCATACCACACCATGCTGATGAGCTATCAAGTCCAACCGCGAACTCTCATCCCTAGTGCCAAGCCATGTCTTTCCACTTCCATTCTTCTCTTCTTCATGGATCCTGTTCTTTAGGATATCAATCTGTTCCTTGCATGCTTTTACAAAAACACCAACCTAAAATGCATTCAGTAGTTACAAATAAGTACTAAATTGAGAATAGTAAGCAGGTTATGTGAATCAATGTGCAGTGTGCCAGTATGAACATAGGTTGTCAACTCAATGGTCTATGCAAGAGTAACACCCGATCACTATATCCAAACAAAGATTAATAATATGAACAGAGAGAATCACAACCTACATTAACTGAATGTCTGAGCATCAAGGAGGATACATGATTGTGCATATATACATGCTCTTGAACATTTTTTAGGGCTACAGTATTCGATAATTATAATCCAAGACAAGACTATATTTGTATAGTTGTGGGTGGGGGGTGGTGGGGACTTAAAAGCGAAGTATATATGTTACAAAAAGGGACATGACATGGTACAACAACAGGTATCTTTTGTGCCATTGAACTTCTCATCAGGGATAAAAGCTTCTATTGAAGTTTTCAAGCATTGAAGGCTTCAAGCACATTACAATGCTAGAGAACTATAATGCAATGCAATGCCAAACAGGCAAACAACCCAGCAAACAATTTTTTTCTGAAAACATTTAAGATTTCAAGCATGCATCATCACAGGAAAAGTGATAATAAATCAAAACAAACAATGACGTACAGTATGCAACTTACTTCATGCTCAATGTTATCCCTCTCTTGCTCGGTAGTGCGATGCAGGTCCACATAATCCCTCCTATGCTTCACTATGAATCTCTCGAGTTCCCTGATGCTCTCAAGCTATAAATCAACAAAACCCATCAAACAATTACACTGGCAACCTGTGTCACCACATGCAGAACAGGAACACAATCCACCACAGACTCCTACCGTCTTGATCGCAGCATTAGTGAACGGCGACCTGGGCGACGGCTTCCGGATGATGAAAGACGACATGAGCGCCGCCAGTTGGGCCTACAGCATAGGCAGACCAACACAATGAGTCACTGGGCGTGAAGAATTGAGGACCATTCGTGAGGCTTCTAACATCACTACGCTGAGGAGAGGAGGGGGCGGATGGAGAGGCTGAGGGCGCAACACACCTCCGTGTATCCATGAGAGAGCGCGGCGACTCGGACGGCCTCTTTGAAGTCCTCCGTCCTGTCCCGAACCCTCGCCATCGCCGAGGGAGTAGCAGCAGCCGGCGGCCGCCTCCGCTTAGATCCACGATGCTCTTGAGAAGGCCAGATGCGTGCTATTATGGGCCGCAAGCGCAGGGGAACGGCAGTAAGAGCAGACTGCTGCAGGTCGGATCGACAGCGGCCGGCCGCCGGCGATCCAGCGCGTCGGATCGGGCGGCGACTGGCGAGGTGGGAGCGGGGGAGACGGGTCGGGAAGACGGGAGACGATTCACGGATCAGCACATCAGGCAATTGCTCAGCTGCGGACACCCGACAGTGTCCGGTGCCTCTTTCTTTTTTTTTTTCTTTTTTGATAATAAAGTGGTCCGGTGCCTTGGGGAGCCGGGGAGGAGAGAAGCGGCGGCTTTGCGAGCGGGCCAAGCCTGGACCTGGAATCGATGCGCCTGGGCCCTGGGCTCACGGGAGCGCCTGGGATCAGCGAGCGTTGGATTGTTGGGCCTTGGGCGTACCAACTACCAAGTGGCAGCAATCGGAAGCTGGTATGCACAGGCGCGGGTTTGTATACCGACTCCACGCTATTTTGTTCCCACCGGCTCCAACTGCAACAGCATTCCACAGCTGTGGAGGCAGAGCGGGTGCGGGTGAGACTTGAGAGCTGCACCAAATGGCTCTTTGTACTCCGATTGCACTTGTGCTCACTTTGATTCAGATCAGACAGAAGTCGTGGTAGATAGCAGCCACGGAACACCAGAGTACCAGACTGACCATGCACAATTTGCAAACTAGAGAGGTGAATCCAATTGACTCGTACGATAATGCTCTGTTCTAAACTTTGTGGTAGATCACGTAAAAACATATCGTGACATCACCCGAAACTGGATAAAGATAATGCAACAGGGCCGAGCTCCGAGAGGAGAAACAACTATCCCGTGGTCTATCGGAAACCCTCAACTTGCCCTTTTTTAGAAGCGGAAAATCTACATTATTGTGATGTTGTAACATGGCACTATCTTCTTGCCCTGTTTGGTATGGTTTCACTTTACCAGTGAAGCTGTTTTTTTTCTACAGCTAACTCTATTATAAACAGCTCCATCAATAGATCTAGGACCGTTTTGGTAAATCATTTGTAAAACAGCTCCACATGCAGAGATCTTTAAAAGATCCTGTCACAGAACCCTATACAAGGCCCATCAGGACGAGTTGAAGCCACTATTTTCGGCTGCACCATATATCCTTTTGTGAGAGTATGGTCCAAAGTGTTTTTTGGATGAAAAAGCTTTTTACCTTAATTTTATCATGTTTGTATAAAACGGCTCCAAATAACTTCAGGAGCCGGTGAATGCTGACTAGGGATGAAACCGATCGTACCGATCGGTAGGAGGCCAAATCACTTTCATTTTCATTTTTTTTTCTCGGAAACGAATTCGATACGATATTGTCGAAAACGAATACGACACTAGTATTTCGGTAATTTCGAAAACGATATAGTCGATCGGAAAACACAACGGTAACGGTCGAAATCGATAAGAACGATATCCTAAAAACGAGGAACACGACAAAACGATGAACACGAGAGCCATATAACTTGACTTATCTTATATGATATTAATAAATAAAGCCACAATTAACAAGACCATAAGCTAAATCATACATTTCACACCAATCTTAATCTCAAACAGTGATAAATCACGCAAGAGCATGATAATTCTTGACAATGACACGAATAAACGTCAAAATTCTAAGTTGATTCGACAAAGCATAGTGATAAAAACATAAATTATTAGTCTCTTCTTCACTGTATAGTTTATAAATAAATTAGGATTCAAAACCTTTGAATCAATAATTACCAACGGTAAATTACCGGTTAAATATGGTAATCTTCGAAATCGGTCGGAAGAGGGCAAAATCGTTTCCACTTTCGTTTCCATTTATTTTTACTATTATCGTTTTTGTTTTTTCGGTTACCGCTATTATTTCCATTTAGGCCTAAAAATCGGAAAAAACTCGAAAACGATTTTCGAAAATCGGAGATTATCATTTTCTTTTTCATCCCTAATGCTGACGGAGCCTTTGGTTTTCATTCTTTAATGAAGTGAAGGTTCGTTTGATCTGTCTTTCCTTTTTGGCACGGCAAAATCTCCAAGGTTTCTACCTCTATATGAAGTGCATGGCAACATATCCATGAAGGTTAAGCCACTTGCCAACCTATACGAATCATTCAAAAATAGCAAGACCAGCAAATCTAAAACCGTGCACAAATTTTGGATCAACAAGACCCCTCTGGCGATAACATGAGACAATAGAGACCCTGAAACATGCAACAAACTCCTTGAACAATTTTTTTTTTATCGATTCTGTTCCTCGTTCCCTTTGTCTTACAAGACCGTACAGGCTTTACACATGGATCTATCTGGTATAGCTGGAACCTATATATAATTATATATGGCTCTATATCTGAGCAAAAGCATGTAGATTTCAGAACGCTCCCGATTGCGTATGCTGTCGCATATTCGTTTGGCAAGATTATGCACTGTTCTGACAGGATTATACACTGCTGGCTGATTTCTTGTGAGAGAAAAACACTGTTCTGGCTGAATTTAAGCCGGCTGAACGATGCAAAGGATGCCCAAATCATCATGGAAGCTGAATTGGGTCTCAAACTCTCAATCTACTGGAACCAATGCACAACCATTTGAACGCTCCCATTGCATTAGCAAGGCATGATCCAGATCAGAACGTCGATGCTTACCAATGCATTAGCAAGACAGGATGCATGAGGATTTGTAAAGTTTTGGAATTTTGAAGCGATCCAAAGACTCGCCGCTTAGAGGTTGGAAGAGCTGAAGATTTGTACGAGTGACGTCCATGTCCCGGACACCGCGAGCGCAATCCCGACAACGATGACGGCCACGTCGGCGACGAGCCCGATCCACCCAATCTCGGCGCCGAAGACCTTGAGGTGGAAGGCGGCGGGCAGCACGAACCCGAGCACGACGCAGACGCTGCTGCCAACGAGCGAGAGGAAGTCGGCGAAGTTGGGCACGAGCATGGCCAAGAGCCCGACGAGCACGACGAGGATCCAGCGCAGCCACCAGGCGTAGCGCTTGCCGCAGAGCAGGCGCTCGGCGACCTCGTACACCGGGTTCATCATCACCGGCATGGTGAAGAAGAGGTTGATGCAGAGGCCGAGCTGCACGAGGACGGAGAGCCAGCCGGTGCCGAGGTTGGTGGTGATGATGTCCCGCGTGGCGGCGCCGAACGCGAGGTAGCCCATGGCGCCGAACAGCCCGTACATGACGGCGATGAACGCCATGGACAGCGCGAGCGTGGCGCCGAACCTGCGCTTGTCCGCGGCCTCCGCCTCCAGCGGCAGGACCATGCCGATCCCCTCGAAGGCGTAGACGGCGACGCCGAGGCCGTAGAGGAGCTGGGCGGGGCCAGCGAAGGCGAACACGGGGGGCTTGTTGGCGAGCCAGATGGAGGCGTCCTGGCCCAGGACGACGCCCATGGCGCCGAGGTCAACGACGTCGGCGAAGATGCTGAGCGGCGCGAGCAGCGTGAGCGTACTGATGGAGTTGAGTCCGAGCTGGAACGGCAGCATGGCCCAGATGAAGAGCGCCTTGGCCGTGAGGAGCGGGGACGCCGGGGACTCGGCCCCTCCGATGGGGTAGAGGTGCGCCATGGTGTTGGAGATGAAGAGTAGGTAGCCGACGCAGAAGCTGGCCTGGCTGAGCACGAGCATGGCGTCCACCGCGTGCCGCCCCGGCGCGCCGTAGACGGCGTGGCCCAGGTCCCCGAAGGAGGCGATCTTGGGGTGCTCGTCCGCGATCCGGCGGCGCGCGGCGACGAGGAGCATCATGCAGTGGAAGGTGAGCGCGGCGACGGCGAGGAGGAGCAGCGTCCCCGCCGCCCACCCCGTGCGGGAGAAGGTGTAGGGGAGGCCCAGCACGCCCGAGCCGACCACGGCGATGAAGACGTTGGCGAACGTCTTGGGCTGCGACGACAGGTGCCCGCCCGCGCCGCCGCCGTGCTGCGGGAGCAGCGGCGCCGCGTCCAGCCGCGAGGACGAGGAGCTCGCTTCCTTGTCGAATCCCATGGTGTGCGGCTGCGGATTCAGCCGCTGGATCAGACGAACCGAGCAGGGAACCAGCTGCAGCGGCGGCGGCGGCGATTGGGAGCGTGGCTTGGGTAGCTGGTGCCCGGAAAAATGGGGAATTTTGGGAACCTCGTGCCGTGCGCTTTCTCGTTTTGTAGAGGCAGCGGCGGCTGTCGGAGGAGGAAGCGCCGTGGACCTTTCTTTGAGCAGCGCCGTGGACATGGTTCACGGCTTGTTTAGCAATCAATCAGTAGCTCAGTAGTACACGGTGCTGTGTGGCGCACGGCACGCCGGGCACGGGCATACCCTCTCTGTGCTTTGTGGACACTCTGTAGTGACGTCGAGGAGCTTGCTCGCCGGCACGGCGACGGCAGCGAGGCCGCGAATGGATTGGTGAACTGATCGTTTGTTCTGTTGTTAACCATACTACTGGCTGATCGCTGAATGGAATAATGCTCGCCGGCTTCGAGTTCGTTAAGTTAACCCCACGCCGCGACGCTACTGGATTCTGGCCAACCTCTTCAACTTGTTGGCGGCAGTGCAAATTGCAAAGCCGGCGCGGGGTAGGCAACCAAGGCCGCCATTGAGCAACTCCTGCCCTACTAATGTTTCTCGGCCAAATCTGTCAGATGCCGTCCGTGACGACCGCGATACGGCAGCGAGATGAGCGAAGGATCACTGGATCCGGGAGGATCAAACTTGTCTTTCCCTTCTGCTAATAGAACTAACGCGTGTTAAGCGTGTTTCATTTCATCATGCGCTCGTGCCAACTGCTTTGGCTATGAGCCAACCTGACACAGAGAGTGACGTTGTTGTTTTTCTGTCATCTTCTTTTCTTCTGTCATTGGGCCGCCCGTGCGGTTAACCTGACACTCGGTAGTTTCCCGGGAAGCTACTGACATCCTCCACTCTGCCTTGTAGTGGCATAATTAATTTTGATTTTGGACTTGTTCAGCTGACTGTTTCAGCGAATAAGATATTTACCCCTGACATGGTCCGTATTGACGTCCCACTCTCGCAATTAACGAGGGTCTGTTTGGATCCCCTTGATAAATTGACAAAAGAGTAAAAGAATTACTACTTTTTGACAAATGGATCCAAACATGCAAGGCAAAAAATAGCAAAAGAGCAAAAAATTGTCATTTGTCATTTGCCACTTTAGAGTGACAAATAAAGGTAAATAGAAAATCCTTCCACTCATACCCCTCCCTCTTATGCATGACATATGAATGAGTGTAATTAATAGGGGTACAATTGTCTTTGTATGTGTCATTTGCCATTTCTCATTTGTCATTTGTTAAGGGATCCAAACACCCTCAAGTGACAAAAGATTTGCCAAATTCATTTGTCATTTGCCATTGGATCCTTTGGCAAATGGTAAATGATTTTGACAAATCTTTTACACGTATTTGGCATTGGATCCTTTGGCAAATGGTAAATGGCAAATGACAAATGAATTTGGCAAATCTTTTGCCACTTGAGGGTGTTTGGATTCCTTGGCAAATGGCAAATGGAAAATGACAAATGACACATACAAAGACAATTGTACCCTTAATAATTATACGCATTCACATGTCATGCATAAGAGGGAGGGGTATGAGTGGAAGGATTTTCTATTTGCCTTTATTTGCCACTCCAAAGTGACAAATGACAAATGACAAATTTTTGCTCTTTTACCATTTTTTTGCCTTGCATGTTTGGATCCATTTGCCAAAAAGTAGCAATTCTATTGCTCTTTTGCCAATTTGCCAATTTTCCAAGGGGGTCCAAACACCCCAAATGCATCGTGACCTTTGCTTTGGGACAAAAGAAAAACAACATGTAAATGTCATGTCATCCAATGCAAGGAAGAAGGTTGGATACTCTGCATGCCGCCGCGATCTAGTATAGTACTCCCTCCGTCTTAAATTATAAGACTTTCCAACAATTTTGGAGAGTCAAAACATCTGAAGTTTAACCAATAATTATAGAGAAAAATATTAAGATTTATGATATCAAATAGGCATACTATAAAAATATAATTGATAATGAATCTAACGATACTTAGTTGACATCATAAATGTTATTATATTGTCATATAAGTTTGATTAAATTTGAGATAGTTTGACTCTCCAAAAATTTTTGGATGTCTTATAATTTAGAACGGAGAGAGTAGTATTTTCGTGTTTTTAT
Source organism: Microstegium vimineum (assembly GCA_022036555.1). NCBI lineage: Eukaryota > Viridiplantae > Streptophyta > Magnoliopsida > Poales > Poaceae > Microstegium > Microstegium vimineum. The sequence continues at coordinate 38,313,947 of CM039131.1, forward strand.
AAGACGAGAATGTGGGTTCTCATTATTAGACTACCCACAATGTTGGAGCCGATGCCTAAATACAAAAACAAAGTTCAAGCACTGAGTTTTAACGCTGCAGCTGCCGATACTTAAAAGAAATATGCTGGCATCGGGTCATGTTCGTGCCTCGGTGTTAAGTTTCTAACACGCACTAGACCTGTATCGATGCTTATACATTGTAGCGATGCTGAATTGACCTGCGTCAGTTACTTTTTCTGATAGCACAGGTGTTGAACGTTGTGGGTAGTCTTAGCGTCGGATGATATGATAGGAAAGCTTCCGCAGACCGCAACATATCGTCACGTGGGATTTTGTTATTTCTTATATTGTCACGTCACGTCACATAGCAGCTTTTAGTTCTTATAAACGACAGTTGAATGACGCCTCGGATGACATAGCAGCTTTCCGAAAAATATTTTTAATTAATTATATTTTTAAAAATATAAATATTTATAACATATAATTAGTATTATTAGAAAATCTTTGAATCTAATTTTTTTATAAATTTATTTGATATCTATATGTTACACGTATTTTCAATAAATTCTCAAAACATCATTCTTTTTTGCGATGGAGGGACTAGGCAGTGCCGATTTTCGGAGTTCAATTTGTGCACAAATCCCTCGGGAAGTATCACAGGCCGCCGGAATTTCAGACCCAAAAATGAGCAAATACCACATCCTCTTTTGAGGAGGAACCGGCCTGACTCCTAGGAGTCCTAGCCCAGGATTTGGAGTATGCCGTGCATAAGTGCGCTCCATGGACTCCTACCCTACACGACTCTGACGAGGAGAATAGGAGATTATGTCAATTGTTTGCTAAAACAAAGAGAATATATCAATGGAAATCTGAAGGAGATAGAGTGTATTTTACGGTTGATAAGCCGATTGATTGCCGCCGAGGTGCTTTTCGGTGGATCCTTTGCCAGCCGTCGTCGTTTCCGGCAGATGCTTTGCTGCCAAGGTTGTTTGGACGGATGCTTTGCCGTCTAGAGGTTTAGCGGATGCTTTTCCGCTGTTATTCTCTAGGGCTCCTACCACTACTGGCATTTAGGTGTTGAGATTTTTTGTTTTAGGCTCAGTTGCTGGGGTTGTTAGGTGGAGGACCCCCACCCCCCATGTTCTTGCTTCGTTTGGTGTTGAGGATTTCGTTGGTAATCCAAGGATTACCCACGAATCCTGTTGTATTAACTATGTGTAGGTCTATTGACCATTCTCTTCTGCTTAATAAAACACATGCTATATGCCCTGATCGCAAAAAAAACCGATTGATGTTATTTTTGGTTATTTTATTGTGAGATAAAAACATTATACTATTAGGATGATAAGTCAAGCGAACAAGAAAGAAAACGCCCCATGATATTCAGGAGAACCATCGATTTTTTTGTTTATTTTATTAGAAACATGCAAATTAAATGAGTTCACAAAATATTATGAACAAATTTGGTTACTTGTGATTGAACTCGCTCATCGGGTCATGTTTGGTTGCATACATTGTTTGGCTGCGACGTACGTACCGTGAGCTGTGTCAGCTATCTATCTGACTGCCGGACCCCCTGCTACTGGCTTTTCTAAAAACCAAGGCCTACATTATTATTCAGCACTTTTCCTATAGAGTAGTCGCCTGAAATCACGCTTCTGTTCAGGCGACGCTGCATCCTTCCGTTGATTCGAGTTGAAGATATGTGCCATCTGTTTGGTCAGTATTGGTTTCAGGTGTGATCCATTACAATCTACACCCGTTAAACCTCCAATACACACAGCTCCCTCCCAATCCACTAGCCTGGACGCCGTCTGAATCTAATCCTAGATGCACGACCACCTGCTGCCTCTCCAGTCTCCCTCCCACTCTCCCAGTCCTAGATCTGCTTGCTCCTCTGTCTCCCCCGGCTGCCGGCTCCCTAGCAGCTTACCACCGTACCTAGAGTACCGGCTGTGGTGGTGCTGGTTCCCTTCTCCTCCCCTGCAGCACCACAGTGACCCCAAGCCGAGGAGCGGCGCACACGCAGCAGCAGCAGTGGAGCAGTGCGCGGAGCAGTGGCGGTGGAGCAGTGCACGGGGCAGTCATCCCCAGCAGCGGGGGCTCCTTGGCAGTCGTCCTGCATCTCTGTCTCGGTGCGCTGTTGAAGGTCTTTCAGAGGTCCTCCGGTGACGCGCTCTTGTATGCAGTAGTGCTTGTATGTGCCAGATCCATCACCTTCCTATTTGTTGCTAATTTGCTCATGTGTGCACTCGATCCGATTTCGTAATGTAGTGTAGTGTAAATTTCATGGATCCATATGGTGAGGGCACATAGATGGTAAGATGGAGATTTGTGTGGGTGATGTTGGAATGCTTCTAGGGTTTGTGCTTTATTGTATTGTATTAATTACCAATTTTTGGTGAACTTTTTTTTTGCGAACGGGGTGGTGTTTAGTCCTGCTTGTTAATTAGGATTTGGTTTGATGGATTCTTCTAGGATTTGGTGGGTTATTTGTGGTTGATTAGTGGGGATTTGTGGGAAATCGAAAGGTCATGGGGGAGAAGACAACAGGATTTAGTGACAGGGAGGGACAACTTGATAGGGATCTTATGTATCTTTCAAGTAAACAATCATGTACTGCTACTCACACTCATATCAAATGATGCTTTTGTAGATTCTGGTGGGGGCTTACATCAAATTCCTAGAAAATGCAAAATTTCATGGCATATGTAAGGTAAATTGTTTAGTGACAGTCAAAATTAAATGGACATGGTTTAATTTTGCTGCGCTATTTAGCTGTCATTGTTTGAGATCTTGTGCTTTCTTTCCTGATACACGCAACATGTTCCTATTTGGTGCCCATCCATTGCCTAGGCCTGCAATAATATTGTTCTGTTAGCCTAGCACTGTTTATGGGTCGCCAACTTGTTTCAGCTCATATGTTGTGGTGTTGTTTGATACTTATCAGCATGGTGTCTGTTGCATGGATAAGCTATTGGGCACGTTGTCTGCCTTGTAGATTTCTGGCCTATAAGGCTATGATTGGCTATACAATATCAGTTATTGATTTTTTAGGTGCTGCTCTCATTTGTGTGCATTCTTCCTAATAGGTTCAACATTCCTGTCCCCTTTTGGACTCATAAGTTTTGGTCTGGCTCTTAGCTGCAATTTGTGTGTTGCTTACCACTAAGTTTTGTTTGTTTGTTCCCTTTGAGTTCACAATTTCATTTTACCTGTGAATTTCTATATTGTCAGACTGTCAAGATTTATGTTGGTTTCTTGGGTTTTTTCCTGTAGGTAGTTTGTCAATTTACATGTTCATGTATGGCTTGCCTTCCATTCTGTTTTGTTCATTCCTATTCAGATACTAGTTCTGATATACAGTGAGTTATCCGATAACTTGATGAGTTTAATATTTTCTTTTTGTATGGTACTAAACTTCTATTAAAGTACGGTTCTCTGTCGAGCCTAAAAAAACCCCAGAATATTGGTAGTACTTTGTCATATCTAAATTTGCTATGCAACTGAACTATCTTAATGCATTTGAGTTTGTCCAGGTATGTCAATGATGGAAGCCCCCTTTGGCAATACATAGTGAGTTCATCTACTGGCTGCTCAAGTATTTCATTGTCTTCTTTGTTATTCTCTATGTTTGAAGAAAAAAAAAATCTATCCACATGTTTATAATGCATTCCTATATGATAATAGTGAAGGCAAAGTCAGTGTTTATATTTGACATAAAAGCACATATAAATAATATTCCGATTGATAACAACTACTTGCATCCATTCAGTAGTTGTCACTCGGACATATTGCAAGTTTTTTCAATTGCATTTTGTAGTCTGTATTGTTGTCAGCAACATTCTAAATTTAGCAAACCACTGTTGTTTTAAAAAATCTAATAAATTTGGAAATTTACACTTCCAGAAGTATTGTATTTTGTATTACTGTAGCACAAGAAGATTAATTTTGTGATGCACATAATATTGAAACTGTACATGAGGAGTAGAATATGTACCAACATCGTTGATCTCCTTCAAAATTAGATTACCCCTTCTACTGAGTCAAACTTTGTTGCATGAAAACCAAACAAATAAAAAAATCATTTAAATAATTGCAATCATCAATAATGCAAATTTCGACTATTGAGCGTTGCAATTATAGTTTAAAGCATATGCAATGTGCTGGTGTTTTGCATTTAGTTTTTATACTTGTGTTATATAAATTGAACACAGTGTCTTTTTGTGTTTGGATGCATGTTTTGGCTCTCTGCAGTCATAATGAACCCTACCAAAGATCCTTTCTCCTGGACACTCTAGAGGAACTAGACAACTCTCATGAAATGCAAGTGGTGGTCGACGTGCTCAACGACTACTTCAACCCGGTGAAGGATCGGCAGACCAAAAGTGACATGCTCCACCAAGCCGTGTATAGCCCTGTGCAAGTTTTTTTGTCATCCAGTTATATAATAGATCTTCATTCTTGTATAGAAGATGTTTCATGCTTGAATGAACAGGTCCGAATTTAAATGACTAAGCTACGAGGGGGTGTACACCATGATTCCAGAGAAGCATGGAGAGATCATTTCAGTAGCCTGACTGAGGTTTGTACTCAGTTCCTCCCTGTGTTTGTACTTTGTACTCCACCCCCATAAAATTAGTTTATCATAGGCTTGTTATTTCTTTCTTACCTGTATAGAATTATTACTTGGATTGGATTAGTAAAACCAGCAGCTTAATAATAGAAATTGACATATATGAGGCATTAGTTGCATGCATCATCAAGTTGTTCATAGTATCCTAGTTTTTTTTGTTACTATCAAAACAGATCTGCACCAACATACACAAAAAAATATTTGTCCTTATCCTTTGTTTATCGTGATTTGTGCCAACATAAATCATATTTTTGTCCTTGTCCTTTTATAAAAAAAGTTGTTTATTGCGATTTGTGCTAACACACACTTTCTTTTCTTTATTGTGATTTGTGCTAGCACAAACCGCATTTTTATCCTTGTGCTTTAATAGAAAAAAATATTCTTGTGATTTGTGTTAACATACCTTTTCCTTTGTTTATTGTGATTTGTGCGAGCCCACACCATTTTTTTTGTCCTTTTTCTTTCATAGAAAAAATCTATTATTGTCTTTTTGCTAACACACCTTGTTCTTTGTTTATTGTGATTTGTGCTAGCACACACCATATTTTTGTTCTTGTCCTCCTATAGAAAAAATTGTTAGTTGTGATTTGTGCCTACACATTTCAGATATTTGTCTTTGTGGTTCTATATAAAACATTGGAGTTTGTTAATTGTGATTTGTGCTAGCACCCACCATATTTTTGTGGTTCTGTTTTATTGTGATTTGTGCCAATATAGACCCCACAAGCTAAGCTCCTTGCTTCAAATATTCTTTGTCTTGTGTGGAACATCATATTCTTCTTTTTCTGTAGAACCACAAGCTAAGGTCCTCGCTTCAAATATTCTGTCTTGTGTGGAACATCATATTCTTCTTTTTCTGTAGAAGTTTTTCTCAAGAACACTGATAGCAGTGGCTAGTGTTTTTCTTAGGTTAGTGTTGTAGGTCATGCTTTTTCTTCTAAAATAACAATATCATTTATGAGAAGTCATCTGGTTGATTTCACAGGGCTGTGAGGAATGTTTTAACCAAGACCAACCACGACTGCTGGTATTCTTTTATTGGTTTTCCATGATATAGGGACTTTCAAAATTGGTGACAAATGAGGTTAGCCTCTTAATACGTTTGCCACCAAAATCTGCTTGTGTAGACGAGATTTGTAGTATTTTTAGCTCATCATCGTCCCTAAAATTTTTCTATTAGTACATAGGAAATCCTTGTCTGCAGCTAGAGTTAGTTTGTTATTCTATATTTGCCATGTGTGTGTCGTTGTGTCCCAGTTTGCCATTCGATTTTTACAGACCAGCACAAAACATAAGTTAACATTTATTCTCAGCTGGCTTTACTTGCATGACCTGGATTTTTTATTTATATACATATACCATATAATTGCATTAATAGCAAGTACTAGTTGCATTACTTCAAATGGTGCAATTATCAGATACGTGTTTTGTAATTTTTTTTAAGACCAGAAATATATAGAAGTGCATAACTGATTTCTTTGCATAATTGCATGATTACAGGAACGAAGATGACAAAAGCACAAGGAGTTGAAGACCGGAGTACCGGACATCTTTCCATTTTCTTGATCTTTTACTTTTTGTCCGTCACTTTCTGCTACGTGCTTGTCTTGATCTGTAGTTCATCTAGATCTATTTCTTTTTTGGAGCAGGATGCACTGTCAGATTTGTTATTATTTTAATGCACCAAGCTATAGATGTTGTCTTCTATAGGGCTGATCGTTGCTTTATACAGTGTGTTTTGGACCTAGTGTGTAAAGCCCAAACAAGAATGAGAACATAGCCCTATGGTTAACGGGTTCATTTTGGACCCACTATGAATGAAGCCTACGAAAACAACTGTAACAGATTCTAGCGTTGATGCAGATCTAATGGCCTATAGCTGTCGCCTGAAAAAAGTCTATATTTCAGGCACCTAAAATATAGCAAGTCCCATTATTCAGGGCTACAATGGAAATCTAAAAAAAAGTACAGGACATGACAATAAAACAAGGAGAAGCGAGCAATTCATTCCGAGTTCCCAACGAATAACCGTTGCTGGATGCCGAGGCTGAAACCATGCAGTTGTCGGCTCGTCGCCATACCGAGGTCATGGGTACAGGCAGCTCCTGTACGCGGGCGCCCAGCAGTCGGGCAGGGTGTCATCGTGGTAGGCTTGCGAGGTGAGCGAAACAGGGACCAGGCAGAGCCCTCTGCCCCTCAAGTAGTCATGCCCCGTCCCGCTTTCCTCTTCTTTCTCTTCGCCTCTGCGTCGAAAGTGACCCTGAATGAAATAAAACATCGGCAGCGCCAGCGAGTGGTGGCCACGCACGCATTCTTGTCAATTGTTTTTTATTGGAAAATTGGAAATAATATATATGTTTGTTGCTTTATTGGTTTATTATAGTGGTACCTTGTACGTGTTTTTCGTCATGTACGGTTCACTAAACAGCTGCACAATGGAAGGTTGGATCAGCATGGTAGTTAGCTTTTAAAAAGACAGCAATCTACTTGGTCAGCATTACTAGACTTCAGAATGAAAAGAAAAAGGTGGACTAATGGCTGTGACAGTGTCATTGACCCTTTTTCCCTCTAAGTCTATCGGTGTCCGGACTCTGGAAAAAGACAGCATGATTGTTACACAGGACACTTGGGCATGACTTGGAAGTCCACTGATAAAAGGTCAATGTGGTGTGGTATGCTCACTGACGAAACCAGGGCAAATGGCTGCATGCTGCTTCAGTTCAGTGTATATATTATTATCTTGGATGATATATTACATAACTAGACGGCCTATTGGCATCCATTTCTCAGCTGCAGTTTATAACTAAGGATCAAGTGTGTTCTTCAACTTAGTAGGAAGTTATGTAAGACAAACATATTAGATATGGCAATATTGTGTACATGCATGCATGGAGATCGAGTTACCCGTATCTGCTCATGAAGAAATTTTATGTACTCGATCGTTTCAAACAGCACCGAAGATGTATCAGTCTGGCAAAATAAAATGTTCTATGTGAGTTAATTAGTACTGCCAACCAAAAGAGAAGGAAACAGAAACAAACTTAGATTAATTTCAGCATTTTTGAAGCAAAAGTTGCGGGAGGCAAGAATCTCGATCGTACCTTCCCAAAAGGTGACACGATTTGCTGCAACGCTGTGATCTTCTCTCCCAGCTTCACTTTGGGCACTTGAGGCTAAGTAAGTAAGCAAGTTTGAAACAAATTCGTCAGAACAACGCTTGCTCAAAATTTCCGGGCTTAACGCCTTCGCAGCTCGCTAGTTCATCCCATGATTACACATACCTTAGGAGGCGACGCCGCCTTGCGGGAAGCCTCCTGCTTAGATTTCTTCGTGTTTCCTCCAACCTTTTCCTCTGATTTCCTCCTCGTGGCTGCAGCTCCACTTCCACTGCTGCTACTCATGCCCATCCCCTGCAAGAAAAGAATCAGGCGCGGAATTCGACAGGTTTTTCATTTTTGTATATGGTATATACGGTTGTACGCATCGTAGACGACAGAGAAGCTACTTTGATTTGCATAAGAAAGTCAAAGCTTATTACCGGCCTAACATCTCGCTCATGCCTGTTGCTGTTGCTGAACACGAATTCTGCATTGCTTGACCTGTTGTAATCACTGAAACAACCAGCGTCCGGCAAGCTCATCCCCACGCGAAAGCAAGGCTCCAGTGTTGTTTCAGACACCATGCCTGAGTAACCCAGGGCACCCTGAAGCTCCACTCGGCTTGGGATTGGGACCATTTGCTGCAGAAATGCAGCCGTGCAGCTGGGAGCTCCAACAAAACCCTGCCGCTGGCTGTCATCAGATGGTGGTTTCGCCTCGTGGTCGTCGTAGCACGGCATGCAGCCCATGCTGGTCCCGTGCACCACGCTGTCCCCCGAGTACACGAGCGGCGCCGATGGCCAGCTTGCCGTCGTCGTCTCGTGCTTGACTGGAGGAGCACTGCTGGCAACAACAGTAGAGTACGGGTCGACGCTGCCGATGAGGAGACCAGTACAGGCAGAAGCTGGACCGGCCATGCTGCTGCTGGCGGCGGCGGCGCCCACTCCTCCGAGGTAGTCGCATGCCGCCGCCGCGGGGACGTCGTCGTCCTCGAACATCTCCGGCGTCACGTTCTTTGCTTCGAGCAGAGACAGGAAGTTGCCTGATATGTAGCCGCCGCTGCTCCCGTGCGCTCCCACGCTACTGAAAATCATGCAGAGCGTCAGCTTGTCCGCCATCGAACGACAAGAGCATGGAGCAAGCAACCATGTCGATCTATCGTATCCGGCCGGCGTGTTGGCCGGCTTGGATGTGTACACCGGTGTACTTACGGGGCGCTCTGGTTCCAGCCATGGTCGGGGCCGTGCTCGCCCGGCTGCAGCTGCAGGCTCGGGGAGGCCGCCGCTGCTGCCGGACCGGCCCCGGCGGCGAACGTGCCGGCGTAGGAGGGGATCCAGGATGGGAAGGGCGTGTGCGCTTGCATCTGCCGAGGAGACTCCCACATGCCGTTGGCTGGTGAAGTGGAGGAGCTGCTGCGACTGTGACCGACTGGAGCTTCGTGTGCTTCTTGGGCCATGAAATATACTACCGGGGAGCTAGCTGAGACTGCTACGCTGCAGTCGTGCAGAAGATGCCCGTGCGGCGCGCATGGAGCAGACGACACAGACACTACGGGCGGAGTGGACCAAGGTTGACGGATGGGGCCATTTTTGTAGGTGCGCGCCGGAGGGAGCTTTTCCTTTTTTTTTTTTTCCCTCCTGAGGTGGGGCTTTCGAGGATGATATGCTGTCGTCGGCATGACGTGATCATCTCGACAATACTCGTTGAGCCTCAGGTTGATGTATTATCGGTAGTTGAGCAGAAACTATAGCGAGTAATTTACCCCTTTGCTCAAATTGTGAAAGCTTCTTCTCTTGTCAGGTAGTGTCTTCAAGGGTAGGCTCATGATCTATGGCTGACCTGTCCTGAATATATATGAGGACTTTTTTTACACACCGCTGAATATGAGGACTTTATTCATGGTACAGTGCTTTGCTGACCTGATTAATTATGTTCCACTGCATCAGATAAATGTCTAACTATTAGTACTTTTCCTTTAAAGGAGGGTTCTGGTTTTTCACCTTGAAATATGATATCATCTTTGCGGAGGAAATCGAAAGAAGAAAGAAAGGAAAGAATCAACCATTCCCCCCCCTCGGTTTAACCATCTCTCAAGCAATGCCTGAATCAACATATACTTCCTTTCTGGCTTTCGTATCATTATCTCTCGTACCATTATCAACTACATGCTCATGCTCTGCTGTCTTAATGTCTTGTTTAACTCTGTACTTTTGGCTTCTTTTTTCAATATACCAGTAGGGGTTCGCCCCTCCTATTCTTCGTCAAATTTTTTTTTATCAACTACATGGATTGAGCTCTGTCACTGATTGCATCCACTCAGCATGCTTCACTCATGCAAAATATATGATGCAGCCTTGTGAAAAAAAAAGTAACCCTGTCTTTGTGGACCAGGTGAACGAACGACTCGTGGGAAAAAGCCAATGCACAAGGAATGTTTAGATGGGAAAATGGCAAATGATTATTTATGGTGATGAATCTCAATAATCTAATGGTCCATGCATGTGAAAGGTACCTGAAGAATGCAGCCGGTGGGATCTCTCGCGCTGTCCCTTGTCCATCGCCCACGCGCATGTTTCTATGCAGCACGCGCGTGCTCTCGCGGTCTCGCCAACCGCACATACTCCTACAAAATAAAGCATATTTCACCAGGAAAGAGCTTGAAGCATGTCACAACCTCTCATCAGCTTGTCGACACTCAACAGTTTTTGCAGGACATCATTGTAGCGTTGCAATGTATACGTATACGTACAAACAACGACGATACGACGAAATGATAATAAGGTTACAAAGTTGCTATTAGTAGTAGTATAATAGTTGACGAGAGCCTTCCTTTTTGTAAAGAAAAAGAACCCATACATGTACCGGAATGATCTGTCTTTCAGAAGGGAAAAAAGTTACTATACCACGTTGCCTTCACAAGTCGATCGAGGGGGCCACGCAATTTCGAGCCATACTCATATATGTGTCGTGTCAGTTTAAGATTGGCTTAATTTATCGCAATTTGGACACCCGTAACCTTAAAGACTAAACAGTAGCATAATTCTCATTACGAAATGATGACATCGGAATCTAAACTACGGTACAAGATAGGATATTCTTGGACAAGACTGGAGCAGTGCACCTTCAGTGGGTCGGTGCAAAGGTGTGGTAGCATATATTGGTATGTGGGGCTGCACATGCATCTGATGTTGAGTCATACAGTGTTGTGAAAAAGAATGCGGTCTGCTGCAAAGGTATACAAAGACGGAAAGACCTTACCATTGTGGTCGTGACGTCGCGTTGGTGCGCCAGCAGGGAGGTTTCAAGGCTACAATCAAGTGCTTCTAGCTTAGCCTCTAGTAGCGCGTAGGATGTGGATCAGTGGATGCAATGCTATGAACATGTCGTAACAACTGGACAAACTCTTTAACTTGGAAATTTTACTACTACTAAGAGAAAAGAACAATAGGAAACCGTCCCACCAGCAGATCAACTTCAGAAGGACGACAGAATGTTGTAATTTGCATGACCTCACGACAAAAAAGAAACGTGCATGCAGCATTGGCAGAATGGCAAAACAAAATAGCTTTCACCTTTGCACGACAGCTAAATAGCTAATATATCTAATTACATTTACAAAGGTGATAACCTCTCGCAAATTCAATGACAGAGTATCTTGTTTCCAATTCTCAGCAATCAGAAAGCAAATAGCCTGATAAGGCAATAAACTTGCAACATTGGCTCCCCCGCGCCTAGTATCTAATGTAACATGTTTTCTGTTGGGACAAGCGGTCCAGACATGAGAAGAAGAGCTGGAGAGGGGCGAGCTCGTTGTGGCTTAGCTCGGTCAAAGCCTCCGCTCTAGAGAAGGGCCTTCGACGTGCAGAGGTTGCTCGCTCAACGTGTAGAGGTTACTCACTGACGAAAGACTAAGGGTCGAAGATCATACTCAGGGGCGTAGGCCTTCGACCGGTGAAGGCACGAACACGAGAATGAGGTTCACACAGATACCGAGACAATAAATTAGGGTTTCATATTACTCGTCCTCCTTCCTTTTTTGGGTAGCGCACTCCCTCTTTTATAGGCGCGCGGTTACATCATTTGCTGAGTACAAAAACACTCCTAGGGGCGTAGGACTTCGACCGGTGAAGGCACGAGGTATATTCCTATACATTGTGTTTCTACATCCGGAGCACTCGGGTCTTTTTCTCCTCGCCACCGTCTTAGCCGATGGGCCGCCATCGATTTTGGGCCGTCGGCCCATCGTCCGCTAAGTCAGACGCCTCTAACTTATCTCCTCAGAGCGTTGGCCTTCGACTCTTTGTTGTAGCCTCCGATTAATCTCTTCTGGAGCCTGGTCTCCGTCGTTTCATTCGAGCCTTCGACTCGTTCTCGTCGACTTCGAGCCTCTGCTTTCTCCATCGGAGCCTTCGCTCCGCCGAGGGGCTCTGACCGAGATCAAGCCTCCGTCAGTTCAGCCTGCACACAACACAAGATAGACCTTCGTATGGGTTAGTTCCAACAAAGTCCATCGCCGTCGGGCCTCCGGCTTTTCTCATCAGAGCCTTCGACTAAGGCCTCCAGCCACGGTCGAGCCTTTGACGTTTCGTCGACTCTGGGTCTCCGACTAAAGTCTAGCCTTTGTCGTTTTATCGACTCAGGGCCTCCGACTAGAATCAAGCTTTTGACTAAAGCCTTTGTTTTAAGCCGAGCCTTCGACGTTTCGTCGACTCTGTTCGTATGCACTTCGGTCGCAAGGCAACTTCCCCAACATTTTCCACCTTAATTCTTTACAAAATCATTTCACCATGTACCATATAAAACCACATAATATTAGCGCCCGATTAAATTAAGAGGTTGGACGGGATGCACCTTTTATTGTGAATCTATAAACTATCACCATTAGCCGCCAGAGACCAGCATCTGTGATTGGTTTTGAATATAATAATCATCAAAAGGGAACATTGGGAAAGGGACAACAGTAATGCATTTGCTTCATAGCTAATTAGAACGAAAGCCAATCTTGGAAGACAACAAACTGTTACCATGATGCCCATTTGTATCCAGCGCCTAGAAAAGGTGTGGCACTAAATGATACCTGATGAAATTTTAACTCAAATCTGGAACCATATTTTTCAATACGGCCTTTACAAGAGCTCCAAAAGATTCATCCTAACTTAGAGGTAATGTGGTGGTAATATAATAGTATGATCCAAGAACCAAAACCAATTACTAGAGGCTATCACAACTACCAATCTTCACTTTCAAGAGATGGACATAGCTAGGGGTCCTCAAACTTTAAGAAAAGAGACAAGAGATAGAGCATGTATGTATATCCAGCACTGAGCACGCGTACCAAATAAGCGGTGGAGTGTTAAGAACCCTCACAACGATTAAGTGACCAGCAAGCCAAATGCGCCTTTGTTGTTAACTCTATGTTGACACCTTCCGTATCAACCACTAGGAACAAGTTCATCTCGAAAGATGAGGAAAAGCAAAGGCCTCTTATTAGTGACAAGTGACACCTCATGTGGGTAGGGACTGACATAATGTCTCTAGAAGCAATTTTACCTTATTCTTGTGTGCTCATTTACCATGGATTTTTTTTAGAGAATATGCAGTCTCACACGTGTTTCATTAAGGAGAAGAGAGTGTTCGAATACAAACACCAGGTAATCCATAGATTACCGACACCAACCTAACAAAGAGCATGGATAGGGAATGGCTGAGTCTCGATTGAAATTTTCAGTTGTGCTGTGCGGGTTGAAAGGATCAAGATGCCCAAGAGGGGGGGGGGTGAATTGGGCTCTTTTCAATTTCTAAACAAGAATTAAACCTATAAAGAGCCAATTAACCCCCTAGTGTCTACCGCTTGTGTGTGTCCTAGCTAGAAAGCGGTAGCAAGTCAATGGAAAGCGAAAGCTTCCTACACAATTCTAGTATGAAAAGAATGACAAGTGCGGAAAATAATGCGGTAATAAAGAGCTAGGGAAAGAGATGCTTGACACGGCGATGTTTTTCCGAGGTATCGAGGAGTCGACACTCCCCCCTAGTCCTCGTTGGAGCACCTCGCAAGGTATAGCCCCCCCTCAATTCCGCACAAGGGATGAGTGCTCTCTACGGGCTGATTCTTCGCCACTCCGGCTCGGTGAATCGCCCACAACCGATCACAACGTCGATGGAGAAGGGCCGCCGACAATCCTCCGGCGATCACCTTCCTCCGAGCACCACCGGACTGTCTAGGTGATGTCGATCACCAAGAGTAACAAGCCTCGATCTTCGCTTGACTCACTCAAGCTTCACAACTAGAGGATGCACACTTGAACTCTTGGATGAACTAGAGAGAGGATGGATGGATTAGCGAATCACTCTCTCTCTCTCTAGGGCTCTTGCTCTCTTCCCAACCTTCTCAACAAACTCAGCAACTCAAATGAGCAAAGGCAAGGTGGGAGAGAAGTGGGAGGGGCTATAAATAGACCCTCTGAAAACTGCCTCGGGCTGGCATTTTAAGTTGGCGACGGACGCTCTGTCGACTAGGCGACGGACGGTCCGTCGCATGCCCAACGGCTAGTTTCTGTTCATAGTTTGGGTGACGGACGGTCCGACGCCCTGCCCAACGGCTTGTTCTGACACACTGTTCCCAGCGACGGACGCTACGTCACTGGGCGACGGACGCTCATCCTCAGCGTCCGGCGCTTCACTCTGGCTAGGGTTGAAAAACACCCTCTCTGGAAGGTCGACGGACGCTCTTCCCAGCATCCGACGCTTGGCCGACGGACAGCGTCCGACGGACCCTGAAAAACTTAGCCAGAAAACATCTCCACTGGAAGGTCGACGACCGCTGTGGACTCAACCACCCAGCGTCCGACGCCTCTGTCCGACGCCGATGGACAGCGTCCGGCGCCCCTGTCAGGAGCGTCCGACGCCCAGAAAACAGTTTTAACAACTTCGTTTTTCGTCGCGATGAATATGGAAGTTGTTCTAGGCTATCTTACGGTCACCATAGGATTGCTTAGAGCTAAGGAAGTCAAGTGTGCACCACACCTAAGTCATGAAGCTTTCCTAAGTCAAGCTACTAATCTCAACCCCTCTTAATAGTATGGTCAAAGGTAAAAAGAGAAGCCTTATCTATTTCTAAGTGCCCTTCATCTCCTTATGGCACTTAGCCTATCATTCTAGGGTCTTCATCATGTCTCCTTGAAAACCGAAACGATATCCATCTTGGGGGCTAAGTGATGACCATTAGAGCCCATTCTTATCGATCACTATGGCTAAGCTACGCATAGCCTCTGCAAAACACACGTTAGCCATAATAACCTCTAATTGTCGTTAATCACCGAAACCAACTAGGGCCATGATTCTTCAATCTCCCCTTTTTTGGTGATTGACGACAATAGAACCTCGAGTAGGGATAAGAGTTATGGTTTAGATTTTATGATGACTTGGAATGGTTGAGCAAGGGTTAGTGAAATTGTAATGAAACATACTTGCTCACCCAAGCCAAATCACAAAACATGGTACTCATAGATATGAATGTAAAACAAGTACCTCATGATATTCTCAAAGGATGTATCGGAGTATAGCGCAGAAGTTCAATTAACGTTAAGCATAGAGATATATCATGAACCATGAGACAACTCAGAAGATATATTAGTGATAATCAAGAGTTTGTCACATGCAACCATATAAACATCAACCAAAGCATTCATCACATCACACATATAAATAAATGCATAGAAGTAGACATGATGAAAGAGTACGGGGTAAAAAAGCATACAAAGATCCAAATCTCTCCCCTATCTCTATACTCGACCCTCTCTCCCCCTTTGGCGTCTAGCACCAAAAACTAAGTGTCTGGGGCTGGAGAAGAAGGTGGAGGAGCTGCAGCCTTGCGATCGAGCATGATGAAGTCCTGTAGGTCTGACTCGTCTGACTCATCATCTGCCTCGTCCTCTGCAAGTGTAGGCACAGTTGGGGTAACTTCTGGAACTGCTGACTCAACTACCTCCCCCTGAGGCTCAGCCGGGACCTCTGACGGTCCTGCCTCTGTAGTAGCGGGCCTGGGAACCCGACGAGTGAAAACTCGAGGCGAGGGGGACGGTGTCACTGCTAATGCCACTAGGGACACTGCTGCTGCAACCTCTGCAGGCTGAGTCTGAGCTGGAGAAGACACTGCCACTGTGACTGCCTCATCTGCCAGTGATATAGCATCCGTCTGAACTGCAGCTGGAGGAGTAGTGACTGTCTGTGCGGACTGCTCAGGAGCGATCTCCGACGATGCAACTGAGGACAGGTGAGTGCCTGTCGCCGGAGGATCTACTGCAGTCTCTGGAGCTGGTGTGACTGGCTGAGCTGCTCCTGGGGAGTCTTCTCCCGTGATCTCCAGATAAGACGCTGACAGATCTCTCGAGGCGTCTGCTAAGGTAGTTCCCCGGGTAGGAGTGAATCCTGTCTGGAACTCTCCGGGTGAAGCTATCCAAGAGGACACCTGGGTCCTCGGAGTCTGGTACTCAGGAGAGGCTGCTGGCTGGAACGGAGGAGTAGCTGGTGCCTGACTCTGCTGTCCTCTGGACGGTAACGCTGGAGTCGGCACCACAACCACTGGAGGCTGTTGAGGAGGTGAAGTGAACTGCTGCTGCTGTGAGACGCCGGGCAACTGAAACTGTGGCGTGGAAGTCTGCCCGGAGCTAGAGGCCAGAAGATGCTCAAGTAGCAACGTCTGGGTCTTCTGGATCTCTGCCTGCTGCAGCTGATAGGCTAGGAACTGGCGCTGGAACTCATCCTGCCTAGCCTGTATCTGAGCCTGAGCTGCCAGCTGCTGCTCTGTAAGCCTCCGTAGATCTGTAGCCTGTCGCCTCTGCTCCTCGGCCTGACGTGACTGCTCCTCTTGCATCCTCGACAGAATAGTGAGCAAGGTAGCCTCTGAGGAGCTAGAACCTGGAGCTGGAGCTGCGGCAGCTGTGCCGGACCCTCCTGCCTCGTGGTCATGGGTCATCGGTGTATACTCACGCACGGGCTGGTAGTCCTCGTCAGAGCTGTCGGAGTCGAGGTCCTCTCGAAAGACTGTCTCAGCAAGCTCTGCCTGAGCAATCTGCTCCATTGTAGCATCCGTGACCTCGGCCGACTGTGGTGGCACACCGGCCTGCCTAGTGCCTGGTCTGTAGGCTCTGCTAGGGCGAGGCAAGTTCCCATGTATCACAAGCTGACTCATCGAATAGACTGGGAACTCTGTAGCTGACCTCGTAAGGGTGACTCTCATGACACCTGACCCAGTCTTGGCAACTATCAAATAAGAGATCCAATGAGCAAACTGCAGCTGCCAATGACCCCTGAACCCAGCAGCTATAATATCCTCAAGCTCGCTCACTATCAAGTCCCAGAGGTCGAACTTCTCCTTCCTGACAATATGGGCAAGGAGCCACAGCTGTAGGCGAGTGATCGTATCTCGGGCTCCAATCCGAGGAAGAACAGTGCGTCTGAGTACCTCGTGGAGGATCCGAGCCAGAGGAGTGAGGTTACGTGGCGTATGACTCGAACCCTCAGTGAACGGCTGCTGAAAGCACGGCCTCACGAAGTCCGTGGATGGCACTATAGCATCGTGAGGTCGGCGGGGGGCCTCCTGATCCCCATAGCACAAACTGTGGATCCTCGTAGGAGAGGCCTCTAGGTGGAAGAGCTCTCTGAAACGTGCTGCTATAACCCTGAAATCATGGGCCTGGAATCCAAAGTGAAAGAACTCATGATTGGGCGAGATCCACAAAGAGACGTAAAACTGATATACCCAGTCCTTCTGATATGCCCCTGAGCGTCCCATCAGATCTGTCAGACCCTGGATATACTGGAGATGCTGCAGGATCTCTGAACCACCGATCCCCTCTATATGGGCAGATGGGCACACTCTGTGGGCCCTGAGAGGAGCATCAGTGTCTATATATGCTCTGTAGAAGTCCTCGTGCACTGTAGTGTAGAAGTCTCGTCTGGCATGGGGGTCCCTCTGAGGCGGAAACCAGGACTGAAAGTCGACGAATCGAAGCAGCTGAACTTGCTTCGCTGTAAGTGCTCTGACCTGGTGCCTCACTGGGTCTGGGAGCTGGGGTCCTGGAGGGCTAGGTGGTGCACCTGAGCCTCTGGAGCGGGTAACACGACGGCTCATCAGATCTCCGATGGAGGAGTGGCCCGCGACCTCTGTCGGCTCAATCTCTGGGACTGGCTCTGTCTCCTCAGCCTCTATAGCCTTGACGGGCTCTGTCTCTGGGGGTGGAGGGGACTCACGACGCGCTCCACGGCGAGGCGAGAGCCTCAAGCCGGCGCAACGTCCTCCTTGCTCATCTATCTCGGCGGCCTCTGCCACTGCTAGTGCGGCTGCCGAATCTGGATCCATCGCTGGCCTCTTGCGCTTCTGAGAGATAACCTTTTGCTTTCCCTTTCCCCGGTCAGTGGGTGGACGCGGTGGAGGTGGAGGGTCACCACCACTACCGGGAATGGGTCCGACATTCTTCGTCCTTGCCATATCTCAACCTTGTGCAATCAAACCTCTGACAAATTGACAATCAACTGCAAGAATGGCACGCCGGCCCTAGACTATCCTCGCGAGGCTTTGCCTCGATCCGTACTCGTGGGCTTTGCCCCGAGTTTACTGACACTGCTCAACTGAACCTCTGATTCTCTGATCAACTGACCAACTGACCCTGCTCGTGAGATAGATAGGGATATTACTATAAGCATATAACTAGAGGTGAGAAATGTCTATAGAAGCATGAAATTAGAGAAGGAAAGAGTCGTGATATCAACTACCATACCTCGAACCTCTGACCAAAAGGAGAGAAGGGGAAAGATCCTCGATCGATCACCCGCAATCCGCAATTCGCACTCCGCAATCTAATCAAGGCAAGATAGGGTTTAGGGTGATGAAGGGAATGGCGAGGTGAATTGCAATCTAGAAAGGAGAATCACAGGATTTGAGTTTCACCTTGACGAGCGACTGTGATCGAGAGACTCTCCAATCAGGGCCTTGGAGAAGAGCTTCACGGCCAAGGGAACTTCTGCACGGCTGGATTAGGGCAGGGGAGCAGCGGCGCTGGGGAGAGTGTCCTTGGCACGGCGGTGTAGGTTGACGGGGTGGAGCAGTGGCGCAGAGACAGGCGGCGCGGTGCTGTGGCAGGAGGCGCGCAGGGATGTGATGCAGCGGCACTGAGAGGGCCACGGTGGCTCAGGGCAGCGCAGGGAGGAGAGGCGGCGCAGGAGCAGTGCAGACCTCGCCGGCGACGGGGTGGATTTGGTGCTCAGCGGCGACGAGACGGCGGTTAGGGTTAGGGCAGCGGCGGCGGACGAAAAGCGAATTGGGCGAGAAGAACAGAGGAAGCGGGGATTTTTTTAAAAAAAATTCGCCGTTAAGTTCACGACGGACGCTCCGACGCGAAGCGACGGACGCTCCGTCGGTATGCGACGGACGCTCGGGGAGCATCCGACGGCATCGTCCGTCGGGCTTCCAGAACAGATTTGAAACGCCCAATCGCATTGACCGCGAAGGACGCTCCGCGACGGACGCTTGGGGGAGCGTCCGTCGCCCTGTTAGCGGGCAACTTTAATCTCCGGACGATCGCGACGGACGCTGAGGCAATTGACACCGAGCGTCCGTCGGCAGCGTCCGACGCCTTAAAAATAGAATTTTTCAAATTTTCTTTTTGCGTCTTTCTACCAACCATGTTCCAATCACAATAAGATCCAAATAACACCTGATTGGACTTGATATGAGAACCATCTCTCAAACACTCACTTTCAAATAGTTTGCCATATGCTTAAATTTAGTTTTTAGTTCAAAATATTCGAATGGAAGCGCCAAGGAGTCACCATATGGCCACAAGAGGGGTATAGAAGTGTATTGAGCTTGGAATGCTCCCCCTAAGTGGACGAACATAGAGGATGCTCAAAAGAACTTAACCGAAAAAGAACGGCAAACAACACACATGCATATGCTATGCAATACGAAATTTGAATCTAGGTTGCTTGCAAGTTTAAACCGTGGTTAAGCTTTGTCACACGCTTTGAGGGCGGTTATCTTAACCGTGTTAGCCAAGCCTATGTGCATTACCAAATTAAACATGTTATATTACATATGAATGCATGGTTCACACAAGCTCATCTTTTAGTGAAATTAGAGTGATCAAGCACATTTAACTCGCTTCTCAACCTACAAAAGGTTGTTTCATCGAGTGGTTTAGTGAAGATATCCGTCAATTGCTCTCGCTCTTAACTCCAACTAGTGTGATGTCTTTCCTAGCCACATGATCTCTAAGAAAGTGATGGCGAATATCTATGTGCTTGGTGCGAGAGTGTTGAACCGGGTTGTTTGCAAGCTTTACGGCGCTTTCATTATCACACAAGAGTGGAACTTCTTTTAAAAACACGCTGTAATCATAGAGTGTTTGGGTCATATATAAGATTTGTGCACAACTTGCTCCCATGGCAATGTATTCCGCCTCGGCGATTGACAATGCCACACTATTTTTCTTCTTTGAGGACCAAGAAACAAGTGATCTTCCTAGCATGTGGCACCCGCCGGAGGTACTCTTCCTATCAACCTTACACCCGGCATAATCCGAATCAGAATAGCCAACTAGTTGGAAGGGAGCTCCTTTGGGATACCAAAGGCCCATGCTAGGGGTGTGCCTTAAGTACCTAAGGATTCTTTTAACCGCACAAAGATGCGACTCCCTAGGGTTTGCTTGAAACCTAGCACACATACACACACTAAACATGATATCCGGCCTAGAAGCGGTGAGGTAAAGTAAACTACCGATCATAGAACGATAAAGAGTTTGGTCAATTGGTTTACCTCCCTCATCGAGATCGAGATGCCCATTAGTAGGCATTGGGGTCTTGATTGGCTTGCAATCCTCCATCTTGAATTTCTTGAACACATCATAAGTGTACTTCTCTTGAGATATGAAGGTGCCCTCCCTCAATTGCTTTACTTGGAAGCCAAGGAAGAAGGTTAGCTCGCCAATCATCGACATCTCGAACTCCTTAGACATCAATGCACCAAATTCCTTGCTATGACCTTGGTTTGTTGACCCAAATATAATGTCATCGACATATACTTGGCAAACAAAGATCTCTCCATCTAGCACCTTGGTGAAGAGTGTGGTATCCACTTTCCCGATCTTGAAGCCCTTCTTGAGTAGGAAACCCCTTAGCCTCTCAGACCAAGCTCTTGGAGCTTGCTTCAATCCATAGAGTGCCTTGGACAACCTATACACATGATTAGGACAATTTGGGTCTTCAAACCCGGGAGGTTGTGAGACAAAAACAAGTTCATTAATGAAACCATTAAGAAAGGCACTCTTCACATCCATTTGAAAAAGTTTCATTTTGTGATGTGAAGCATATGCCAAAAGGATACGAATGGCTTCTAGTCTTGCAACCGGTGCAAAGGTCTCCCCAAAATCCAAGCCTTCAACTTGGGAGAACCCCTTTGCCACCAATCTTGCCTTGTTTCTCACAACCACACCTTGATCATCTTGCTTGTTCCTAAACACCCACTTGGTGCCAATGATTCTTGCTCCTTTGGGCTTTTCTACTAGTGTCCACACTTCGTTCCGGGTGAAGTTGTTCAACTCTTCGTGCATGGCATTCACCCAATCCAGATCCACAAGTGCATCCTCCACACTAGAAGGCTCAACAAAGGAAACAAAGGAGTGATGTTCAACATAAGAAGCAAGTTTAGATTGAGTTGTTACCCCCCTTGATGGACTCCCTATGATGAGGTCTTGTGGATGAGCTTGAAGCATAGGTGTAGATCTTCTATTAATCACTTGGGGAGGAGGTTGTGGTGCTTCAACATTGCTTGCTTCGGCCTCGGCTTGATCTTGAGGAATGTGAGTGTCTTCTTGAGCTTCCCTCACTTGATCTTTTTCATCAAGTTGAGGCGTGTGGGGTGGAGAAGGATCTTGATTTGCTTCATCTTCAACTTCTTCCACCTCTTGCGGGTTGATAGAACCAATTGGCATGTTCTTCATTGCCTCCCTCAAGGGTTCATCACCTACATCATCAAGATTTTCATGCTCTTCTTGAGAGCCATTAGTTTCATCAAACTCCAAGTCATACGTTTCTTCAACTAAGCCGGTGGCTTTGTTAAATACACGGTATGCCTTGGATTTAAGTGAATATCCAACTAGGAAACCAATGTCACATCTTCTTTGGAACTTGCCCAAGTGTTGGCGCTTCTTGTAGATGTACACTTTGCAACCAAACACTCGGAAAAAGGATATATCCGGTTTCTTCCTATTCACAAGCTCATATGGGGTCTTCTTGAGAAGCCTTTGGACAAATAGCCGGTTGGCCGCATAGCATGCGGTGTTGATTGCTTCGGCCCAAAACTTCTCGGGAGTGTTGTATTCATCAAGCATTGATCTTGCAAGAGTGATAAGTGTCCGGTTCTTCCTCTCTACTACACCATTTTGTTGAGGAGTGTAGGTGGCGGATACTTCATGCTTGATCCCAACTTCATCACAATAATCTTCAATCTTGGTGTTCACAAACTCGGTCCCATTGTCACTTCTTATCTTCTTGATCTTCACATCAAACTCATTTTGAGCTCTAGTTTCAAACTTCTTGAATATTGATTGAGTTTCTCCCTTGTCTTGAAGAAAGAACACCCAAGTGTACCTAGAGTAGTCATCAACTACCACCAAGCAAAAGAGATTGCCACCAAGGCTAGCATAGGTGGTAGGTCCAAATAGATCCATGTGAAGTAGCTCTAGAACTCTTGAGGTTGACATGAAAGCTTTGGTTGGATGAGTGTTTGCCACTTGCTTACCAGCTTGACATGCACTACAAAGTTTGTCCTTTTCAAACACAACATCCTTCACACCTCTAACCAACTCCTTGACAAGCTTCTTCAAAGTTGACATTCCCACATGTGCTAATCTTCTATGCCATAGCCAACCCAAAGAACTCTTGGAGAATAGACATGTTTGCAAACTAGCTTCATTTGAGGTGAAGTCCACTAGGTAGAGATTGTTGTGCCGAAACCCTTTGAATATCAATGATGAATCTTCAATCTTGAACACAACTACCTTATTTGGAGTGAAGAGACATTGGAAACCAAGATCACATAGTTGTCCCACCGATAGCAAGTTGAAGCTCAAAGATTGCACTAGCAAGACATTTGATATTGATTGATCATTTGAGATTGCTACTTTGCCTAGACCTTGCACTTTGCCTTTTGAATTGTCCCCAAAGGTAATCTTGTCTTGCCCTTCACAATCTTCCTCAAGTGTGGTGAACATCCGCGAGTCACCGGTCATATGTTGAGTGCATCCACTATCAATCACCCAATGACTTCCACCGGTCTTGTAGTTCACCTACACACAAGAAACTTGGAGTTAAGCTTGTTGTTTGAGAACCCACACTTGGCGAGGTCCCATAGCCTTGTCCACCAACTCCTTAGCAACCCATAGCACTTTGGGCTTGTTCTTCATCTTAGGACCGAGAAATACAACTTGAGGTCTACCCTTGGAGTCCTTGTTGATGATGAAGTGTGCATCATGAGCGAAAGGCCTTATGTGCTTGGGCAAGGTCTTGGGAGGTGGAGTCTTGCATTGGGATTGAAAGTGACCCTCTTGACCACATCCAAAGCACTTCTTGGACTTGGGCTTTGGTGCATCATAGTTGCTTCTCATGGCCTTGTTCTTGTAGTAGTTCTTGGCTTCTATCTTGACCTTGGCCTTCATGATTTGGTTCTCCTTGAACCCAATGCCGGTCTTGTCGGTCTTCATGATAGTGTTCATCAAGAGCTCACTTTGGAGGTTGTGGCCCTTGGTGAACTTCTCCAATCCACTTGTAAGCTTGATCTTCTCAACCTTGAGCTTTGCATTTTCCTCTTTGAGAGAGTTGATCAAGGTCATTGCATCTTTGTCATCTTATTTGGCCGACTTGATAGTGAATGGCTTGCTTGCCTTGAGGTTGGTTAGCTCTTCTTTGAGCTTGGTGTTCTCTTGCCTCATCTTCACATAGTCATCATGCTTGTCGGCCTCAACTACCTTCTTGCCCTTGCACTTAGCATTTTGCTCACTAGCAACTTCATCAAGCAAGTCCTCACAAGAAGTAGCTATATCACACTTAACAACCGGGTTAATAGCAACATGTGTAGCAAGATCATTTGAAAGCAACACAAGAGCTCCCTAGGCTATCACAAGTGTGCCATGTTCATTCTTAACTTGGTTGTAGTCATCTTTTAGCAAGTTGTATCTTGTATGGAGCTCTTGTGTTGACCTCTCAAGCTTATCATGTTTCTTATTAGCTTGCTTGAGTGAGGCTTTGAGCTCCCTAGTGCTAGATGATAGAGATTTGTTCTCAAGCTTCAATTCATCATTAGCACTAGACAAGTCATCAAGCTTAGCATGCAAGTTATCGTTGGCTTTCTCTAGTGATTCACTTTTACCTTTATACTTCCTAATGAGCTTAGTATATTTGTTGCAAATTACAATTAGCTCATCATAAGAAGGTGCCTCAAACTCATCATCACTATCATCACTAGAGCTAGCCTCATCATCACTATCCTCTTTTTGTACCTTTTTGTCACCTTTAGCCATGAGGCATAGGTGTGTAGAGGATGAGCCCGGAGATGATGGAGGGGGTGGCGGTGGAGTAGATGAACCAATCACCAAGGCGGCCACCTTCTCTTCTTCACTTTCATCTCCAGATGAGTCAGTTGAGTCTTCAATGTCGGTGAGCCAATCACCAACAATGTAGGCTTTGCCATTCTTCTTCTTCTTGTGAAAGTTGAAGTTCTTCTTCTTCTTGAATGGCTTGTCATCCTTCTTCTCCTCATCACTTGACTCAACTTTGTTGCCCTTGTTGTACTTGAACTTGTTGTTTGCTTTCTTGTTCTTGTACTTTTCTTTCTTCTCTTCGGGGCAAGCATGAGCCAAGTGTCCAAGTTTGTCACAATTGTAGCAATCCATCTTGGAGAGAGGCTTTCTTGAAGAGCTTGTGAAGAATTTCTTCTTCTTTGAGTCAAACTTGACTCCATTCTTGCTTAGCTTCTTCAACATCTTGGTTGTTTTCTTCACCATGAGAGCGAGATCATCATCATCATCATCATCGCTTGTACTCTCATACATGACTTGCATCTTGTACTTCTCCGAGGAGGATGCCTTGAGTGCCAAGTCCTTCTTCTCCTCCTTCTCTTTTTCTTTCTTCTTGGAGGAGGAAGATGAGCCACCATCACCAATCTTCATGTACATATCATGGGCATTGATCTTGCCCAAGATTTGTGTTGGTGTCGCGGCAGAGAGATCTCCTTGGTGAAGCACCGTGACGATGTGGCCATACTTCTCAATGGGCAAGACACAAAGGATCTTGCGTACCACATCGGCCGGTTCCATTTGGTTGAGACCGAGCCCATTTAATTCCTCTACAATAATGTTAAGTCATGAGTACATTTCATTTGCATTTTCATTTGCATGTATGGAAAAATAATTAAGCTTAGCCATGACCAAATGATAGCATTCTTCACGCTCACTCTTTGTGCCTTCGTGAAGAGCACAAATAGTGGTCCCCAACTCAAATGCGTCTTTGGCATTACGCACTCGGTTGAAGACATCCTTGCTAATGCCACGAAAGATAATGTTCTTAGCCTTGGCATTGTGCTTATCAAACTTGAGGTCCTTCGCGAAGAGAGTGCCTCCCTTTGTGGCGGCTTTGAGCACGCCCACGTCAACGGCCTCTAGATAGGCCTCCATACGAACTTTCCAATAAGGAAAGTCGTCTCCATCGAACATGGGAGGTGGTCCATCCCCATGGGACATCTTGCTCTAGGCGGTGAAGCCTAATTTAGAGCAAACCTGGCTCCGATACCAATTGAAAGGATCAAGATTCTCAAGATAGGGGGTGAATTGGGCTCTTTTTAATTTCTAAACAAGAATTAAACATATAAAGAGCCAATTAACCCCCTAGTGCCTACCGCTTGTGTGTCCTAGCTAGAAAGCGGTAGCAAGTCAATGGAAAGCGAAAACTTCCTACACTATTCTAGTATGAAAAGAATGACAAGTGCGGAAAGTAATACGGTAATAAAGAGCTAGGGAAAGAGATGCTTGACACGGCGATGTTTTGCCGAGGTATCGAGGAGTCGACACTCCCCCCTAGTCCTCGTTGGAGCACCTCGCAAGGTATAGATCCCCCTCAATCCCGCGCAAGAGATGAGTGCTCTCTACGGGCTGATTCTTCGCCACTCCGGCTCGGTGAATCGCCCACAACCGATCACAACGTCGATAGAGAAGGGCCGCCAACAATCCTCCGGCGATCACCTTCCTCCGAGCACCACCGGACCGTCTAGGTGATGTCGATCAAGAGTAACAAGCCTCGATCTTTGCTTGACTCACTCAAGCTTCACAACTAGAGGATGCACACTTGAACTCTTGGATGAACTAGAGAGAGGATGGATGGATTCGCGAATCACTCTCTCTCTCTCTTTCTAGGGCTCTTGCTCTCTTCCCAACCTTCTCAACAAACTCAGCAACTCAAATGAGCAAAGGCAAGGTGGGAGAGAAGTGGGAGGGGCTATAAATAGACCCTCTGAAAACTGCCTCGGGCTGGCATTTTAAGTTGGCGACGGACGCTCTGTCGACTAGGCGACGGACGGTCCGTCGCATGCCCAACGGCTAGTTTCTGTTCATAGTTTGGGCGACGGACGCTCCGGCGCCTAGGCGACGGACGCTCCGGCGCCTAGGCGACGGACGGTCCGACGCCCTGCCCAACGGCTTGTTCTGACACACTGTTCCCAGCGACGGACGCTACGTCACTGGGCGACGGACGCTCATCCTCAGCGTCCGGCGCTTCACTCTGGCTAGGGTTGAAAAACACCCTCTCTGGAAGGTCGATGGACGCTCTTCCCAGCGTCCGACGCCTGGCCGACGGACAACGTCCGACGGACCCTGAAAAACTTAGCTAGAAAACATCTCCATTGGAAGGTCGACGGACGCTGTGGACTCAACCGCCCAGCGTCCGACGCCTCTGTCCGACGCCGACAGACAGCGTCTGGCGCCCCTGTCAGGAGCGTCCGACGCCCAGAAAACAGTTTTAACAATTTCGTTTTTCGTCGCGATGAATATGGAAGTTGTTCTAGGCTATCTTACGGTCACCATAGGCTTGCTTAGAGCTAAGGAAGTAAAGTGTGCACCACACCTAAGTCATGAAGCTTTCCTAAGTCAAGCTACTAATCTCAACCCCTCTTAATAGTACGGTCAAAGGTAAAAAGAGAAGCCCTATCTATTTCTATGTGCTCTTCATCTCCTTATGGCACTTAGCCTATCATTCTAGGGTCTTCATCATGTCTCCTTGAAAACCGAAACGATATCCATCTTGGGGGCTAAGTGATGACCATTAGAGCCCATTCTTATCGATCACTATGGCTAAGCTACGCATAGCCTCTGCAAAACACACGTTAGCCATAATAACCTCTAATTCTCGTTAATCACCGAAACCAACTAGGGCCATGATTCTTCACGGGTTACATGGTCACAGTGGCCCAGTCAAAGTCATTTGTGCTAATGGGAAAGATGCTAAGTTTGCAGCATCTTACACTACAATCACAACAAATTTCTTTAGATATTCTGGTAAGTTGTACGAACTTTTTTGTACATAATAGGGTGCATACTCATAGCTTTTCGATGTTTCTAAAAAGCAGATAGATTCCATTTATATTCTACACAAATTACTAGAGAAGCTGGAGAGCATATATGTTGTGCACAAATAAAAATCACCAGGATGCTAATTGTGCTACAGTCTGATGGCTTAAGAAACAACACACTCGCGCATGGTAGTTAATAGCCAATTATATAAAGATAAAATGGAGATTTTAGTATCCACATCAACAATGCAATCCTCATAATAGCTTTCATAAATGAAAAAATGTATAACTTTGTAAAGGAAACAAGACAAGTCAAGATAGGGCAATTCACCAATACCTATCACTCACTCATGCTGAGAATGAAAGTAGACTAAAAGCTTTGCCCTTTTAGAAACTTTGCATTCAGTGGAATGACCATTATCCCTATCAGGTTAAAGGAGTCAAGACTAGGGCTAAAGTTCACAACCATGGTGGATGAAAATAGCTGAAAGTTAGATGATAGAATCAATCACAATTGTATTCATTCATCAATCCAGGATCGTGGATCATCGAGGGTGACTTCAAGTTGATCTACCATTCTGCTGACAAAAACAACCCCAATGTCGACAGGGATAGGGTGATGATCGGCAGATTCTGCTGGCTTTTAGATGACCTCGAGCTCCTAGAGATTGAGTTGCTTGGTCATCGCTTCACCTGCTCTAGTGAGCGCTCAACCCCAACCCTTGTGAGGCTCGATTGGGTGTTCTGCTCGTCGTCTTGGGAAAAGCTCTTTCAGGACTCCTTATTACAGAGCTCGGGCCTCGGTAGCTGGAATGGCCATTGTCCGCTGACTTTGGGTCTCACAGTCACAGATAACGCCCGTGAGACTCGGAGTTTCCACTTTGAATGCTACTGGCCGGACATGGAAGGGTTCCACGACACAGTCGCAACAGCCCGCGACTGTCTTCGGCGCCATCACACCAATATAGAGAGCAGGAAAATTAAGCACCGCGACAACGCAAGTGGACGAAAAGAGAGCGAGAGAAGCGCGAGGAAGAAGATGGCGGAAGGCGAAGAGTTCCACTGCAAGAGTAGCGCGGAAGCCACCGCCTCCGCTAAGTTCCCCTTTTATACCGAGGGGCGCGGCGCAGCGCCTCCCAGGGTTTTTGGGAAGCCGCAACGGCCAAATATGGAACCGCCATGACGCCCACTTTCTGCGCCTCAACATGGGCTGCTAACAGTGTGGTTAATTTGTCTCACTTACTCCTTTTTTACCTCATTATTTATTCCTTCCCAAATAATCTCCTTGATTTACGGTTCACATTTTCTAAATCTCACTAACACCACAGTCCTGGAGACTGGATAAACATTTGTTTCAAGAATTCTTTCGCAGCTACAGTAACTCTGCTACAGTAAACTGGTCGCCAAACTTCACCAATCACCAGAAGCGGCAACACTCGGGGACTTCGTCGACCACAACCGCAACTAAGGTACCTGGTCGCCAATTCCCGACTAGGTTCGGGGACTCCGTTAACTGCGTACTCCGAGCAAGGCTCGGGGACTGCGACCACGACACACGAAAGCCGACGCATAACAGCAAGTACTTGGGGACTGAAACTCGGGACTGCGAACAAAATAGAACAATATGATCCTGATACAAGAATCATCCAGGTCCTTACATCAGGCTCGGGGACTATGGGTATTCACAGTCGTTTCCTCCAAAAATTATGTTTCAGTCTTCTGCTACAATTTTTTTGCATTATTTATCTTTTCATGAAGCTTGGCGCCACGTGCATACTTCACCTGCTACCAAGCTCGGGGACTAAGTGGGTACACTTCATCTTGCGATGAATGTACTAATTTTATTCCCAACAAACTCTGCACTTTTCTTGATCTTTTTGCAGAGTCTAAGTGGGTACACTTCACCAGGAAAGGATTTTTTAAAGTTTTCTTCTTCAGCACGTCACATTCTTCTGACAAGCAGTTGTAGCATCCGGCGAGGCGACCTGCTCGCAGATCACGCCACGACGTTCTCGATCAGTCCGACCTGGTTAGGAAGCCTCTCTGAGCGGTTCCTTGACCATGCAGCCTGGTCGGGACTCTACAAACGACATTCATACAGGAAGGCGACCAGCCGAGCGCCTCCAAGGAAGACGTTGCGGGCTCGCCAGAAGAATGCAACATGCCTGGGGACTTGTTGGGGATATTACCTCGGCATATCCCTAGGGACCTTATGGGCCTACCAACCAGAAGACGACCCAGCCCGCGAGGCCTTACGGCACGCGACCAACCCGTCATGCTCGTCAAGGAAGATCCTAGTAGATGGACTCAGATCCCTTGTCTGAAGGGACCGATCCTAATTTGTTAGGATATGGAAACTGTAACCCTGCTCCCCGGCTATATAAGACGAGCAGGGACCCCCCTCGAAACATATCATCTACACCTCGTGTAACCTAATATTCATATCAATCCAACCATCAAAACACAGGACGTAGGGTATTACGGCGATTTGCTGATCTGAACCTGTCTAAACCGTCGTGTCTACGCTCTTTGTGTTACGCTTGATCGTCGTCGCCACACCTCCACCTACAATCTACTACCGTAGGGTACCCCTAGGTAGATTGGGGCGCATATTTCGTCGACAGGGACCACTTGGGTCTTTAATAATCAAGCTTCTCTCATTTGTATTACTCCATCCATTTCAGATATATCTACGTTTATGTTTGCGAGTTTGATCAAGTTTATAAAAGATAATTTACATCTACAGCACAATTATAACACAAGTACACCATAAAAATATATTTCATGATTGGTGTGTTGATTCTCATTTGATGACAATCTTGATATATTTCAAGTAAATTTAGATAAACCTAAGATAGTTTGGTATGCAACTATATCTTAGAACAAAGAGAATAGTAAGTAATTGAACAACCTTCTCACCAAGGTCTAGGTCACCCTGAATCTGTCATATCTACACAAATCAATAATGCAATTTGATAAGGCATACTAACTATTCACATTTGACTACTTATTGACTTAAAGGGCACAATACAAAAGAAAGAAAATAGGGGTGGAGACAGTCATTTGTATTGATTGACTCAAAATGTGTAATATCATCTCACCTTATGTTTCAACATAATCCTGAAATAAAAATAATAGAAAGATCTAAAAAAACTTCACAAAACAATAATGGTAATGATAAATGATATACTTCTATCTATGTTATATTTTTTTTATAAATATAAATAAATCTTATGCCTAAAAAGTTTTTATTTCTAACTAGAGAATCATGGAAACAAATCAACTAAAAGATTAGGACTGAATCACGAGTATATCATTTATTGACACCCAAAACAATCATATAGTTTGATAAGTCATCCTAACCAGTACATCATTTATTGACGCACACTCAATAGGATTTAGAGCAGTGAGCATTTTGAGGAGTCACCAACTCAATCGGTTGGATTTTACTTTCCTTTATATCTATTAAAACAGGACTTCTTTCAAAACCCATTTTGAAGGGATGGAAGATCTCTAGAAATATACCACCCAAACTATATATATCAATCTAGATAAGGAGAAAATAAGTTCCATTTAAAAGACTCATTTAAAAGACCCATTTAGAAGACATAAACAATAGAAAACATAAGTCTTCTAAATGAAACTTATTCTTGGCCTTA
Organism: Microstegium vimineum; assembly: GCA_022036555.1. NCBI lineage: Eukaryota > Viridiplantae > Streptophyta > Magnoliopsida > Poales > Poaceae > Microstegium > Microstegium vimineum. Next base: position 38,344,952 of record CM039131.1, read on the forward strand.
TTACATAGATTGTATCCTAATTTTACATGCATTACCACGAGAAAAATAAATTTAAATGAAATAACTACTATATAAAAATATACCCATGATTTATTACCACTACTACTTCAGAACTAGGATGCTAGGCCTAACGAAATCTCTAAGTTTAGAAACCCAACACCCAAGTACATACCAATGTTGAACCATCTTAGATTCTATCTCTTTGATCTTTTCAAAGACTAATGAGGTGTTTAGGAATGAGACTAAGATAACAAAAATTAGGCATGAGATAACAAAATTCTAATATGAGGTTCTATATCACTATGTTCAGACTTAAATATAACCAAAATTAGTTGACAAAATGTCAGGTACTACCACTATAAGGGAATTAGGGTTGTTGGGAAAGTCGTTCACGAACAGGGAGGGATGATAAAGGTATTCAAACCTAATCGGAAGAAGAGAGAGCGAGAGACCGCGCCCTCATGCTCTTAGTATTATATATAGACAAATGATAATTTACATGCGACCCCTTGGTTGGGTTGAAATTGATAGCGAAAGACCCCACCCTTATGCTCTTAGTATTATATATAGGTGAATGGTAATTTATATGCGACCTCTTGGTTGGGTTGAAATTGACAAAACACTATATAAGCCCATATTGAGCCTCTTCTAAGGGGAATTGGTCCATACGAATATGGACTCTCCCAACAATGGCAACCATCAACAATGGCAACCATCAATCATGCAAACTCCCGAGAGAAACTCTATCTCTCATAAACAGTCTAGACCTATCTCGTAGTAAAAGAAAGTATTATAACTAGATATGTTACAACCACCCTTACCCCCTCGCAAGGGGATTCTTCCAATACCCTTGCCTCAAATGAAAAGGTATCTGTCTTTCTTTCCTGAACCTGTGCTACTATCTCTTTACCCTGAGTAACTGAAGCAAACACCTTTAATCTGATTTGAATTAAGAGAGGTATATTTGCAATAAAGAACGTGCATAAGTCTAATCCAATTTTTTTAAAAAAATCCGACCACTACCAAACTTACTAGAATTTACAAAATTTTGCTGAAAATTTAAACTCTAGTTATAAACCTTCTTAGAGACCTTTCCATCCTCAAGTTCAGTTGTCTTATACGCTTCAGTGCCTCTATTTGATGTTCCTTTTTGTCCATCCATATAACTTTTCACCAAATAGTTGTCACCAAATTCTCCAAGCTTTATGTCACTATTATCTCGCATAAATATATTCTCTGACTTGAGGTCTCTATGAACAACACCCTTTTGGTGAATATAATTGACAACTCTAGCTATCTTCTAAAAAATAATTCATCCTTTTTTGTATCAATTATATGTTCTCCCAAAGCCAAAATATCTTTCATAATCCTACAAATTAATTTTGAATTCTTATATCATTCATTTTGTATAAACAAAATACATGTTTTATGCAAATGAAAGAAGTAAACAAATTTGTATCAGCCCTTAGCTCCGATAAAAATTTCTAATAAACCAAATCTAAGTGTAGCTTATACTATTGTTTGAAAGTGCAATCAAGTTATATTGTGAGTTTTGGTGTTGACGACCGCTTAATTTAAGAAGTAATGAGATTTATCGAGTTGAAAAAAACATCTAATCATAAATGGAGGAAGTCTTATAGATGGTGGAGGTACATCAATTTTAATGGTGGTTGTCCTAACTCATAGATGTTTAATTACTTTGTATTTTGAATATTGAGTTTACAAAAAGCCGTATTGGCAAGGGTGATTTTAGAACAGTTTCTCAAATGTTGAACCAGATGCTCATATCCATATATTGACATACAAATATTTAACCCAATTACCAGTTCAAATCTCAGATCTAGCACAGTAACCTGGCTAGGGCGGCAGTGTTGTCTATAAAGGTCGACAGTGCCGCCCTTTGAATCCAGCGAATTTTCCAGACTATAAATATCCATTGGGAAGGTCTCCACCTCACTAGTCTCATGCTACATCTTTGTCTTCCTCATAATCTAACCGTTACAGAGCTCTCTTCCTCTCTCTCACACACACTCCATTGTTGGTCTCTTCACTCTCCAAGCTCCCTCACCATTCCAACTAGCAAAGCTTGGGAGAAAAGGCAGCAAAACACTCCGCAAAACACTCCTAGAGAGCAGATCTAAAGCTTCCTAAAGTCTAAGAGCACGCAATTGGTTCACGTTTGGCCTACGGTTCTAGGGTTTCTTACTCTTAGAGCTTTCTCCTAGCTAGCTAGGTGTCACCCTAAAGCTTGTCCCTCTCTTGTTGTAGCCTAGGGAGGTTTGTAAGACACTTGTGCAGCTAAGAAGTTACCCCTCTTCAAGGATACCCCTCTTCAGGGATTTGATTTATTGATTTGAGAACGAGAGGGAGTTGCAAAGCTCCTTGCTTTTGTGGCTAACCTCAACGACGTGAAGGTAGGCAAGCCTTAATGGCGAGCTGAACCACGGGTTAAATCATGTGCCTTGTGTGCTGGTACTCTAGCTCTACTTCTTTGCAAACACTTTGCTTGTACTCTAACTCAACAACAGAGGCACGTGGGAAATCACATGATAATACGCCACAGCTAATCAGCTTTCTTTGTGATTCATTTATCTATAGAAACTGAATTTACAAACTTTGCATTGGAAAACATAGTTTCTTGGAGTGAAGTCTTTGAGGTATGGACTCTACGAGTAGAGTCTGCACTGCACTGGGAGTGCCCTAAAGGAAATAAGACAAGTCAAGTTAGGACAATTCACCAATACCTATTATCACTCATGCTGAGCATGAAAGTAGAGTAAAAGCTAGTTTGCCCTTTTAGAAACTTTGCATTAAGTGGAATAACCATTATCCCTATCAGGTTAAAGGAGTCAATACTAGTGCTAAAGTTCACAACCATGGTGGATGAAAATAGCTGAAAGTAAGATGACGGAATCAGTCACGATTGTATTCATTCATTCATTCAATCCATGACCGTGGATCGTCGAGGGTAACTTCAAGTTGATCTACCATTCTGTTGACAAAAACAACGCCAATGTCAATAGGGATATGGTGATGATCGGCAAAGTCTATTGGCTTTTAGATGACCTCAAGCACCTAGAGATTGAGTTTGCTTGGTCATCGCTTCACCTGCTCTAGTGAGCGCTCAACCGGTCAACCCCAACCCTTGTGCGGCTCGATTGGGTGTTCTGCTCGTCATATTTGGAGAAGCTCTTTCAGGGCTCCCTATTGCACAGCTCGGGCCTCGGCAGCTGTAATGACCATTGTCCTCTGACTCTGGGTCTCACAAATAACGCCCGTGTGACTCGGCGTTTCCACTTTGAATGCTACTGGTCGGACATGGAAGGGTTCCACGACACGGTCGCAACAGCCCGGGCCGCGACTCTGTACTCTACGGGGGTGTTTGGTTGCGTGTTTCTTGCCCAACCAGGCTCCCCAGATGCAAGTTGCAGGTGTTTGGTTGCATGTATCGAGGTCTGAGTCTGTCTCTCCAGATGCAAAAGGCAACCAAAGCTTGGCTCTCCAGATACATATTCCATTTATGTTTCTGGTGAGCCACGATACTATTAACATTTGATTAATGTGTATTAAGTGATATTAGTATATTTAAAATAGAATAAAATACTTAAAGTAAAATAAAACCATTAGAGTACAGTTAAACAAGTTAAAAATTGTAAAATCACTCATTTTTTAAATTTTTATTTCATACAATACGGTTTTATGCAGGCAATCAAACACCATCTCTTCTCAGTTAGACTCTACATATACAAACAACCAAACAACAATATCTTACATCTCTGCATTCTATCTCACAGGGGCCTGGTTGCCAAATACGAGCCAGACTCCACTCCCAAACGCCCCTACGTGCCCCATGGAACGCCTGGCTGCCAAGTTCAGGAACCTGACACGTCGTCCTTCGGTCATGGAGTCAGCGGAGCATTCAGGCACTCGACTTGTTGGAAATCGCACAGGACAGCCTGTCCCCCACGGAGGACTGGCTGCGCCGCCGGCTTAAGCGTCACTGCCTCGCACTCACCGCCTTGCAGCGCACCATTGCGCGTGCGCGATCCTCCATTACTTGGGCTTCGGGGAGGGGATGCCAACACGGAGTTCTTTCACTGCCAGGCTCGACCGCTCGACCGTCGGGCTCGGACTGCAGGTACATTTGTCTCCGTTCTCTCTTCACAGCCCAATCAGCAACCGACCAGAACGCGCGACCTGGGCGAGCGCCGAGCACGAAGCCGCCGGCGCGCGCGAGGAAGACCAACGAGGGCAGGGCGAGAGCGTGGTTGCTGCGAGTAACCGGTCGGCGACGCGTCGAGCGAGCGCCGACGGAGTCCTCCACCAACAGGACGAAAAGGCAAAGACCCTCACCACTGTCTCCATCCACCGACGTCCTAGGTTTCTGAGATCTGATTTCTCCCTTCTTCCGTCTTTACCCCTTAATTTCTAGCACTAAGCAGTATGGGGGGAACACCTCCAGCTTCGCCTCCTCGACCCGGTTCCTGCCTCAGTGATGAGTTCTCCAAGGTTGCCTTAGGTAAGTCCGCCTGAACCGTGCAATCAAATCAGAGACAGATGCATCGATTAGATCGAATCTGTTAATCCTTGCAAAATGACTGCTGTGTCTGTTTTATTGGGGCATAAAGATGCAAATTTTTTTCGGAAAATCTCACTGGTAGCATTTTTTTTGTTGCAATTTTAGGCGTTCTGTATGTACTTGTCCTTTTTATCGACGTTTATTTCGGATCAATTCTAGTTCTGACGCTCCCTTTCTTTTGCAAAATCACTGTATGTTGGTTATAGGTTTCTTATTAGTTGGCACAGTGCTTGTCCGAATTGGATTTGATATGCGCAACTTGTTTAACAAAGGTAACTAGCCCTTGTCCGAACCGAACTATAATTGGGTTTGTTCGCTCTTCTATATATATTATAAACAAATACAAAGTTCCCAGTATATTTGCTATGGCAGGAACTTGTACAAGCCCCAGACCTCCCAATTGATGTCCTCATCCTCATCCTGCAACGCCTCGAGCTTCCTCAATCACTGGCCTTTGCATCAGTTTGCAAAACATGGAGGGCTGCCGCCAAAACTGCCGGTGTTCCTCGTTCTTGCACACCATGGATCTTGTCTTGGGCCCATCTTCAGGAAAGGCTGGTACAGGGGGATTGCCCCTCAGCTGTGACCTGCAACCTGTATCACCTTCGCGATGGTAACAAGGGCTACGGTGTTAGTTTTCCACGCGGCTGCTTCACTGCGTGCTGTGGAGCCTCTCATGGATGGCTTGCTTTGGTAAATGAACTCTCCAATCTTGTGCTTTACAACCCCTTCACAACAAGCATTATCCCTCTGCCACCAATCACGGATTTCTCATGCGTCAAGGCAGTCTACAATAGCGGAGGGAGCTTGGAAGGTTACCATCTTGCAACGGGTCGAAAAATATATGGTTTAAATAAGATGGGAACATGGTTTTACCAGAAGGCAGTGTTGTCTTGTAGTCCATCCAAAGGTGGTGACTATACGGTGATGATCATCCATCGTGATGGTGATTGGCTTTCTTTTGTTAAGGCAGGACAGACAAATTGGCAAGTGGCTTCAACTTTAGTTGTAGGCGCGAAAGATAGATATGCAGACTGTGCATACCATAATGGCAGCTTCTACACGGTTACATTCTATGGAATGGTGGAGAAATGGGACATCGACAGCTTGAATGGACCAACAAGGGAAGTGGCGGTTCCCGCAATGAGCTATATAGGAGTGATCCTTACTAGGCATTTGGTGCCTACACCGTGGGGTGATCTCCTGCAGGTTCGCTTAATTCGGGAGATCGGATGCCAGGATGGCATCAGATTCCAAATCCGCAAGGTAGGTCTGAAGAGATGCAAGAGGATTTCATACGAGGATTTGAAGGATCATGCTTTGCTCCTTGGATTGAACCACTCGGCATGTTTGCACGCCAAGGATTTTCCTGGGCTTCAGGCTCAATGTATCTATTTCTCTACTCCCTGGATGGTGCAAACATTCCATTGGAGTCATCGACATTGCTTTTGTGAAGGAGTGAGGATTTACAACTTGAAACGTAAACAGTCTCTGCATTTTCTTCCCATTTGTGAGGAATTGAACCCCGCTGCTCCCACTGCGGTGTGGATCACCCCGAATCTGTAATAATTAGCGCACAACAATCATTGATTGACCCTCCTATACTGTGGTTAGGATCACCCAGGATCTATAACAATCATGCTTCTCTCATTTGTATTATACTCCATCCGTTTCAAAATACATATACGTTTAGGTTTGCGATATTGATTTCACATCTATAACACAACTTATATAACATAAGTGCATCATAAAAACATGTTTCATGATTGGTGTGATGATTCTAGTTTGATACAATCTTGGTACATTTTTCATATAAATTTAGTTAAACCTGAGATAGTTTGGCTAGAACAAACATAGACACAACTATTTTAGAACAAAGAGGCCCTTGGTCACCCTGGTGAAACCGGCTACCATTAACTGATCTTTTTTGAAACTAGTTAGCACCCCGCGCGGTGCCTCGGGGCAATTTTTCATCTAGAATTAAATAAAAAGAACATATATAGAATCATGCAACCTATTAGTTGGTACTATCAGTGGACGTCATCACTGACCATATACAAATTACCAGAATTTTACATGGCCACCGTTGATGCTGAGTAAAACAAACGGAGAAGAGACATTTGAATTTTTGCTGCGCCAATGACAAAAACATGCACGCTTAGCAGTTTCTCATATGGTGAATTAGAAACAGTTGAGCCTTTGGACGGCAGCATAGAGTAAAGTACATGTGACGTGCTATATGCCTATATGTATATGTAGGCGCACATGGTAAGCATCTGGATGTACATGGTAGCCTGCCTAGGACCATTTTGCTGATCACAGAGGAAGAGATGATCAAGTGGCTTGGAACGGAAACAACCAATAGTGAAAGACCTGTAAAACATAAGCAGATCATTGTAAGCATAAATCTGGTGTTTGCTAAAATATGGCAAGCAATACAGACAACTTTGGTCGTGCCAAACAAAATTTTATGAATCTTAATTTTTTTTTGTTAAAAACGCATCCTAGCAATTTCAATGTCGTAGAGGAAAAAATAGCAATGCAATAAGCAAACTGGCAGTTAGCATCACGAAGTGGCAAAATTTGATGTTTTACCTGGACACGACATCAGTCGTCGTTTGACCATTCGGTGCAATGGAAGATGTTGTGAAACGGAGCTTCTTAACTGAGGACGTGGTATAGATGAATCAGTATCCGTCGATCCCTATACTATAGACCATAAGCAACACAGGTTTTTTATATAAAAATGTATGGGGCAATGCTCTGCCAATAACAGATACTCCGTATATAATAAGACCAAGCAGCAATGACAGATACATTAGTGATGTGCGAAGGCGAAGTGACCTGATGCAATGAAGGAACACATATATAGCTATCATTTTGATACGTATAGAAACTTGTATACTTAGGAAGCTATCAGATCTTTATCTACAAAATATCTTCTTGTACCATTTTTCATATGGGAAACTACACACAGGCATTTTTTTTATCTAGCAAAACAATCTGACAAAAAAAAGAGACAAAGGAGGGTGAAATAAAAAAAGGCAATACAGGCATGTGGACTGTACTGGTAGGGATTAAAGAGAATAAGACATGTATTCATGGAAGAAAACGTAGTAAAGAAATGTGGAACAGAAATGAACTTATCCAGCACCTAGGAACTATGTAGTACAGAAAGTCAGAAAGAAATCAGACCATGCTTTATTGGTTTGTATGATCAAAATGGAAGTCCACAGTTTAATGTTATCCACTGGGAATTTAGTTTATATCAGTGTCCAACACCTAATTGGATCTCTTTAAATATCCTACAACTCTGAAAGCACACACGAACTGCCTAACAAAAAGCAAGCAGGACCAACAAAAGCAGAGTGGCACACACCATTCTTTTCCGATATCATTTTCAGCACTGGAAAACATAAAATTCTTTGAAAAATAATGAGGAAAAATGCAAGCAAGAAACATTTGCATCTTTCCTCTCAATATTAGCTGGAAACCATATACCACATACATAGCATTTATTCATGTAAATGTTTTTGTCATAGCAAGATGAGGATAGTGACTGATGTCCCTGTATATTAAAAAAGAAAGAGGTACTGGGTTCATTGATAGAGATGCATTTTACCACTAATTAAGCACCTGTTGATGAAACGTGCAGCTGCAGCAAGGAAGCACAGATTGCAGATGCTGATTGAGTAGATGAATCATCACGCTACGCTGCTGCAAGCCTGGTATTGAGCAGGTAACAGTCCCAAACCTCAGATGTCTTCGTGGGCGCAAATCAGCTCCACAGGATGCTCCCAACAGAGACAACTGCACAGAATGGCCACAGCGGAAAGACAGACAGGAAAGGGCTTCATCAGCATGGAGGAGAGCGGTGCTCAATCAGGAAGGGCTGCCACTGCTAGGAGCTGGCGCTGGGGAAGGTTCTGCAGGTCTAGGATTGAGAGTGGACACCGGTTCCCAGAGAAGAAATCCTGAAAAACTGAAAGGGAAGCAAATTCACTTAAAAAAGTAACTGTCAATATGAGAAAAATATTATCAGGTAGCCTTAATTCACAGCGAAACAGGCCAAAGCTGATGACATATTAGTCTCAAGAAGCATGAAGTATGCGCTGAGAAACAAATCTCTCTTTTACATGACATTCAGATGGTAGAAAAATCTTGGTACCTGATATCATTCTTAGAGAGAAAGAATGCAGAATCTATCTGAGTTACTGACACTGAAAAACTAATTTCAGGAATGTGAACTTTTGGAAAATGAAGTAATACACTTTTGAATGTATCTGCTAATGGCCTGCCTCAAAATGAGCACTGTATATGCTGGTATTAAATAGCCAGACGGCGCCAGCACGCCGAAGTTCCTGGAAGCGCCGGCCACCCATCTTCCACTCATACTCCCTTTAGGTCTCTGGGTTCTACCACAGAGTTACGACTAGAAGACAAAGAGGGCATAGTTGCTACTCAATTTCACCTTCTGATCACTATTAAGTTCTTAATCATTAGCATAAACACAACACTACATAGTAAACACCTCCCAGGCCGTATTGCAATATAACACTGGTGGTGTTCTCTTAATTGACCCGAAAAGAGGGCAAAACAAATTTATCAGAATAGCAGGTGCAAGAATACTTATTCTCACTAGTTACTAGTACAAATATGCATAAGGAAAATGCTTGACCAGTACTTTGACTACTAAACAACATGCCATGGAAGATCTTAATTCTTCAAAGATACCATCTGCAATACACTGATCAATACTACTGCAGCAATGAGTGAACCTGCCAAGAAGAGAAAGGATATCAGGCCACATTCAGACTAAACAAACAGTAAGAGAAATAACTCTTATATAATTCATACATAAGATGCTTTTTGCATGCCAATAAAGCAATATGATGAGAAGGTAATAGGCATAAAGTTTTAACAACTTGAAGCTAAAGGATACAGTGAATGAACCCTATGTTGTTCTGTTCTCTAAAAAGTTTGCTGGGATAGATTTTAATGAGAGGTAGTAAAAATAATGGAAGATATTGAGTTGCAAGCACAGACCAGTGCAACCCAAAAGCTTAAGCTGATGGGGATAGGCAGGCAATTCACTTATACTCCAACACTCCCCCTCACGTGGAGGCTCCTCAGGCCTCAGACGTAGAATATGAGCGAGCATCAATTATATTTCATTTAATTGTGCTAACTAGGATACGAACTTAGACCTCTGGCTTTGATACCATATTGGGTCACATGCACTAACCAATGCAACCCACAAACTTAAGCTGATGGGGAGAGGACTTATACTCCAACAGATGAGTCGAACATATATTGATCCTAAAGCAGAACGCAAATGTGATGGCCTCTAGTCTAGTTGGTTAGAGGAACCCAGCGGCACTCCTCAGGTCTAGGGTTCGACTCCTTGTTGGAGCGAATTTCAGGCTGGGGTTAAAAAAATCCCCTCGTCTGTCCCATGACCAAAGCACAGGTCTAAGGTCCGGCCCCGGTCGTGGCCGTCTCACATGGGCTACGGTACCACTGTGTATGGGTGGGGCAGGGGTTCGGGGGTTTTCTGGACCTGCGTGACAAGGTCTTCTTCTTAATGCAATGCCCGGGGGCTGTCTAAACCCCCCGCAGGTCCAGTTTTTCATTATTGACTATTGAGCAACCAATCCAAAAACATGATACATATCCAGCACCTAGAACAAATAAATGTAAGGAGTATACGGGAGGTTTCCATCCTCCATGTAGAGTAAGACTACTAGATTATCAACTCTGTAATCGGAATTTCTGACACACTGTTATTTCCTATAGGATGCAGCAAAAATATGTGACCTGTTTGATCAAGAAGCTATCACCAGGATTGCCCAAATCTATGCAGCATAGGATCCAATACATCTTTCTTGTGTCCATTGGCAGCAAAGATAATACAAATAAGCCATATGCCATTGCTAAAATCATTACAGATAACCTAAACAGGCTGTTCATTTTCCTCTTATTCCTACCAAATATTTTCACCAATATTACCATGCATATGACTTAATCCACCCATCATGACTTATTCCTTGAGTCTGAAGTCCAAAGTGTCACTCAAGGTCTCAAGTCCCAACCCATGCTCAAACATTGGTTGAGCAGAACTTTTCCCGTACCAGTGATGTCAGGATTTCTAAATTGTCTATTGCACAGAGCAGATCTTCTACCAATAAGGTTGCAATGTACATTGATATAAACACTTTGAACAGTCATTGGGTTGAGTAACAGCACAGCGCATTGTTTCATTGTTTCATTGGGTTTAGTAGTTAGTAAGATGACCTGCAGTCAGGGGCAGTCGATCATGTACTCTGTCGCTCATAAAAATTCCTAAGGGTCTGCTTGCAGCTCTAATGTGCAAGACAAAACTTGGCCATGACCAAAACCAGGGCATTGCCAGATTCAAAAGTGGGTGGAAGCAACAAGCAACTAAAATCGAATCACTATTACTGTATTACAGGCAATTGAACTCGGACAAAGCAATCTAAGGATTCGATTCTCTGATTCGGACGAGACGAAAACCCTAACCTATATTCCAGCGCCTCACCTCACTTGCAGTAGCGGTCGGCCTTCTTGCGGACGCGGTCGTCGAGGGCCTCCTCGACGGTGCGGTTCCGGGCGGCGGCGCGGGCGGCGTTGGCGGGGTCGTACCCGAACTTCTTCGTCTCCACTGGGAAAAGCTCCTCATACTTCATCTTCTTCGCCGCGTCGATGGTGTAGTCGTCGCCGGTGCCGCTGGCGGCACCTCCTCCACCTTCAGCTCCCTCCGCGGCCGCGGCCTCGACGTCGCCGTCGGCGGGGGCATCGGAGGCGGGCTTCTTATTCTTCTTGTGCTTCTTTGGTTTGTTGATGGAGGCGGCCTCGCCGCCCTTGAAGACGAGGCGGCCGGGCTTGGCTTTCTTGTACGCGTCCGACATGGGGGAAGTGGGGGACTGGTGACTGGGGGTCGACAGAGACGGAGATGAGATCGAAACGGGTACGTGGCGCGGCCGCTTCACGCCGGCGTTTATGGTGTTGCCGGTCGTACTGAGTTTTTTTAAAAAAAAATCGCTGTCGTAATGAGGCCAGTCTCAACAGGTGTCGACGTCTGAGTTTCATTCGCATTAAATATGTTGTCACATAGACATTTTTGATGACATAACAGTGTATTTTAAAAAAAAAGAAATGAGTGTTATGAGGATGACACTTTCTTGGCACGAATACCAACTATCTATGAGTTATAGAATTAAATGTCTATGAAACTCTAGAATGAAACTTTCCACTGAGAGTGGATGTTTCATCCGAGTTTCATTTTATTTTGTATGACACGATAGTTTTGGAAACAACGTCATAAAACTCTCTGTTGAGACTAATCTGAGGTCGGTTGAGTCTAAGTCCTAAATAATTACTCGCTGCTCAAAAAATAAACATACATCTACCGATCTGTGGCTTCTTGAAAAATCAAGCTTTCATCCTAAATATTTTATGAGATATTATAAGTATCATTATATAAAGCATAAAATATGTTTTCATTTATTTTAAAAAATAAATATTAATACTTTTTATACTACTAGCAGACCAGATGCATAGAATACTAGGTTAAGCAACGCTTGAGGGCACCGACGATGAGGCCTTGTTTTAGGCGATGGGAACACGTGGGGTTCCTAGTAGGTGCTCTGGTTCAAGGTGTTGTGCGGCGTATAAAGATGAGCATGCAGCTCGAGACACGATGGTATGGTACGAAGCCTGAAATTTTGGCCCAGTCCGAGCACGGCACGACGCGGTCTATGGGTCGTGTCTGGGCCGTCACCTCGGCACGCGGGGCGGCACGACACGGCACAGTTTCAACGGGAGTCCCGGTAGCGGCCCGCTAGCAAGGTAGTTCATATAGAATTGCACTGAAAACATATTGAATTCTGCATTAAACAAGGGGTTTTCCATAAAATGTGCTTCAAATCGACCCGTTTATGGTTCGGGCCTCGTGCTTTTCGGGTCGGCCCGGCCCGGGCGCGGTGGCCTAGAGAGGCACGGTCCGCGGGCCCGCGTGCCTAACCGGGCCCGGGCCGGCCCGTTGCACATATTTAGCGGCGTGGTGATGTGGCAAGTGTGTGATTGCCTGACCAGTTTCAAAGATGGATGAGGTCCTGAGGATCAGAGTAGGATTGCGTGAGATCATGAGGTGTGAGAGCCAGGAAGGCAACATGTCAGTTTGGGGGAAAAATAGCGAGACAATATTGTGAGGGCAAGTACATTGATGTTGTCTCGTAGGTCGACTTAACAAACCACATATATAATGGTTAATTTTTTAAGTTGACTCGTAGTAACTCATGATTCCTTAATTTATGCATAGAATAAAAATTAACTTGTGAGGTGCATGACAACAACAACTCGTACAATGGTGTAATAGTTGTCTCATAGTCCTAAATCTTAGCTCATGAGGTGGTTGTTTCGCGAAACAACGACCTCTTTCTCTCACACATTTCTCTTTCCTCCACATAAGCAAAAATCTTACATGGCATTGCATGAGATGGGGTACGAGACTGTTGACGTGTAGCAATGTATGTACCTGCCCTGAGGGAGGCTGAAAAAAATCGTCGAGGAACGCGGTGTTTTTGTACTACTGAAGAGCGTTGAATTGGATCCCTTCGCGCTATTAGAAAAAAACACGTCCTTCCAAAATAGCCTAAGGATAGGTACATTGTTACACGTCAGTGGTTTCATACTGTCTAATGCAATACCGTATATTACTTATGTGGGAGAAAGATAAATGTGAAAGAGAAAGAGGTCGTTGTTTTGCGAAACAACCACCACATGAGCTAAGATTTAGGACTATGAGATAACTATCATACCATTATATGAGTTGTTGTTGTCATATAACTCATAAGTTCATTTATATTCTATACATAAATTAAGAAATTTCATGAGTGACTAAAAGATAACTTAAAAAGTTAATCATTATATATGGTACGTTAAGTCATCTAAAATTACGTGGTATTATATGAGATTATCAATGAGACAACATTAATATATTTGCCGTAATGAAAAAAGAGCTTCACCCCAACGACCAAACGTAAAAGGAGTACCACGTGGATCAAACCACTCCACACGTGGGTGATTTCCTTTGAACATTCAAACGAGGTCGAGGAATCATCGCTCTGTTCGAGTCATCGTTTCGATAGCTGATAAGTCGTTTGATATTATTTTTAGTTGTTTTATTATAAGAAAAAAACATTGTTTTGGTGATTAATAAGTCAAACGAATAGGACGCATGATTCATAGTTTCCATATTTGTCACTAAGTTTTAGACCCCCTTTAGAGCGGAGGTGAAACCAAGAAAAACATAGAATTGAGATTTCATAGAATTGAAATATTGTAGTATAAAACATAGAATTGAGATTTCATAGAATTGAAATATTGTAGTATGCTTTGGTACGAGAACTTGTGTTGACGGGAATTTCAAAGAAAACTTCCCTTTCATTTTAATTAGGAAAATTATAGGAAAAAACAATCCACTTAACTTATAGAAAAAAATCTATGCAAAAGACAATGGAATTTATGAGACCAACTTGTATCTAATCATGAGACTGAGAGTGAAATAGAATAAATTAGGTTGATTAAGAAAACAATCACTATTTGCTAAAATCTAGATTTTTGTGTTTTTTCTTTGCCTACCGAACACCTATGTATGAAAAAATTCTACGTTTTCGATGTTTTTGTTTTGCACTTGCATTACTATTATATTCTTGTGTTTTTTTCATATGTTTTATCATTCCTACAATTCATTGATGCCTAGTGGTATCTGAGAGTAGCAAGCTTGCTTCAAAGTACTTCCTCTATTAGCTTGTTATTTTTAAATACATACTCCCTCAGTTCAGTCCCAGAGAGATTGTCGTTTTATATATTCCGAGAAACAACTTTAGTTAAATATATATTTATATTTACAGTATATAATTAGTACTATCGGAAAGATCTTTAAATCTAAGTTTTTAACAAATTTATCTGGAGAGACAAATATTGCATGTATTTTCTGTAAATCGAGTCAAACTTACTACGCGGACACAAAACGACGATCTTCCTAAAACGGAGGGCGTATAGTTTAATAAAAAAAACTATAATAAGGTGTTTAGATAAAAAAAGTTTGGAAAAGAGGAACGGTAACACTTTCATTTGTACTGTATTTGATAATTATTGTCAAATCATGAAGTAACTAAGCTTAGAAGATTCGTCTCGTAAATTATAGTTAAACTATTATAATTAGTTATTTTTTATCTATATTTAATATTTCATGTATGTATTTAAAAATTTGATGTGGCTAAAGTTCTAGTAAAGTTTATTTGATGTAACGGAAAATCTTGTAAAATTTGAAATTTCGAAGGTATTTTTGAAAAGGGGTAAATACTCCTCTCGACCGCCGCCCACTATAGAAAAGTGAAAATGTCTTGTAATATGAACGAAGTATAGTACTCTCTTCGTTCTAGAAAGGATGTTGTTATGGGAAATGTGCCGGTCAAAATTTTCAAACTTTGACTATGTTCGTACAAAATACGTGCAACATTTATATTTCTAAATAAATTTATTAAAAAACTAGATTTAAAGATATTTCCGATGATACTAATTGTCGATAATTTGAAAAGGTTACTTAAAAGCGAGAATGACATCTATTTATTTTGGGCCAGATGGAGTAGTGCTCCACGTCCCCACAAAAGCATTTGGCGGTCTATTCAGCTTCGCCGCCGCCCAGTTCTCCCACTCCCGGGGCCGCCACCCGGATTCTCTCGTGCCCCCTCTCGACCGCCGCCGCCTCCTCCCCACGTCCCGCCTCCGCCGGCGTGTCACTGCCTCCTCCTCGCTTCTCGCCTCCGCTGGCTTGCCCCCGGCCGTCCCCAAAACCCTAGACCCCAGCACAGTCCGCAAGCGTAGCGGCAGGCTGCGGCCGCTGCCTCGCCCCGATGCACCGCGCCTTCGAGGAGATCTCCGACGACGAGTGGTCTAATCACACCTTCGAGCCCTCGCGCGTCCTCAAGCGCCCCAACCAGCGGCCCTCGCAGCCTCCGCCGCCGATCGATTCATTCCACTACAACCCCAAGGCCGGCTCCGCCGCCGGCACCAGCAACGCAACTGTCGTCCTCTCGGACGACGACAGCGACTTCGACCTAGGTGCGGACGGGGGTTCCCGCCGCGCCGCGAAGAGCCAACGCGTTCTCAAGCGCCCGCATAACGGGCCCCCTTCGCGGCCTTCGCCGCCAGTTAAATCGTTCCGCCGCAATCCCCAACCCTCCAATGCCGCCGCCGCCGCAATCCCCAACCCTCCAATCTCCGACAACGAGGACGATGACTTCGTCCTCACAGACGATGACTTCGATCGTCCTACCTCGTCTTTGAGGACGTCAAGCCTTCGTCGCAAAGGGAAGAGCCAACGCCCCCTCAAGGGTCCTCAGCAAAAGCCCCATTTGCGGGCTCCTCCGCCAGTTAACTCGCTCAACCATAATCCCAAACGGTCCAAATTCTCCGCCGATGTGGGGCTTTCCGACAGTGAGGACGACGATTTCGACCTCAAAGAAACGTCAAGCCACCACCGCAACGCAAAGAGACAGCATGGCCAGAAGCGTCCACAGCACAAGCCCCATTTGCAGGATCCTCAATCCTTTGGCTCGTCTCGCCGCAATCCGAAACCTCCCAAGGCTGCTGCCATCAGAGGGCTATCTGACAGTGATGATGACGACTTCAACATCACGGACAATGACTTTGACCTTCCAGCTACGCTCTCGAGGACATCGCGCCCACGCCGCACTACTAATCGCCAGTTGACGAGTTTTGCCATTGAAATCTCTGAGGAAGACGAAGAAGACCTTGATGATGAAGACTTTGACTACCAAGACCCAAGGCCTCCTCAGCAACGCTCCTCTGGTCGCCGCTTTGTGATCGAGGATGATGATGACAGTGATGTGCCTGTAGCTGTGGAGGATGATGATGGGGTGAATTGGTCGGAGCTGGAGAAGGAGGACGAAGATGAGGGCTACAATGGAGAGAGAAGTGTAAATGAGGAGGAGCCCGAGGGAGATGTGGTGGGAATGGCATTGCGCAAGTGTTCACGCATCTCGTCCGATCTGCGCAAGGAGCTTTTTGGTTCATCAGCGCAGGATTGTGGAAGCTACGCTGAGATAGACGCTTCCACTTGCCGTATTGTTACTCAGGTAAATTGTATGGTTCTCTGGAACATGTTATTTATGTTTTTTTTCCTTTTCTGTTGAGACGAAAACTTAAGGGTATTGCATAACAAATGTTTTGAACCAATGGGATTTGTGAACGCTGGAGCAGGAGGATGTAAATGCTGCATGCACAAGTGAGAAGTCAGGGTTCGAACCTGTGCTGAAGCCGTATCAACTTGTGGGCGTCAATTTTCTTCTCCTATTGCATCGGAAAAGCATTGGCGGAGGTGAAGCTTTTTATGCATTGACCAGCTCAACTTGAGCACTCTCAATTTCTCACAACATTTTTGCCAATGGTGTAGCTTGTGATCATTATCAGAGAGCATCCTGTTGTTTCTGCAGCTGTTGCCTTCTGCAATAAGCAGTCCTGCATTTGCTAGTTCCCTTTCTTCACTGATGTGGATTATCTGTGTAGCGATCACATTGACGAAAATCATTTTGATCAAAAACACTTTAATAGTACCTTCTGGTTCTTTTAGCATTAGCATTTTTATGAGGGAAACTATTAGGGGAAGCTTCTACTGTTGTATCTTGCATGTTATGTCAAATTGATGGTAGGGCTAGGCTGCATATGAACATGTGTAACTGGTGATCAACTTGGACATTATCTCCTAGACGCCTCTCCTTGGGTGTCACATATTATGGAGTTCCATAGGGGATAGGAATGCTCCCCCCCCCCCCCACCCCCCCACAACCCCCACACACATTTTTGTTCAGTTAGTTTATAAGATTACTGTCAAGCCTTAGTTTTTTGGTAACAATAAATTATTTTCTATTATATATTCATTTGAAGGAAAGCGGTATGCCACTCATTATTGTGTGCTGCATGTTTGAGTACCATATGCTAAGGATCATACTTACTATTGGTTTGCTATGCTTTATCATTTACACAGTGCACAAAAACTAGATTATTCACATTTTATTTAAATGTATCTCTTCTCTTTGTTTTAACAGCAATTTTGGCTGATGAAATGGGTCTTGGGAAGACAGTGCAGGTAAGCAACATGGTAGTAGCCTAACATGATTCCTAAATTAGGGAATCCTGAATGTTGTCATATAGCTATATGATTGTTGTATATGCCAACTGCATTCTACAATGTATTATGTACTCCCTCCATTCCAAATTATAAGACATTTTGGCTTCTCTAGATACATTGCTCTAACTATGTATCTAGATATAGTGTATATCTAAGTGCATAGCAAAATATATGAATCTAGAAAAGCCAAAACGTCTTATGATCTGGAACGGAGGGAGTATTATCTTATTCTAGTTCATATGTGTTTTTCAACTCTATTGTGTTGAAATATAGCATTGGATGATTTATTTGTCTAAATGTTTTATTGCTGCACATAGTTACCGTAAAACATTGTCTGATTAATTAATGTATACACCTTCTCTCAGGAAGGAGATTAAAACACACCATTTGTTGGATGCTGCATAATACAATACCAATTCATTTTCTTGAAATTTTTTGTTTTGTTTGCAGGCTGTCACTTATCTTACTCTATTACGGCATCTATATAACGACCCAGGTCCACATCTGATAGTTTGCCCAGCTTCTGTGTTGGAGAATTGGGAAAGAGAACTCAGGAAGTGGTGCCCTTCGTTTTCGATTATCATGTTTCATGGAGCTGCAAGGACTACCTACTCAAAGGAATTAAGCTCCTTAGGCAAGGCTGGCTGTGCAGCTCCATTTAATGTCCTCCTTGTTGGCTACTCACTTTTTGAAAGACGGAGGTTTGGAGTGACTCCTTTTGCATGACACAGCAGAATGTCATATTCAGAACATCGAAAATTTATTCATCGTTTAAAACATTTATGTAGTGCTCAGCAAAAGGATGATCGTAGGGCCCTCAAAAGATGGCAATGGAGCTGTGTTTTGATGGATGAAGCACATGTTCTGAAAGATAAGGGTAGCTTCCGATGGAGAAACCTGATGGCTGTTGCGCAACATGCTCGCCAAAGGCTAATGCTGACAGGAACTCCTCTCCAAAATGATTTGCATGTAAGTCTATTTGACAAGTGTTTGGTTCATGGCAGTACATTCAACATAAATCCTGTTTTCTTAGCAAATGCATAAGTAGAAAAACATCCACCATTGTGATGAAATTGGTGTACAGAACTTTCTGGAAAAAAAAACATGCAGAATATATTGGCTAGGGGGAATTCAGAAAAAATGTGCAACAAAGTAATAAAGCGTGCATTAGCAGCCATTCAACAATAGATTTCTAACTGCTAGCACAGAGTAGCACCTTTTCAGCTATTTCAAGATCATGTAATAAACAAAATAGTGCTCGAAGCAATACTCCTCTAATACCAATTTTATGTTGCTTTGAACTTGTGGACTTTATTTAAATATAAGTTATTCTACAACATCAATGTACAAATCTGCCATTTCTGCCATTTCTTCTTTCTATCATATTTATGAAACAAATGCTCAGTGTCAATAGTCAATAAATGAGTTTACATCTGTCATCCGTGTGCCCGAAATAACCTATCAACCAGTGGCGAATCCAGGATTTGGCACTAGGGTATTCTGAGAACAATTTTTTGCCCTCCAAGACAGCAAGAAAAAGCTAAGGCCTAAGAATACTAACCAGAGGAGGATGTGAACTTTCACCTCTTACAGTCAGACAGGAATGGGCCCAAGTGGCTGAGACGAAAGGCGGAAGTTTCAACTGACGGACTTGCTTGCCTCTTTTGCCTGCTTTCTGCATTGTTGGGTGCTGCCCGCCAGCTTCCGTTGCCACTTGCGTCTGTGCTAGGGCTGTGGAACTTGGGTGCAATAAGGGGAAGTGGGGAACCTGAGGCAGCCGCTTGGGGAGTCGGCGATGACCGATGATTGTGATAGGAAGAACATGTTCCCTTTTCACCGAAGGCCTGAATCCTTGTACCACTGTGGGCTGGTTGATACGTTTGTTTGTGCCTTGTAGACAGGTTAAACAGGACAGTATAGTACTATAGTATACATAATAGATATTCGTATTTTTACAAAAAAAACTAAAAAATATTGTCATTCCAAGGATTGCCTCTTCTGCTGCCCTGCTATCAACCCTCTACCTCCGAAAATATTAAGAGAGGAACCACCAAAGTGCCAGAATAAGTGAAGGGCATTATGGCAATTTCCTCTTACTCTTGAATCTGTGTGCTCAAAGCTATATTTTTTTTTATAGTAGATATCACATGAAGTCCTTATTTTGCATCTTGCTCCTATGTGCTGTGTTTCATGTTTTTCTTTTATAACATCGACGTGTGCTACCTATCGACATGACACATGTAATGCCAGTTAAAATAAAAAAAAACTAATATGTATATATTTTTTGTTATGATTTGAGATTTCTACGATCACTGTTTTTGTAGGCACTATTAATGCTTAAAATTCTATTTCATCTTAAATTAGCATGTACCTAAAACTTCTTTTTTATGAAGTTGTTCTTGGATTTAATATGGTATGCAGGAGCTATGGTCATTGTTGGAATTCATGATGCCTGATATATTTGCCACTGGAGATGTTGATCTGAAGAAGCTGCTGAATGCAGAAGACCGCGGACTAATTTCACGCATAAAGTCCATTTTAGGGCCATTTATTCTTAGACGTTTGAAGTCAGATGTAATGCAGCAGCTTGTTCCTAAAGTACAACATGTGCGTGACTCCTTTTACACATCGACGATTAGTTGTGCCTCTTTTTTTTCAGCCTAAATTAATCTCGTTTGCAGGTTAAGTTTGTCGTCATGGGCATAGAGCAGTCTAAAGCATACAAAAATGCCATAGATGAGTACCGTGCTGCTTGCCAGGCTCGTAGTGCCAAGTCTTCAGACGACATTTCCAATAATATTGCTGGATTGATTCCAAAGCGTCAAATAACGAACTATTTTACACAGTTTCGTAAGGTGAGCATATGTTATGATTCAAAATTTGAGGAATATGTTTATGGTTATTTTCAAATGTTCTTTCTTGCTCCACAGATTGCGAATCACCCTTTGCTTATAAGACGGATTTATAGTGACAAAGATGTTGATCGAATTGCACGGTTGCTGTACCCTAAAGGTGCATTTGGCTTCGAATGTTCCTTGGAGAGAGCAATCCAAGAGCTAAAGAACTACAATGATTTTGATATCCACCAAGTATTGTTCTCTCTTGACTTCTATACTTCTACCTTATAAGCTGCTGCATTGTCTGTTGTCTTTGTGACTGAATTAATTAACTATATTAGGTCCTGCCATTTGCATTGTCTGTCACAACTCAACCATTGTCCTGTGTTTTATTATTTTGTTCTGGTGCAAAATAATTTAATGTAGCCATGTAGGACAGAGTAGTATGTACAGGTTGTATTAATGGTATGCATTGGGCAAAGAATGGTTTTGAGTATGAGAAATACACTACTGTCTGAAAGTTAGGGTCTGTTTGGTAGAGGTCTCCCTTCCCCCCTGGAATTGGTTTTGTGGCTGGAAGTGGTTCTGATGGAATAAACTCTTTGGAGGAAGTTAATCAGGGAAGCATTTTTTTCATCTCCTAACATTTCAGTTCATTTCAGGGAATCACTCCTTAAGGCACCACTCTGGTGATGTGGGCAGTCTTGTTTTTATTCTTTAATAACTTGCAGCTGTGCCAAACATGCCAGTCTTTGTTTTTAACTCTCTATAGATTGTGTATTTATTTATTTATTTATTCTTTAACTTGCAGCTATTATTGTCATATGGTGATGTGGGCACAAAGGGTGCTCTAACAGATGAGCATGTTTTTGCATCGGCAAAATGTCAGGTATATTTCTTTCTCCAACATCTGTTTTGATATGTACTACTGTTTTATTTATAGAAAAATGTGAAAATTTCGAGTTTTTTGTAATATAGTCTCATCAGAGTCATCCATATTTGACACACTAAGCTAAGCTATTTTTTAAACAAGTTATGCTTTTAGTCTTAGAGTCTCTACTCTGTGTTCAGGCTTTAGGGGAGCTTTTACCTTCTCTAGCAAATGATGGTCACAGAGTACTCATATTTAGTCAGTGGACCACAATGCTTGATATCCTTGAGTGGGCACTGGAAGTAATAGGAGTTACATATAGACGCCTTGATGGAGGGTATGTTCTTTACTTACATTTTTTAATCGAATTTTACTTCCATTTTTAATCGAAGTTTACTCTGTTTATTAGCTATTTTGTCTTTTTTCCAGGACCGCTGTAACAGAAAGGCAGACTATAGTGGACACGTTCAACAACGACCTTTCTATATTTGCATGTTTACTTTCTACAAGAGCTGGAGGCCAGGGGCTGAACCTTGTAGGAGCTGACACAGTCATTATACATGATATGGATTTTAACCCCCAGATGGATCGGCAAGCTGAGGACCGTTGCCATCGCATTGGACAACAGAAACCTGTCACTATTTATAGGTGCTACTCTAGTGACTACTCTAGTTGATTTGGATTCACTATCTGTCTCTTCTGTTTTTTTGTTCGCTGATATCATGCTCATATCCATATTGTTATTAATTTTTCCACCAAGACATGTTTATATATTTTTATTTAATAGTAACTAAAGATTATGAAAAGTACTTCCTTTATTATTATAATACTTTCTTAAAATCATCTGTTGTTTTCCTGCAATATGGCCTTGTATATAGAAATTCTGGAAAGTTACAATGAAGGATAGTATTATTAAAAAGTCTTTGTTTCTTTTTGTCCTGTTCATTTTGTGGTGTGCCTGTGCAAAATTTCATGGTTAGATGTATGTACTGAAAGATGATTGCATAGTTTCCCTAGTTTTGCTGCATTTGGTAAGCTGTTTGCTACTCTTTCTAACGGAGCAGGATCCTATTTTGTTGAATAATCCCAGGCAAACCGATATTCCACATTTTCTGTTGAGTTAACTCAAAGCTCATTTGTGCCAAATAATTCTCTCTTTTATTATGTGCCATTTAATTTTCATTGGATTTTGAAAATAGGAAATGCCCTTATAAGCCAAAACAAACATAATGTCTCACGAAGAAAATGAAACATCAGATAATCACAATTATGAAAGGCAATACAGTGAGCTTAGTTATTTATTACATACCAAGCTCCACAAGAAATTGTTATGGAATGGTATTGAATTTTATGTGTCTATCCAGGCTAGTGACAAAGGAGTCAGTTGATGAAAACATCTATGAGATTGCAAGGCGGAAGCTAGTACTAGACGCCGCAATTCTTCATTCTGGAGCAGAGTTGGAGAATAGTACTGATGTTCCAGAGAAGACAATGGGAGAAATTTTGGCATCTCTTCTCCTGGTCTGAAGTTCTAATCCTGGAGTTTCTTGAAGGTATTCAATTCTACCTGTGGGGTATCTTTAACAATGGGTTTTTGGTCTTCATTTAAGCTGGCCATTCACCCTGGTTAATGTCTGAGGTTCTAAGATGTGCATCCATGATTCCTTTTTGCTCTGGAGACCTCCCATCTTTTAGTCTGCCTTATCCATCTTTTGCGCTGTAAACTGCTGGATTTCCAAAGTGTTGTTCTACATAATGACAGTGTTCAAGGTTACTGTAGGTTGTAATGGAGTCTGATTTTTCTCAGATACAGGAAGGACTGAAATATGAAGTAATACATCTGTACCAAAGTTTCAACATGTTTTGAATGAAATGCAGAATAGTTCCAAGTTGCACATTTGCTTCAGTCTGTACCATATATTTTTATTTTATCTGCACAAGTGCGTACCTACACTTACAATTGTCAGGATAAGTTCCATCTTGTTTTAGAGTGCAGTTTGACCACATGTACATGCATCTTCACACACTGCTCTAACCGTCAGTTTTCTTTGACACCCGATTTATCAGAGAACTATAGGGGAAACATTATGTGTTCAATTTAAATTCATAAGAGTCAATTGGTGTGCATGTTATGAACCCTAGTTGACAGAAACTGCTCAAAGCTGCTCTGCTTGTTGTATCTTCCTTTTTTTCTTGAACACAAAGGAGAGCTGCGGATCATTGCATTAAAAGAAGAGTCACAACACACCCAAACATCCCTAAAAACCAGATTGCATTCACGCCCATTAAAGTTTAGAACGTGAAAAAACAACCCAAACTAGAGATGCTATCTAGCTGAGCTAGGGGCTGTGTGATAAAGGACAACCCCTTGGCTCCTGCTACACTCCATATCTGGCACTCATCAGCAAGAGTGAGGGCTGTTGAGATCCTGGGTGTATCTTAACCCGGATTTCTTTATCTTCCCAGTTAGCACTTCAAATTACAGATGCATTTTTTTTTTGTCTTTGGGTCAACACAAAACTTATCAAAATGAACTAAATCCAGATGTCAAAGCAAGAAAAGGGGAACAAAAATGGTCTAGATTGACCTATTACCTGCATCTATACCTGCAGTTCATGGCTTTGGCTTCAGTACCCACTTACATCCCTACCTGCAATTCATGGCTGAGTGATTTGATGAATGTGTATTAACTTTTCTTAACCTTAAATGAAGAAATAACCTGGTTCCTGCGATAGTGTGATGATTTTTTTGTTATAATAGGAGTATCGTGCTTGCATTTTACTTCAATACTTTCTTCCTGATTTCCTATGCCCATGCTGAAATGTGATTTTAAATGTGTTACTGCAAAGCCCTGATCCTAAATCTCACCAGTTCAATTTTTGTTATTGACCTTAAAAATGGGATTATCGCCTTGTCCCAATATTTAGGGTAATTCTAAAAGTTTATTTATTTTGAGATGGTGGGAGTAATTTCTTCTGTCACCTGTTTTGATTCGGCTGGGATCGCTGGCTATATGTTATGCTGATTGTGTTTAAGTATTGTCATTGAAATTTTTGAATGTTCTTATCCGTTGGAATATGATTGCTTGACTGGAGGTATGCTATGCTGGTGTTTGTATCATGTTGGAAACACCTGTCCGTGGGAGAACAGAAATGTATTCAGTGGGAGAAAAATAAATGTATTCATGTGAGCCGATTGTGCTTGTGTAACACTAGTGAAATTACTTCTACCGTTCATTTGTGTAAAATGATTTCCCCAGTTCGGTAGATACATTAGAATCTGATAGGTTTGCCCTGCTGAAAGTTATCATCATTTGCCGTACGCATGATCGTTTTATAGGATACCAGCCAAGCATGGCTCTGTCCCGAGAAGGCAAGGAGCCATTCTGGCTAAAGTGACAAGAAGCCAAGAACTGACAACAAACAACAACCTGGAGGCACCGCCTCCTGGTGCTCTTCCATAATGGAAAAGGTCTTAGCACGCTGTGGGTAAGTTGCTGTTGGCATGCATCATTGATGGAATGAACATGTCCCCCGAGTCCCCGACCATGGAACTGTCCTCGTGGAGGGACGTGACTTGGTCGTTAATCGCTGATGGGGTAAAGTTGGGGTTTATGGCCCGAGCTTTTCTCTTTGGCAGTATTTCAGCGATGCTGTGCATAAGCGACATGGGAAAACGGCCATGAGCCTCGTGTACCACCTACCTAGTCGTGAACGGGTGCGGTCAGAATGTCTCCTTTTCAGTAATCGGCTATTCGTCCTATTTGCCGTAACGACGGGATGACCTCGCCCTAGCTCGCAGGACATTCTTGTCAAGTGTTTCTGCTGCTGCATGCCTGAATCTACTAGCTTCGTACATTCTCCTTTTGCGATGTGTTCGCTCTCCAACTTTTTATGGTGGCGTGTTACAACTTGATTCTCCCGGCCAATATCACATTGAAGCCTGTCGCCTTGCCATAGTTTTGCCATGCACGTGAATAGCCCAAAGCAATTTTCTACTGTTGGATCGTATATTCTTTACGGGAAGATAAACTATATACCCTCTCCCTCAGCCAAGATACGTACAAAAGTCATGTTTTCACCTGTGCACCCTGCCTGCTGCTGCTGGACGAGAAGAGGATGAAATGTACGGGCCGGTCACATGTGTCGCGGTCCATGTAAGCGACGCATACGATGTCATGCACCGCGTGTCTCGCTTTTTCTGGACCAATTAATATACGTACACATCTCCCGCAAATCGGCGGCAAACACGTACGGCCGGTGTAACTTGCAACTTGGATGCGTCCATCTCCGGTTCTCATGAGTGTGCTTGAGACCATTGGCTGGCTAGAGGCTAGTGTGCGTGCTCTTTGCATTGCCATGGGCACGCAGCCATGTACGTCGCGGGAATCTCTCCACTGGTGTGCGTAGGGTCGGGGCGGAGGCGTGCAGTGCATGGTGCGCGGCTAGCTTGGAAGCGCCCGTGAATCTTGCCTTTGTTATTGGAAGATTATGCGTGCTCCAGTGTCGTCGACTCTTTAATTTACATATGCTCTCGCTTTGCTCCATGGCCTGGAAAACGTGTGCCTGCTAGAAACCGACGACCTGTGGAACCCAACTCTGCCGAATGGTCTGCACCAAGCAACGCAACGTGGCCTTCTGTCTTGTTGGTTCTGCTATGGCGTATCTGGGATGGAAGGAACAGAGCTGTTTTCTGTGGAGAGCTATTCCGACCGAGAACAGTGCTAAGCAAGGTCTGTGACGACTTAGTTCTGTGGCGAAAACGTTATCCTTCAAATCTTGTAAACAGCCTTGATGGCTGGCGTGCGCACCTTCTACGATGTAACTTCAGTGCTGTAAATCTAGTGCTGTAAACTCCGGCAACGCAACTGGCGGTGAACTCTGCTCTTTTGAAATGAGAAGGTGGGGAATCTCTCTCCCCCCTCCCCCCCCGGTTTACTTTAAAATTTTTTTTTGCTTCCACTAATATAGTGGGATTCTGGGAATGATTCTTGTACTGATCACATGAGTCATCACGAGGTCTTTTTTTTTTCTTCTTTCTTCCGATATAACACCACTTGACTAATTAATCAAGACGTCGGATCTTATTTGACCAACGGTCGACGTCATTTTTTCTTCCTCAGATTCAGACAACAGGATGACACCATTCCTCTTGGTCGATCGCTGCCAACTGCCACCGCCCATTGCCCGGCCCTGTAGCACCGGCCCAGTGGCCCACACCCTCTGTGTCTCCTGCAGCAATAATCTTGATGTCGCGATCTGTTACCCACTTTCCCGCGGCAATCTGAATTTGCCTGGGCCGTTCTGTTCGTCCCCTCAGCCAAAATTCCCACGGCCCTAGCTAGTGGCACTGGCTGATCACCGGGCAGTCAACCGCTACCGAAATATCTAAGGGCAAGTACAATGTACATTGATATACATTAGGGCTCCTTTGGGTGTCAGGGGGGCAAATGCACGTGGATTTCTCAACACCCCGCACTCTGGTGACAGTAACCCCGCGAAGGCCAAATTTCCCGCAGTGCATTCTGTGCCCGGGAGCGAGAACGGACGCGAAAAGTACGCAGAGCAGAGCAGCCGAACCTCCGCAACGCTGGCGGCCACCCCGCTGGTGATTCCAAGCACGAGCGTGTACACGGACGACATCGCACCAAGCGCGCACGCGCACCAGGCGACAACGTAGAGCACGGCCTGTGCGCCCCGGCCCCGCATGAGCCGCCGCGCACGATCCACTGTGTCCGTGCCGCGCCGCGCGCGCCAGTCTTGGCTGCGGACATGGCAACGGCGATGGCGCAGACGACGGTGAAGTAGACGAGAAAGAGCGAGAGCGCGAGCAGCATGTCTAGGAACGGGAACATGAGGGAGTAGTCCAGGATCAGGCCGGATGACCGGGAGCACGGCCAGGGCCACGATGGCTGCGGCGCGAGCCTGCGTCGAGCGCCGCGGCAATGATAGCGCTCCGGTCGGCGGCAGAGACGGCGGCGAAGATGGTGGCGATCTTGATGGAGGAACCGGCCACGACGACACCGAGAGGGCAGCCGGCGGCGGCGAGAAGCAGGCGCCGGAGGTCGTCCCAGTACGCGGCGGTATGATGGCCGATTCGACGCTGCTGATGGCGTCTGCATCCAGCACAGCGGCATCTGGCGGGTGCACGGACAGGGCGTTGATGGCTGGGAGGACGGTGTCGGGCTTCAGAAACGTGACCAAGGCATAGACGCTCGAAGATCCAGCGAGCGCGAGGGAGAGAACGACGGGGAAAGAGAATCGCGAGTGCGGAGGAGTTTTTCCTGCTACCCGGGTATCGACGGGGTTAGGAGTGCAAAGGCACCGGGTTAGATCGGGTTGTGGTGTATCCAAAAGGTACCGTGGATTGGTTGGGTAGCTTCTATCCCACGCGGATTAGCCAGGGATCCCCCTGGATTAGGGTACCCAAAGTGATTTTATATCCCGTCGATTTTCCTAGATACCTGCTACACTGCTAGCGTGTTGATATAGAAGTTGAGTTGCAATCACCGTACCTATACCCTTTTTTTTTTTGACGAGAACTAGGCTGTGGGAGATATACATGACGAGTCTTTGACATCCTAGTTGTCGGATGTTATCTTCTTGCTCACTCTAGCTGGCTAGCTAGAGTGGACTACCTAGCATATAGTATTCTGATTATAATATAATATTTTAGTATATCAATATATATAGATAAAAAATAAAAAAATATTTATAATATCACATAAATATCATGAATAAATAAATTAAAAATTATATTCTTATAATAAATTAATTTAGAATCATAAATATGAATACTATTTGCTATAAACATACGGTACCACTAGCGCCCGGACGTCCGGCGCACGCTCATGTCCGGACGCCGCTCCCCACTCTCCGCCCCGGATACATTCCGTACGCCCCCACCCGCTCAGATCGATCCCACCCGCTCAGATCTCCCGAGCTGACCCTGCCCGCACACAAATCCGCCGCCAACATCCGCCGCGGGCACGGATCCGCTCCCCATCGCTGCCAACACCCGCCGCGCCCGCAGATCCGCTCCCCCTCGCTGCCAACAACCACCGCGGGCACGACACGAATCCTACGACCACCCCTCCCCCACGCGAACGGATCTGCCATCGCTCGGCCTCCAAACATCGCCGCCCACTTGAAACAACAAAATAAACAAATGAAACAAATGACCATCTTCTACTGCAACAAAATAAAACATGAACTGAAACAACAAAAAAAAACCGCAACAACATAGAAACTGTGTGATGCAACAAGAGAGAAACCAACTGTTGCAACAACAGATAATCGATATTGAAACAAAATGACAAAATCATCTGAAACAACAAAAATGTAAAACTGAAACAACGTGGACACCCATTGAAACAAATTACTCAAGCCTTTGAAACAAACATGTTTATACTATTGAAACAACAAAAATTAAAACAAAAAATAATGAAACAAAACAAGTCATTGTCCAGAGGGGGGAAAAGCTAGGAAGGAGGATGAGTTGGAGGGGGGGGGGGGGATGGGAAGGACGAGGATGAGCAGACCTAAGATCTGGGGTCCTCGTGACCTACCTTGACGGATCAGCCATGAAAGGCCTGACGCGGCACGGAGGGGAAGGGAGAGGAGCAGGAAATGAGCGCGAGTTGAGAGGGAGGAGGATGAGGCAGCTCGTCATGGATCCACCGCCGTGCGGATCCGGTGGATCCATGGCCGTCGTTGTCGGATCCGGCGAATTCACGGCCGCAGCCGTCCCTGCCGCCGTTGCCATGGTAGCGGGCCTGGTGGTCACCAGATCGGAGAAGGCAAAGAGGAGAGGTGTGGGCGCAGGAGGCTGGAGCAGCCGGAGCAGAGGACGCCGATGGAGGAGCCTAGGCGGAGCGGTGTGGGAAAGGGGCGGAGAAGACGAGGCAGTGTCGGAGCGTGATGCGGGAGCGAGCGCGGGCGAGTGAGGATAAGGCCCGGCCGGTGGGTGCGTCAGGCGGGTCAGTGGCGGGTCGGGTCGGGTCCGTTCGGGCGGGTCGGGTCCGTCCGGACGGGTCGGACGCCCGCTAAGAAGCATTACCGATAAACATAGTTAGACGTGAAGTATTTTAACTGACGCATGTATCATACTTGCATAAAAAAAAGTGGGGGCAGAGGTAGTACTAAGCTACTCGGTATATTCGCGCTTGATTTGTAGCACCATCTGAGCATGTCAATTCAATCAGGGGTGCTGCTGGGTAGACGACTAGACGTGCATCCATATTGTATTTTGATGGATGCATTTATAATCCTGTTTGTTGCTCTGAAATGCACCATCTGAGCTTATGTGAAATGCTTATACTATATTGAATAAGATATAGTACTGGACATTGATTATGAATAGGGCCGGAATTAGCGGAAAGATTTATCCCCATGGGGCTTGCATTGGGCCTTGAGCCTTGGGCCTTGGCACAACCGCAGAAGCAGCAATCCGGCTACCGGTTGCCGGATGTACGCTGAGAGTGTACTGGACACCGACACGCCCAATGACGGGCACCCGATCGAACCAGCGTACCGCGCGCCTGGGCCCTAGTTAACTAGCTTTATTTTCCTGTAACAGAAATACCCATGCCAATGCCATTGCCATCGTAAAGATTGGAGGGCTACATATATCATCTGTAGTTCTAGTACAGCAGTAGTAGTATTTGGCCGGGTTTCAGTTTGCTGCGCCACATGTAGTGATGCAGACATGCCGGAAGGTACGGCCCCGGCCGCCCGGGCCACCCCGCGACTCTGCGTCTGCGAGGGCCGGAGAGTCCGGCCGGCATGTGGGGCCCGCCGGACCGCCGGACTGCCATGTCGTAAGCTAACAGTTTGACGTACGGGCCCCGCATCGTCGTCGCGTCATCGCAGTGCGGCACTGCCGAGCCGAGAGGGGGAATCTACTGTGGGGTGGTCGCTGTATGGTGTGTGTGGCCACATCCGCCTCTGCGGTGGGGCCCGCATGGCTGGGCCATATGGTCCAGGGGACACAGATGACAACGGTGCGTCACCGGTTTCCTGTGTAACGGCCATTGCTAACATCGCATGCATGCATGCGCGCACTCTCTATATCATATCATATCAAGTATCATATATGTACTGTACGTATGTTGATAGCCACATGCAGCACGATAACACATTACATCGTCGATAAAAAAAGTTTTGATAGATGTCGGTACACGAGTGGTCGTTTTGTACAAATAATTAACCTGCGTGCTGCAGCGTCTATAAATAAATGGGCTGATGCTAATGCCTAATGCTACTGAAAACAGCTAGTATTTGATCATGCATGTCAGTTTTGATACAATTCTTTTTTTTTTTGCGAAGAAGTTTTGATACAATTCAAGTTCCAATTTTAGACAAAAAATGAAGAGCCTCCATCATGGTATGTAAATCATATCATATATAGGTACTCCCACTATTGCAAATTATAAGCCACTTTGACTTTTTAAAACTATATAACAATTTTACTATGTGTCTATAGATATAACGTATGATTAATTATATATAGCAAAATCTATATATCAAAAATGTCAAACTACCCGAGGAAGTATTTCTTAGCTTGGAATAAACCAGTAGCTGAATACTTTGAATATACTTAATTTATGGGTACAAAGCAAATAATACGTGGTCTTGCAGTATGGAAAATACATATTAATATAGCTTTTAAAGGGAACTAATAAAGCCAGCCAAACATATATTGATGTAGCTTTCATGTGTAGGAGAGTGACAGCTAGGGTAGAATTTCTTCTTTCCCCATCCACCACATCTTGAATACTTGGTTTCCTATACACACAGGCTCTAGGTGCAAAATTTCGAGCTTTTTGTGGCTAGGTCGATCTACCCTGTGGGTGAGGGAAGTTGAAAGCATAGACATGCTTGATTGGGACATATGAGGGCAGCAACATGATGAAGCTAAGCTCAAATTTTGACTCCCATAAGCCATAATTGCCATTTTGGTTCTTATTCGACTTTCATAAGAGGATCAATTTCATACCTCACCTTTCGATTTGACCAACTAAGACCCTGTTTGCATCAGATAGGCAAAAGTTTAGTCAGCTAAAGTTAAGTGCTAAGCTTTAGATCACTTTATCTCACTTGTGTGGTCTAATAAATTAATGGCCTTTTTATGAGGTTAGTTAAATTTTACATAACACTTTAGACCACATGTTTATAACCTCAAGAGTTCAAGTGATCTAAAGGTGTTAGCCACTAAACTTTAGACCATGTATGAGATCAAAACAAGACCTAAGTCTCTCAACTTTTGCCTATTCCTTAGGTCAACTTTGTCCCAAATCCTACACAATTTCTGCATGGGTGTGCCAAATAGGTCTCGAATGGCATGGAGGGGAATATATAAACTTTTTTCTTGCAAACACAACTTTGGATTTGATCATTTTGTGCCGAATTTAATTTTAGGATGCGTGAAACCTATTTTTGTTCAATTTAGTTCTTTTTTCTTGTTGATCTATTGAATTCTTATTGGTTTTGATTATTTTTTTGTAACCCCTCATCACCAAATTCAAGTTGAGGGGCATGATCGATTTGCCTAGCTAGGGAGTCAAAGTTTATGTGGAATCTTAGTCGACTCGGCATGCTCACCTTGGAACCATTAAGGATTAGGGATTCTATTGGTCCATTAACAAGGCCCCTTTTGGAACATATGTACTCCTTTAACATTGATGTGGATTTGGTAAGCACAAATTTGAATATACTCTTATATACATGTAAAACCTAGAAATATACTATCATTATGGACCTTTTCCCTGGAAAAAATATTAATAACATTTTGGTTGATATAATTAAGCTGACTTGTGAAATTTTAAATGCTTGGATAGTTCAATAATTCTATATGAAGTGCATGATCATTCTGTAAGTTATATATATAGCAGACATCGAGTCGCATGCATACTACATCACACAAGGGCAACAGTTTCAAATGTGTTATCTGTATTCCATATCAAATGCGGGTATTGCACACGATGTCTTCAACTCATGATACTCCACGCCCAAAATCAAAACAGCATCTCTTCAGTGTGCTTCAGTACGCGTGCGCATAGTAGGTATCTATATCTGTCCTACGTGTTCCATTTGGATTTGGTTATTAGGCGGGTGGGTATATACATATTATGACTAGCTAGATAGAGAGTCTCATCGAGAGAGACGGGGTGCACATATACGTGCAAGAGAGTGGAGCCAAGCGGGTATGGACAAGCAAGTAAGGCCTGGACCTGCAGAGGACGGAGCAGCATGCAACAGCAGCAGCAGCTTGCGGCGCGGCCTGTCCGTGGCCTGGCACCGGCGCGGTGCAGCAATAAAACGCCAGGCTTATGCTTTTGAGCTGCGCCTTGCATGGTCTCGGAATGAGCGCCGCCCAAGCAAGCAAGCACATGACGGCACAAAGCCGATGCAACATGCATGCAGATCTGCAAAGGCAACGCAGGAAGCAGCGCGCCGGCAGCTTTTGCATGGATTTCTCCGGCGCGGCGCGGCGATGCACCCCTACTACTACCTTTCCGTTGATCCTCCTTCTTCCTTCTTCGCCTTCCGTGCCCTGCTTTATTTGCTTGCGGCTTGCCCACAGTACTGTACCGACACACAAGTCATGGCACTGCAGCCGATCGCAGCCACACTTCACCAGGACATGCATCGATGTCTGCGCCATGGATGGGGCCGGGGACCCCTGGGAAACAGACATGGATTCGGAGAGAGAAGAAAGGGATGGAGGGACACTGACACGAGGACCACTCAAAGTCACGGGATGGAAACGAGACGACGACGAGAATGAGCTGATCCGATGAGGAGGCAGCAAGGTTAATTTATCAACAAGTGCGTGCCTTTACCATATGGAGTATACCAGTAAACTACGACGGTTTCCTTTGCATTCCTCTGCAATAAGTGCAAACTTTGCCTAGCTAGCTAGAGTCATCAGGCGTACGTTGTCGCTGTCTTTAACCGCCAGCCTTTCAGCAAGTCAAAACAACTCAGCTTCAGAGACAGCAGCACACAATTGCTCTGAACAATCGGACTGCATGCCTGCATATGGCGCATGCCACACAGCTATCATGGGGGCATGCATGCACGCGTACGCCAAAGGTGTGCTCGAGTCTGAAGAGAGGCAAAATTATGTGTCTTGGAGAGAGACAGAGAGAGGAGGTAGCTGACCTGACCAGATGCCAGTGGGCATGCATGCTCACCAAGTCACAAGCCAACAGACAACAGGGCCAAGTGATCGATATGGAAGTACTACCTCCCTCCCTGAGGGTCTATTTGGAAAGCGGGGATTTTTTTCTGGTTTTTATGTTTTTCCTGTAAAAATGAATTATTTACTCTGAAATTTCTACGTAATTCCTGTAAATATCATGCGTTCGAAATAGGCCCTATAAAAAATATAATTGTGGAAGTGCCGGTTAAGATTGATTAGGTTAGACGAGGTTTATATTAAATACTATTAACATTTATATTTTTTTTATAAAAATATATTATATAACTAATCTAATGATACTAGTTTTATTGCACGAATCTTAGTACTATGGAGCAGCCGCCTCTTCCGACTTCCGTTAGTCAGGACTCAGGAGACACGAGGTAGTACAGTAGACGGGCCGGGACGGGGTGGTAAAACACTGAGGCGAGAAGACAAGGTCGTCGTCGTCCTCGGACCTCGGGGACATGGCCGTCCGGCCGGCCGGCCGTGCACGCATGCATGCTGCGATGTCCGATGGGCGACGCTGTGCATGGGTCGATCTCGTGTGTGCTGTGTACCGAGCCATGGGCGTACATGTCTACTCTCGATGGATCCCGTCGTACGTCCTGGGGCTCCTGGAAGGCGGCCGGGCTCGTGGATTCGTGCATTTGCTTGCCTACTTCCGGTTTGTCACTGTACGTCTAGGGGATCGATCTTATCGTCGATCGATCTCTCCTGTGTTGCTCCACGTGAACGACAGAATTGAACGTGGGGATACATATATATACTGCCTTGCATATACAGTTGCTCGCACGCAGTTGAGCGTATATATATAATCATCAGGATATCCACGGTGATATATATGGATCGAACGCTCTGTGTCACGTGAGCGCTGGACCAAAAGATTTGCATCTCGGCAACGATCTGTCATTTGATCCGCGCATGCTCCCACACATGCTATAGAATCTTATGAGACAAAAAAAGATGTTACTATTTAATACCTATAACCAACAAAATTTAATTACTTATATTAATTTGAACGAATTTATCTTTTTTTTTTTATTTTCTAACACAGTCGCCGTAATATATATATATATATATATATATATGTGTGTGTGTGTGTGTATCATGTGTACTAATATTGTTTTAAATGATTTTTAGTATCATAACTATATGAGTCATGTAAGGAAATATTTTCATGATCGCTGAAACTCTCTATATGTTTAGCGCTCATTCATCAAACTGTAATTGATTGACGTACGTGATGGCACAACATGCATGTTTATTTTAATATATTTTTTCAATATTTAAAAATAACATAAGTGGATAATGTAGAAATAATGTAATTTACCATAATTTTAAATAAAAATATAGAGTATGCATAATTTATGGTTATTTTTTGTAATTTTATTTTGTAAAGAAGTGATAGAATATTTATATTTTTTAATAATGAATAAGTGACAATTTATATGTGTAAATTTAAAAGGTCAAGTAGGTTATCTATCATATTTGTGGTACAAGCCACAAAAAAAGAAAAAGAAAAATGAGCGCATATATACATGCAGGCGGCGCAGACCGATCGAGATCGGACATATTCACGTACGGCGGCACAGCCTACACTGCACACTCGGCGTGGAGTGGTGCAAGTGCTGTGTGACTGTGTCCGTGTGCAGTCCAGTCCGGCTCACAAGTCACAAGCGCCTAGTAATTTGTAGCAGCTGAGCGTGCGTGTACGAGCCTCCCTCCCTCCCACTGCCTGCCGGCTCTTGGCATTTGGCAAGCGCAACTGTACGTTAAGCTATCCCCCATCATCAGGTGCGATTCCCCAACACTAAAACAACAGTGCTGCCGGCCTCCACCGTCCCCGGCCGCGCGCGCGCCCCCACGTCGTTACAAAAAAAAAAAAAACGGAGCCATGATCGACGTCGAGCGCGTCCTAGTCCACCCGTGCTTTTTACGGCCGGGGCGAAGTCGGTAACACACACACACACTGGACGGGACGGGAGCCCCCGCGCGCGGCCGGCCGCCTGCTGTTACTGTGAACGAGCGAGTGAGTCGCAAGGGCACAATCACACGACGCCCAGCCGGCCGGTAGCGCCGCAGCCCTTGCGCGCGCGGGCGGGGGTCCCCCGGCGGGCTAGCGCGGCCAGCCAGCCAGCCGTGCGCCCGTGCCCCGTGCGCGTGGGCCGTGGGGGCGCGGCGCAGCGCAACGCGACTCGACGCGACTGCTACGGCGGCTGTGCTGGGCTGTGCTGTGCTGTGCTGTGCCTGCCTGGCCGCGCGCTGCGACGCTGCGTGCCTTGCCTGCCTGCCTGCGGCGGATGATGCATGGGCATTGGCATGCATGGTCCATGCGATGCGGGCGGGCTACGGCGACACGCATGGGCATTGGCATGCGGCCGCGGCAGGTTGGGCGGAGTAGACTGATAGCAGTGCTTGCGCAGCGGTAGTAGCTAGCCTGAGCCAGCCGATCGATGGATGGATGCATGTACGTACACCACCACCACCTAGATAGGAGGAGTAGCGTGCACACACGTGACTTGCCGTGCCAGCATGTCGATCCGTCCGCGCTGCTGGATCTGCTTTTTCGCCCGCAGGGCCGGCCGCGTGGGAGGGATTGCATGGGAGATCGCTAGCTAGCCATTTGCTCGATGGGCCGCCGTCGACTTGTCCTGCTCTGCTCGTGTTAAATGTACTGTGGACAGGGATCCGGTCGGGGGTCCGGCCGTCCTGAGATTGTACCCCCTCTCCCCAGTTCATGCCCATGCATGTGACGACTGTTGTAACACTGTGCATGCTGGTCTCAAATTCGCAAATTGCAACGCATCTAACCCTTTTTTTTCGTCTTCTCTTTTTGGCTCGTTTTTTAAACAAAGAAGAAAATCGATATTTATTCCCTATATATAATATATATATATATATATCATCGCGATCAGATGAGATGACCGAATTGTGCTGCCATCAAGCCACGCACACACAGCACGTACATCATGTCTCCGTCGCTTCAGGTTCCTTTCAATTCGAGAGTGACAATATATATACACTACACTAAATGCATCACCATATATATACAAAAACCTCGTTCATGCACGTAACTCTCACGGACGGACTCTGTCGTGTCGCACGCTTGCAGTTCGCCGGTTTTTCTCCCTGGAC
Source organism: Microstegium vimineum (assembly GCA_022036555.1). Lineage (NCBI taxonomy): Eukaryota > Viridiplantae > Streptophyta > Magnoliopsida > Poales > Poaceae > Microstegium > Microstegium vimineum. The sequence goes on from CM039131.1 coordinate 38,381,815, forward strand.
GTATATATACGTAGCAAGTAGTAGTACTTCATTCTCCTCCTCCCAGCTGTAACAGCGCGCGCGCGTCTTTCTTAACCGGAAAGAAACGAGACACCGGCAACCACTTCATTCCGTGGATTGGCAGCACCGTACGTACGTTACCACGCCCCTTGCTGGTCCGATCCTAGCTTGGCATTCGAGATCATATTCATTATTCAATAAACAAAGCCGCCAATCGATCTTAACCCTCATCTCGTCTCGTGCCTCATCTCCGTGGACCCTTTTTCGCCATTATTATTCCAATGATGATGGGACGTCGAACCCACGACGACGATGCCGGCTAGCAGTCACCCGGCCCTGCATACATATATATATATATATATGAAATTCAGGTCGTTTTCATAGACGACGACGGCGGGGAAAATTTATTAACGGATCCGATGACGAGGAGATCGAAAGCTCCGTCGTGTGTGTATATATATATATATATACTCTTACTTACTTACTTCAGACACGGCCGGTCTTTTACCGGGCCTCTCCCTATGCATATCGGTTGCCTCCACGACAAGTCCATCTTGACATGACGTTAACTACTGACGATTCCATCGAACAATATTTAATTTGTTACTATTGCTATAAGACTGGTGGCCGGAAAAAAGTTAGGTGAGGATCATCCTTACCAAGGCATAGTGGGGATTGTTTGACTTATATGTGAGTCCCCGTGTTATTATAATCATATACATGCTAAATCAGAATGAAACGGTCCACGTATCAGCTACACATCGTCACCGTGTTGTGGTGAGGACGGTTCCTACGAATTTGTTTCCGTGTGCAGTACTGAGTTGCTACATGCATGGACTGGGTCGGAGCTCGGCCATAATGAGCTAGAGTTTTGGAGTTTTGCAGATAAGGATAGAATCTACCTTTGGTAAGCCTCAAATTAACTCATAGCAAGGAAATAAATAGCCCGTTATTTTTATCGATATAGCTCGAAATAGCTTGAAAAAAATTGTGCTGCTATTTACGTTCATGTACAATTTTACCGCTAAAATTCGCTAATTACGATTTATAAAACGCTAAACACCTTGACCTTAACTCGCTATTTAAAACATTGACTCAGAGAGATATAGGAGTGGGGAAATGATATACTAGGCTACAATCTAGCTCTAATGGGCCTCAAACTCAGAGGGAAATGATAGAATCTAAATTTGTTCGGTCTTTCACTCAAATGGGTGGGAGTGAGGTATACACGGATAGAAAAAAGTGAACGACAGATGAGCCGTGATGGATAATGACACTCTAGAGGAATAGTAGGAGTAAGAGACAGAATAATAATAATTAGGAGTAAGACGCTGGACGACGGCGGAGAAAAAGAGAGAGGGAATACATATTTATTACAAAAAAGTATATACTATACTCCTAACTATATAAGACGTTTTTGGCTTTTCTTTTAACGTGTACGGAGTATAGAGTTTATGGACAACTGTTCTGCATAAAAACTACTAGCTCTGACAATTTATCCGGGTGTCTGGTACGGCTGTTTCTACCAACGTGTTTGGATTATTGTTCGCCTTGGCTAATATTACAAACACTTCTATAGCTCTCAATTTGGATGACACCAGTTATTTAATAAATATGACACCATCGATCGAATCACGAAGCAAAATTAAATCGATTGTGACTAAAACCAAGCCATATGCCTGCCTCTAAACTCCATGGACGACGTACAGCTAAAAAAAAGAAGGATTTGTACGTGAAGCTTTTCTAACCCTTTTCAGGACTACTGTACCTTAACAATGCCACTGTCTGTTGATCGATCAGCCGCGACCGCGACGTGCTGAAAGAAACGCTTACCTCACTTCGCATCCAGTGATCAGTATGCGCGCAGTACTCGATCTCATCTCAACTCATTTCACAGGTCACCGGCTACACGTACGTAGTACTATTTTCTGCCATACAGCAGCGCAATGCTTCAAGATCGAAAGGAACAAAAGAAGGAATCATAGTTGCCTGACCAATTCAATATAGGAGTATTCCGGTATCATTGTCGCGTCTGGACGTCATGAGCTGAGCACGGTGACGTGCGTCCATGGAGAAACTAGCTTTATTTGCAAGCTTGCTACGCATCCATCTGCAGATCTGCCTGCCTGCATGGCTTCGTCTACAAGGTTGTTGGAGTACAAGCTCGCTCTCTCTCTCTCTCTCTCTCTCTCTCTCTCTCTCTCTAAAAGAGGAAACAAAGGTTCCTATTCCCTGCTTATTCCTTCCTCCCGTTTCCCGTCCTGCTAGCTCATGATCATGGATACGAACCCTAAGAAGAATGCCCGAGAATAACTCCGGGATAAGCTTCTGGCCATGAGGCTGACATCTCACACACACAGAGAGAAATAAAAGGAGAGAGACAGAGACGGGACCATGGCGTGTACAGTACTGAGGTCACAAGTCTACAAGACTACAATAGAGTCCCCTCTCTCTCTCTCTCTCTCTCAATTTTTATTCAGCCATGCGTTTCTTTTATCTCCGTATTTTTAATGCAGCCGGCCGGATAAGTTTACACGGGCTAATATAGAATTGCAACTTGCACATTAAAGATTTTGACACTGCAAGTTGTCTTTTAAGATTTTGAGAAAATGGTTAAAACCTACCGTATGATCTGACTATATTATTACATGCAGCTATCCAAAACAGTATCAGAAACACAGAATCGGTTACATATACCTGTACGTGTTCGACATCTTTAAACCGATATCTTGAGAAAGACCTGTTTTTTGTTCCGGTAACCTTTGGCCTTGCCAAGATCGCCCAGTCAGGGTTCGAATTCCACGCAATCCTTACAAGAGAATGAAAGTCTGAAACTTTCTAACAAGTCGATCAATTCCTCCAAAATAAAGTTGATCAAGTGGCAACCAATGCAAGTTCATGACATACTAAACATATACTACATACCACCAGTAGGGTATTTCTTCAGTTTTTACAGCGCGCTGGAGAACTGATAGACACACAGTGTCCCATCTCACAAGGCTATATATCTAGGGCTAACCGTCTCTCATCTCCACCCCAGGAGATCGATCAACCAACCGGGGAGAATCTCAGGGATCCGGTGGTGGGCCTCCAGGGTCAGCACACAACAGTGAACCCACATTCTTCTGCAGCCACTGCCTTGCTATCCTACAAACAAAACGCCAAGCACGTAGTGCACACACACAGGGCGCACATGACACATGCTACTCGGATAGCATTACAATTACTGTGCACCTCATGTTGATGCACACATATGCATGCAGACAAAGACGGGTTAAGGAGCCCCCCCCCCCCCCCCCTCCCCCGGTCTCTCTCCCCGGCCTCCAAATCGAAACAAAACCATCGTATCATGTTGGAATTTATGTCCTTGGACAGGCCATATGTTGCTCACTTAAACTAATGCTCACAGAACTCGGAAGGTGTGTGTGATTTGATGTGCATGATTTGGTTTGGTGTGTGCGCGAGCAGCAGGCAGCAGATCGAGTACAGCGAACACAGCGGCCCCAACAAATTAAAGCCTGATTCCCCGAGCAGCGAATGTTTTTTTTTAGGTTTAGGCGAGCCGGTGAGTCATGAGACTCCTGTCGGCGAACAACCGGATGCGGATGATGCCAGTCGCCACCTCGCACGGAATTCCCTCACCTAATGCGCGCAGCGCGCAGATAGCAGATTTCTCTGCACCTAGCCCGGCCTAGAATAGGTTGTCTCGTTCGTTGGGTTTAGTTAGGAGCATAAACTTAATTGAGCGTTCTAGATTTGGTGCCCTGAGTATATATCTAACTATATTATAGATTGTTCATTCAGGGACAACCAGGGCGTAGATTAAATAGGGTTTCGTGACGGCCACAATTTGACTTGTTTGACTAGGTTAGTGCCTCTCCGGCCTACTAGGTTCCAGAGGTGATTGACACGGCCGGTACATATTATCGGTGTAGCGTATAGGGCGGCTTAATAACAAATACATTCCGTGTGATTTGACGCGTTTGTTTAGCACAAACCTGGACTACTGGCTTATAATTATTTATATATACAACACCTATAAGCAAGCAAGCAGGCAAATTAAAAGGGGTTGGGGAATCATATATGACAAATGAAAACAGTGAGTCAATTGGAATTATCTCAGTAGTTATTTCATTTTTGCTAATTTATTCACGGACACGCACCCACGCATACTGTTGGATATCTAGCGCGCAAAACCCATCACACAACGCTGCATGCGTCTTTTTAGTCGTATATATATAGGAGATGCTTCTTTTCTTATCCCCTAGATCTTAGCCATATGCCACCATGTATCTTGTGTAATACTCGATCTCTCGCCATCCATAAATGATAATCGTATGAGATTAGAGGGAAAAGTCAAACTTAATAAATTTTAACCAATAATTAGTCAAATTGTATGAATGTTTAGAGTATAGAATTTACAACAACTAATTTGTGTTAAAAATACCACTAAGATGATAGTAATGTTTTAGTCATCGACGACTATATATAATAAGAGAAATTAATTATCAAAATCTATTTTGTATAACTTTTCCTTTAGTCTAATACAATTATCATTTTTGGATGGAGGAAGTATTAAATAGAGCTAAATGCACTAGTGATCCCTAAACTTGTGTGGTTGTGTCATTCTGGTCCTTAAACTTGCAAATAGACTGTTTAGATCCTTAAACTTATTCATTTATGTGATGTCAGTCCCTAAACTTGCAAATCGACCATTTAGGTCCTCAAACTAGTTCAGTTGTATCATCCCGACCACTAAACTTGGTATCGAGTCTCATTTGGTTCCAAACAAGTCCATCTAAAAACTGACTTAAAAAAGTAATTTATGTCTTTTTTTCATATGAACTCGAATAAGACAAACATTATATTAAAATTTTAACCCTCGATGTGATCTACAACTTTGTAGCTGAAAAGCTTTAAATTAAAACAGTTTTGGGGTCCCAAAATATTGTTGTGTATTTATAAATTTTCAAATTTAAAATTTAATATTATCAAACAATCTGGGATATTGATACAATCTATATGAAAGTTATAGTTATCAATATGCATGGTCTACAACTTTGTAGTTGATTTTTTTTTATTTTATGTTATTTAGTATCCCAAAATATTATGTAAGTTACTATTTTTGAAATTTAAAATTTAAAACTATCAAATAATCTTGGGCATATTGAAATCGTCTATGTGAAAGTTATAGTTCTCAAATGATCTACAACTTTATAGTTAACTTTTTTATTTGAAGTAGTTAATTATCCCAAAATTTATTTTGAAAAGTTTATAGATTTTAAAACTTTAAATTATTTTTTTCAGATAATAAACAACTTAAAAAGAACTACAAAGTTCATGATCATATGAAGAACTATAACTCCCATATAGACCATTTCAATATCCAATATAATTTGATAGTTTTCAATTTTGAAATTTAAAATCTATAAAAATTTAACATTAAATTTTGAGATAATAAACAACTTTAAATAAAAAAATCGACCATAGAGTTTAAGACCATATTTAGAACTGTAACTTTCATATAGGCCATATCAATATTCAAGATTGTTTAATTTTAGATTTCAAATTTCAAAAATCTATAAACATACAATAATATTTTGGGACCCTAAATAGTTTGAATTATAAAACTTTTCAACTATAAAGTTTTAGATTATGTGGAGAGATCCAATTTTAATATAAAATTTGTCTTCGTTCGAGTTCATATGAAAGATTTATGAATTATATTTTGATATCAAGTTTTAGATCGTCATGTGTGCACCTATAGATGAGACTCAAAACCAAGTTTAGGGAATGAGATGACACAACTCAATAAATTTGAGGATCTAAACATTTAATTTGCAACTATGGGTACCAGATAACACAATCGACAAATTTAGGGACTGACATGACACAAATGAACAAGTTTGAGGACTTAAACAATCAATTTACGAGTTTAGGCACCAAAATAAATCAACAACGCAAGTTTATGCACCGCTGGTACACTTTGCTCAATTAAATATAAACCACTGGAACACAAATAATTTTAGAAGACACTGTCTAGATATTAACCGAGGCCTTTACATAAACCCGATCGCCTTGGTTAACGTATGCAATTAATGGAGGCGGTCATTTATATTAACTGAGGTGGCTAGAAAATGCCCGCCTCCAAAAATGGATTTATGGAGGCGGTCAATTTAAGACAACCACCTCCGAAAATCCTTGTCCAGCACTTGCCCACCAAATCCCATGTTATTGGGCGCATATATAAGTGCGACTTAGGGTTTGGCTGTCATTTCTCTCCCCACCTCCCTCACTACCTCCACTCTGTCGAGCGTGCGATGGCGACTTTGTTCTCCTCGCCGCACAGCCCTCCTCTCCCGAGTTCTCTCCCTCTATCCTCCCTCTCCATGTGCGAGCGGCAGCATGTGAGCGGCGGCGTGGTGGCGGATGCGATGGCCGTGGCGCTCGTCCTCCACCGTATCAGCCACATCCAGCCCCGGCAACGCTCACTACACCAGAACAGCTTATTAGTGGCGATTCAAAACCCCCTTCACTGGCGGATTTTGAACCGCCACAACCAACTCGACAGTGATGAGTTGATCACATCACTGCCGGTCATGTCAAACCGGCAGTGATGCTTGAGCCATCACTATCAGTTTATTTAACCAACCGACAGTGTATGATTTATATCACTGTCGGTTTTAATTGATCCGATAGTGATATTATTTTTACAATTTGCATTTTAATAATGGTTTTGCAGTAATAATCAAACCATTTGATCCAGTGAAGTGAAATCTTATTGTACAATAATTATATTACAATACAAAAATCATCAACATTTATATTACAAAAATTCAGTGAAGTGTCAATCTTATTGTACAATAGTTTAACGATTCAGTACTATCAATTCGGTGAAGTGTAAGTCACCGATCTTGTAATCAAAAACCTCATCGATGAACAACAACGTATTAAATAGTGCACTCTCCGTTGCTTCAAAACTACAAGCACATGGTGTACTAACAACGGTTAACGGTGGTCGAGTAGTTGGTGGGTATCCGTTCTTAGTCGCAACCATCTTTGCTTGAAATCCTGCAATAATTAGTGTTGGTTGTTCATCAGCATATTTCCAGTCATAACTCAATGCATCCATTACTTCGTTCAGAATGGCTTCAAAAGTACACCATGCGTAGGTCATGTCATAGTCCTCTACCTATAAGTATTGGCAGAAGACAGTGTTAGTTATAAGAGCAATGTTGACAACATACAAGAACAAATCTATGTATAAGCTATGAGTCTAAGACTTACCATTGGTGAGTTATGAGTCATTCGTGCATTGAACCCCCGAAGATCATGATACATGTTGTGATTAATAGCTTGAATCTTCACTTAAGACAGAGTAGGAAGTGTGATCCCATTCCTTGAGAGCGTAGTTGCACATGCCATGATAACATACTTAATAGAAACACCCGTTGGGTCGCCTTTATTCCCACCTCTGAGATTTGTAACACATTGCGAGACCGCCAACACCACCGCGGCCACGGCCACTACCACGACCCATCCTAACGGACAGTTGAAAATGAAATACGACATTGGAGTTCTGGATCATTATCTATATGATAAAGTTGAACATCCACATTGTACACTCCGAAATAGGCGAGTGTTCCTTTAAGCCAAACAATTGGATCAATCATCTATAGTACATATAAGACATATTAATTAACTTGGATGATCTAGTTTCGTACATATGAAACATATATTGATTAACTTACTATGCTTGGATGATGCACCGGTACTACCGGCAATACCGGATCGAAACCCATCCAAGTACAATAACCATTCCAACCAATTTCTTCTGGTTTTGGGAGATTTTGACGTCCAACCATCTATATATTAAATGACATATACTAAGATTATATTTCATGGAGCATCTGTGTTAAAGGACTTATATACTAAGATTATATTTCTATCTCTCTCTCTCTCTCTCTCTATCTATCTATCTATCTATCAAATCTATATATTATCTATATTAAATTTCATATCACATATTAAATAACGTATACTAAGATTATATTTCTATCTCTATCTATCTATCTATCTATCTATCTATCTATCTTTCAGCTAGAAAATCTCAAATAGGCATTTCGTCGAACACCTTGGTTGCATGAGCATGGAGTTCACCGCATGGAGGTTAAGGTCTGGATTCCGCGGTGCTTGGCGTCGTGGAGGGAGGTCCTGGCGGCGGCGAGGAACCTGGCGTGGAGTGCCGTCCTCTTGTGGCCTTCACGCGGCGGCGGCGGCGACGTGGAGCACGTGGGGCGGCGTGCTGCGGTGTGGAGCGGTTGCGGCTGAGTGGGCACTGGCGCGCTTTTGATCATTTCGGAGCGCGCCGGTGCCTGCTTAAATAATAACTGCGATGTTTCACTGCCGGTTCAAGCCACGAACCAGCAGTGAAGCACATCATCATTGTCGGTTCGTGGCTTGAACCGGCAGTGAAACGGCAAAGTGGCTTCACCGCCGGTTGAAGCCACGAACCGGCAGTGATGATGATCTTCCATGCCGGTTCTCTGCCCTTGCCCTCAATAATTCAGGGTCCGTGAGAGCTTGAACCGGCAGTGAAGGTGCATCACCGCCGGCCCAAAAAACCGATAGTGATGGGCCAGTAGTGATGCTGGATTCTGTAGTAGTGGCTCCCCCTTCCTCTCCTTGCCCTTCCTCTCCTTGTGCGAGCTGTAGCACGTGAGTGATGTCGTGGTGGTGCTCGACCTCCACTGCCTCCACCAGATCTGCCCAAGGCGGCGCCCCACTCCCTCTCCCTCACTGACGCTCCTCCCTCCCTCTCCCTGCACGAGCGGCATCGCACCATGCGACGTCGTAGTGGCGCTCGACCTCCACGGCCTCCACCAGATCTGGCCCCTGTGGCGCTCCACCTCCATCGCCTCCACCAGATCCGTCTCCGACGCAGGCAGATCCAACAACATAGGTGTGGTGGGGCCTGCTCCCCCGATGGCGGTGGCGCAGAGGGCTTGGTGGGGATTTGGCTCACTAGTGAGCTTGAGAACGGGCTCGCCAGTGGGCTCACCTCAGTTAATGATTGTGTTAGCATGACCGTCTCAGTTAATATTTATTAACTAGAGACAGTGAGCTGGTGGAGGACGTACGATTGGCCATTCTAAATTGTAAATAATTCAAAACTATTCTAGATATATAATTTTTATTTTGAAACTAGACATAACATAGGTACACAACAAAAGTTGTATTAAAAAAAGCCCAAACAACCTAAAAGGAAGTACATGAAAGCCCAAATCAACAGTCCTTCGGTATACACTTTCCAAAAAATACCGTACGCCACCATATAGTCTATAATAACGTATGGGTCTGCTTGACATGTGTCAACTGGGCACACAACACGTGCACATCTTCTCATCAAGGCTAGCTACCACATCATTGACACGTCGAAATAAACTGCCACGCCCACTGAGAGCAATGTTGATTTCCATTTCTCCCTTTTCTTTCCGGTTGTTGGTTTTTTCCCCACATTTATGCACCCACACAAAAGAAAATATATGTTCATATATACGTTATATATGCCCATGTGTCAATACCCTAGGACGTGTACGTGTGCAGGACGTTTAGTATCTTTGACGTACGTCGTCGCTACCGGCGAAACTTTTCCAAAGCGTGTTGAAGGCCATGACGAAACTATAGGTAGACCCGAGAGACGCGCGCGCCAACAACGACAAGCGCCGAGCTTACGTCCGCTTTCTCGGACGTTTTCCCAGCAGTAGCACTAGTGTCACGGCTGCACTACATGCCTCGCGAACTTTGGCCTCGACGCCTCTCTTGGACATGTTCTACTGGAAACTGTTGCCTAGCCTGTACATTGATTGTTCCAGCTCTTACACACGTACGTCATGGTTGTCTGCTATTCAAATGTGCCAGTTTTCCTACTAATTAATATTATATACAGGAGATCGAGACGGGTAGTTGATGAGTTTGGGTTAGATTAAAGGAAGGGGGAAAATACTTTCTAGGCTGAAAATTTAACGTCCTAATAACTGGTTTCGTTGTTCAAAATAGCCGCGCTTGTATTAGATTGAATGACCTACTTGTTGAAAGATAAAATGGAAATAGAGATCCAGAAAAGCTCTGCACAAATTCTTGGAAGCTAGGATAGAAGTGTACATGCAATGTATGTACTACTTTGTACCGCTTTGGAAGGTCGTTGTCATGCATCATGAATGCATGTCGAATGCATCAAACTAGCATCAAGTTACAACTCTCAGCTAATTTACGAATCAATGTATAAGATAGAATATGGCAAGTAAGTTTACTTATTAGAATGAATCTGAGCGTTTCTGTACATTTCTTCTAAAGCCTTAGGATGTCGCTAAGAAGACGTGTGTATTAAACTTTTTCTCTACCTTAATATAAAGACGTGCAAACATTTTGTGTGATTAAGAAAAAATTACTTATTAGGAACCAGATGTAATATGGTGATCCTCTACATCTCGTCTTGCATCTATTGCTAGCTTGTATCCTTGCATTGTTGGATGAACATATCTGAATACACACGGTTCCCGTATCTTTTGGTAGCACCCTAGCCCAAGCAACAGCTAACGGGGGGCATCCTATGTGCACAAGAGGATAGTGCTTGAGTGTCAACTAGTGATAGTGACTTATTAGTGTCATATTATTTATTCCTACACACGGATATGGTTTTGACAACCAAAAAAAGGTGTGTAAAATAATAATTAGCTGGATCATCAAGAAATATTTAATAGTGTGCATACAGCTAACAATCAATATATATATATATATATATATATATATATATATATATATATATATATATATATATATATATGCGCTAATTTTCTATTCTAGATTATATATCAACAACTATGTATATGATATTATACACACACACAAGAAGTTGCATCACTCACTATATGCATGAGTTAGATGGATATACTATATCAATAGTATAATTATTCTAATCATCGCCACACAAGCAAGTGAACTTTATACGTGTGCTTAAAACGGACAAATATGATCGTTAGAACGTATTTTGTACTATATAGAAATAAGTCGGTGTCTACGCTACACTAGCTCCTTCCTTAGTATATATGTTTGTTGTTGTGATTAAAACAACTTTTGTCAGTAGTCTTACGTATAAAATATGACACATGATAACATCTTACAAGTAATCATGATCATGATGTGAGTCATCATAGATACAAAATATATACGCATGCAAACAAATACTAACAAAAATGCCTGCTGAATCTAACAGAAATTAGGTGGTATTTTGTTTGCTATATTAGTAAGGCTATACGAAACCGGCCACACGTGTGTGAATACGTGCTTGTAACCCACAAACATCTAAAAAACCAAAACAACCCAGTGAAAAGTGCAGGCTTTGCAACCCATAAACATCTGGAAAGCCAAAACAACCCGGGGGGGAAAGTTTTTTCGGGTGTGTGCGCATGTGTGACGGTGAGAAGAAGCCCCACGCACGCAGTCGGTGGACCCAATCCTCAGACGCTTCACGACACCGCTTTGCCTGCGTGAGCTTGCTCCCCCCGGCCCGCTCCCATCCGGGTGTACCCCTTTTTCTCTCCTCTCTCTCTCTCTCGCTCCGAGTTGTATATAAAAATACTCCCTCTCCTGTATATTTTCCGGATGTGCATAGGCTTTGGAAGGGGGCGCAGGGGAAATTTCGGAAATTGATTTATAGTGGGGCATATAAGAGTGTGTGGGAGAGGAAAGCAGCAGGAGAGAAGAGAGAGAAAGAAAAGTATGACAAGGAAATGAGAGAAATGGGAGAACAGCCTTCTTAGATAGCCTCCCCTCCATCCTCTCTCCACCACCACTACTATCGTCTAGTATCTCTCCTCAGTAGCAAGAGCAAGCAAGAGGAGCAAAGCTAGCAGCAGTACCAGGGAGAGTGAGGTACAGAGAAGAAACAAACTCGCTCCAACTTTTTTCCCCGTTAAATATATCTATATCTGTCTCACTGTATGTATGTTTGTGTCATATACGAGTCTGCGGGTGTGGGTGTTTGCGAGCTTTTGTTGTTTTGCTTTTTTTACTTGTTTTGAGTGCAACTGTTCGTTTGGATTTCCCTGTCCGCTTTGTTCTTTTGTTAATCCCGGAAGAGTCCTAAGCGGCCGATGCCTTGGAGTTTTTCTCGGCTGCCTGTCGATTTGTTTCTTGTTTCAGATCAATTCCATCCAAGCACATACATATGAGAAGCAGGTATAGCCATCAGGAATTTTGGGGGCCTCAGCTCCTCTCCTTTCGGTCTTTACCTCCTTGGTTCTGTCGGGCTCGCTCCTCCTCGATTTGTCTCCGGCCGGATCGGAGAAACAGCTAGCAAAATCTTTCTCGTCTCCATGGTCGCCGCCGCTCGCATGCTGTGTGTGTCATGTGTTGTTTATTTTCTTGGAGATATATACTAGCTAGCTAGCGCCTGGTCGTTGCCGTTGTTGATTGTCATGCCAGTCTCTCACTTGGAAAGTCTTGCTTGTTTCAGCGAAGAAGGGGAAGGACGAAGAAGAGCACTGCCAATCCTATTCCTAGCAACGGGCCAAAGCGACCGCCGGCAGGAAGGAGAAGCTGTGTCGTTGGCGTGTTCGTCGAGCTGGTGGTGCCAGGATAAATCGGGAGACGGCAGCAGGGATCGATGGCATCGAATTCATCGGCGGCGGCGTTCTTTGGCGTTAGGGATGGGGACCAGCAAGACCAGATTAAGCCGCTGATATCACCGCAGCAGCAGCTGGCAGCGGCGCTGCCCGGCGTGGCAGGTGGAGCTGTGCCTGCGGCGTCCGGCCAAGGCGGGCCAACCGCGGCGGCGCAGCCACCGCCCAAGAAGAAGAGGACTATGCCAGGTAATTTATTCACGCAACCCAAGTGTACCCCCCTCGCTCGTCTGGATTCCGGTCGTGCATGCACACTGCATACATACAGGTCTGTGCTGCTGCCTGTGAGCTAGAGATCTCGCTCGTCTGGATCGATTGGAGTTTTATGAGTTGGATGCTGGCAGCAGGAGCATCTTCTTCTCTCACATGCACTAGCTAGTTCGGTTTCTCTTTCCATTTCTTCGTGGTTGTTGCTTCGTTCACCTTCTTGTTTGTGTGTTCTTGATTCGTGATCACAGCTCACAGCTCCCTGCGCACTGCGTAATTAATAGTCCAGAGAATTTTTGCCTGGTTTCCAAAACGCAGATCGATGTGGGCAAACTACAGCCTGTTTTTTTTTTGGTTGGAAATAAACTGGATTTTATGAAAATCGTATAGTAGTAATTCTCGAGTTGTTCTTGGTTTTCTCTCTCTTCCCTCCCTGCCAACCTAGTTCGAGGTGGATCCCCTCCCTACCTTGGCTGCAAAGCAAGTAGTAGACTTGACGAGACGAGCTCCTTGGCTTTCAGTTTGCACTTTCAATCAATATACTTCATTTAAAGCTGTCTGTCTGTCCTCACAGTCACAACACCTGAGAGTGAGAATTAATTCAGGTGAAGAATATGGAAGGTTGGAGTAGACTTCTTCATTCAATTCATGGCGCTCTCTACTACCAGTCCCCCCCTGGCCTCTAGCTTGTTTGTGTTCTTTTCTCAGCTAGCAAGGCTCATCACGTTTTTGTTTTAACCGGTTGAAGAATTCAAACTCATTCTCCTACCAACTTTTGTTGGTTAATAAAAACAACAAGGTTTCATAGTTTTCAAGAAGAAAACAAAATCAGTTTACATCCCAAGATTCCATGTGTGCATGCATGAGCTGTTACTCAGTTCCTCTTCCTAGCTCCCCCAATTATGAGAAGCAAATAGGAGCCATGACACAGTCCATGTCGATTCCTTTGTTCTCTATATCTCTTCCTGCAAACTCCTCCCTCCTTCCCAAAAAAATCTCTTGCAAAATATTCCCCTCTCTCCGTCGTCTCATAGCTTGTCGTCTCTACCGTGCCACAGCTCACACCCACCGAGCTAGAGAAAAGCGGAAACAAAAACAAATATCTTCCGTCCCCAAATTACTATATCATCAGTACTAACACTATACTAGCTTCCACCATCGTCGTTTATTAATCATGTATATGGCTAACTTATATAAGCAAAATATCCTGCATCCTCATAGAACAATAATATAATTCTCTCCAAATAATTGATAGTAAAACCCAATCATCAATGTAGAAAAACCATGTGCTGTTGTCCTCCTTCCTAATCCACAACAAGCTAAGTGCTGCTGACGATCATCTATCCTTCCATTCCTGTGCATCCATATGTATAATGCATACTTTTACCGTTCTCTGAATTCAAAGTAAATTTTCCCTCCTGTCCATTATCATGCATGCATCATCACTTCAGTTCGATCGATCAATCAAGCATTTATTCTCTCTTTTTTTTGCGATCTAATTCTCTTTTATTCTTTTGCAAATTAAGCTATATATAGGGATTATTAGCTAGTATTATTTCTCATCAACTGAACTGATATCGATGCATGCATGGAAATAAACTGCAGACCCCGACGCTGAGGTGATCGCGCTGTCGCCCAAGACGCTGATGGCGACCAACAGGTTCGTGTGCGAGGTGTGCAACAAGGGGTTCCAGCGGGAGCAGAACCTGCAGCTGCACCGTCGCGGCCACAACCTTCCCTGGAAGCTGAAGCAGAAGAACCCGCTGCAGCCTCAGCGGCGTCGCGTGTACCTGTGCCCGGAGCCGACGTGCGTGCACCACGAGCCGGCCCGCGCCCTCGGCGACCTGACGGGGATCAAGAAGCACTTCTGCCGCAAGCACGGCGAGAAGAAGTGGAAGTGCGACAAGTGCTCCAAGCGCTACGCCGTGCAGTCGGACTGGAAGGCGCACTCCAAGATCTGCGGCACCCGCGAGTACCGATGCGACTGCGGCACGCTCTTCTCCGGTAAGCTAAGCCGCCGCCGTCTACGCTTCTCGATCACTTATGCATGGCTAGCTGTCCCGGCCCGGCCCTCTCGTGTCCGGTGGCCGGTGCCGGTGTCCCCCGGCGTCGTCCCCACATCCGTTAGCTCTCCCATATATGCATTCCCCCTCTCTCTCCTCGTTCGTTCGTGTGTACTGTATGTATCAGCTAGCAGTACGTGCACCTGATGGCCGGCAAAGGTGGTAGTAGCTGCATTTGTATGTATGCCAGTATGTTCATGATTGCTGCATCATGCATGATATGGCGAGCGAGCTAGTGTATATTATATATAGCTAGGCATGGCATGGCATCGTCATGGGGTTTTGCACTGCATGAGCCTGTTGTAGCTGTCCGCTTATGGCTACCCCATGGATTCGGTGAGCGAGTAAAGTATTAGGAACGTTCCATGGTTTGGCTGGCCATCTTTTTTAGGGTTAGGGTTTTGTTTGGGTTTGCGGCGACATAGGCGCCTGTAGTAGGTTATAGTTTTGGTGCTCACTGCTCAGACGATCAGCTAGCTGGCCGGCCTGCCTGATGATGAGCTAGAAAGACGAACGAAGATAGATATGATCCTCCGTGGCGGGAGAGGGAGAGAGAGAGAGAGAGTAATAGCTAGCCAGCAGGCCGGGAGAAGAGAACTGCTTGCACGTGAAATGCAGAAATGGCTTCTTTTTTGAGCCTTTTGGCCTTGGTGATGATGCTTACCTTTCCTGGCTTCCCTCCCTAGGGAAGCAGAACCAGCAAACTCGCTTCTGTCTCGCCAAACACTCGTCAGTCACTAGTATTTATCTATCATTTTCTCTCTCTTTTTTCTCTGAACGGCTGAACTGATTCGTCAGTGTTATCTATCTATCATGTTTACACAGATATGCATGCGTCTAGTATGTTGTTACTGTGACCTGTAGACCCACATTTTTACGAATTCCATTTTTACTGGCCCATCCTGACAGGTCTCTCTCTCTACTGAATCACTTGGCTGCCATGTAAGCCTAGCTTGTTCTCATGTGACTTGGCCGCCGCTGTCTAGTTGTGGCAGGGCCGGCCATTCGTTGGCCGTGCCAGTGAGCCAGGGAGCCCAGGCCTGCTTGCCAGGCCAGGTCCACCCCTTTTCAAGGATACGTTGCCATGGCTAGTGACGCATGCATCACCTAGTAGGTGTAACTTGGAGCCACACTGTTCACATTTGTTGGCTCTGGCGATATTAAACACGTCCCAAAGTGGTGTGGTCATTCTCACTACCACCTTTCATGGGTATGGCAAAAATTATCCAAGGAAGTATATATATATATATATATATATATATATATATATATATATATAGTACTCCTACTTAGTTGCATCAACAGGAGTTGCATTAATGGCCGTTGAGTTGCTCCATTGAAGAGGCGATCCTCGTCCACCACTAAATCCATACTGTAGATTCCACACGTTTTGTTGTCAAACAGTAATCTTGATTAGGGCCTACCATACTATTAGATTCATTTAGTGCGTGGTTCTAGGCTTGCAAAAATAAAAATAAAAAGATTCACAGTAGTGCGTGACTGTGTCTTGGTCCCTTGGGAAGTGAGCTTACCAGCCCCACAAAGTTTTCTGATCTCCTTGGTGTGTGTGTTTGTGTTGGTGTAGATGCATGACAGTTCTGATGCCTATGTCTGCTTGCTGCCTTTTCTCGTCTCAAGCTTCCTACTAGTGGGAACCTGGCGATGCTATCCAGCACATCTCGCCTTTTCTTTTTCCATTACTGATTGACATGGGTTTCTGGGATCTTGAGCTAGCTTTGTGGTGAGGCTACTTTGATGTCTGCATGCATGGTTACCAAACACCTTTGACCAATGCTATCAGAATCAGACATTTCTGATCAGACAAGACAAACCACGTAATGTTGCAGGTAATACTAGTCATTAGCACCACTAGTTAGTCAAGTGAAATAGACTCCTCCTGATTGCACACATGCATGACATACTGCAGACTCTTTTATCCACAAAAAAAGAAAATTTGCAGAGCCTGCAGAGGAAAAGAAAAAGAAAAAGGATCGCTACTGTTCAGATCCATGAATTCGAGCTACAAACACAACATTCAGCAGCATGCATGCATGCATCCAGTTGCAGGCAGCGGCGTTCACATGTCCATCAGAAACAGTATCTTAACCCGAGATGCCGCTGTTCCTCGGTGCCTGCGCCGTCGTCTGCAGCGTGACATGGGCCATGCATGCATGCGTCGTCTCTACTTGCTTACTTGTCGCATCAACTTTTTACTGTGCATTTTCACTGCGCCGTCGTCTCACGCGATTGTCTGCCTGCTTCCCTTCTGACTGAGTTCTGACCTAGCTATCTTATCCGTCGATGCGTCCGTGCAGGAGGGACAGCTTCATCACGCACCGGGCGTTCTGCGACGCGCTCGCGCAGGAGAGCGCGCGGCTGCCGCCGACGAGCCTCAGCAGCCTCACGGGCCACCTCTACGGCGCCACCAACGCGGGCAACATGGCGCTCAGCCTCTCCCAGGTGGGCTCCCACCTCACCTCCACTCTCCACCAGGACGGCCACCACCACCACCACCACCACTTGTCCCCGGAGCTCCTCCGACTCGGCGCCACGGCCGGCGGCGGCGGCAGCATCGCCGCGCGCCTCGACCACCTCCTGTCGCCCAACGGTGCGTCCGCCTTCCGCCAGCCGCAGCAGGCTCCGCCGTCGTCGGCGGCGTCCTTCTTCCTCAACGCGGCGGGGGCGTCGGTCGGGCAGGACTTTGGGGACGACGCGGGCAATGGACCGCACTCGTACCTGCAGCAGGCCAAGCCTTTCCATGGACTCATGCAGCTGCCCGATCTCCAAGGCAACGGCGCTGGGGGCCACGGCGGCTCCTCAGGCAACAGCCTCTTCAACATGGCTTTCTTTGCTAACAATGGCAACAGCTCGGGGTCCAGTCACGAGCATGCGAGCCAGGGGCTCATGAACAATGACCAGTTCAGCGGCGGCGGAGGCGGTGGCGGCGGGGGTTCGGAGGCATCGGCTGCGGCGGCGGCGATTTTCGGCGGGAACTTCGTCGGTGGTGGTGGAGATCATGTTCCACCTCCGGGGCTCTACGGTGATCAAGCCTCCATGCTGCCGCAGATGTCGGCGACCGCTCTGCTCCAGAAGGCGGCGCAGATGGGCGCGACCTCGAGCGCCAACGGCGGCGGCGCGGCATCCATGTTCCGAGGCTTCGTGGGATCTTCCTCCCCTCACGTGCGGCCGGAGACGCCGCACATGGAACAGAGCGACGCGAACCTGAACGACCTCATGAACTCGCTCGCTGGAGGTGACGTCGGCGCCGGAAGGATGATGTTCGGCGGCGGCAACGGCAACGGAGCCGTCGTCAGCGCGGGGATGTTTGACCCGAGGCAGCTGTGCGACATGGCGGAGCACGAGGTGAAGTTCGGGCAGGGTGGCGGAGACATGACGCGGGACTTCCTTGGCGTCGGCGGAGGCGGCATCGTGCGTGGGATATCGACGCCCAGAGGGGACCACCAGAGCAGCAGCGATATGAGCTCCCTGGAGGCCGAGATGAAGTCGGCATCGTCCTTCAACGGAGGCAGGATGCCATGACCGACGAGACCATCATATCGATCGAGCTTATACAAGACATAAGCTCATCGCGCACAGTAAGCCATAGACTTGATCAAGGAGTATGGTCGTCGTTTTATAGCGTACTGGCAAACAATGCAAGCTAGAGCTGAGTTCATGCATGGATAAAGCTAGCTAGCTAGCTTTCATCATCCGAAGGAACCTGGGGTGAGAGAGAGACAAAGGCGTCTTCTCTGACTAATGGAGTAAGCTAGTGCGAGTCGTTGGACGCATGTGATGATGACCCCTTTGCTCGTGGTGGGGGTTGGTGTTCATGCTGGTCTTGTTCTTGTTGGTTTTCCCTTCCTTGTAGTTGGATAATCTTTGTTGGATTAAGTATAGTTTCTGGTCATAGAACCAATAAGGATGTTTGTAGCTAGCTTAATGGGGGTGTGATTTGCAGCTTAATTTGCTACATTCCCCTCCTGCTTTTTTTTATTACCTTTTCTCTTGTAGCAAGACAATATTCCCCTTACAATGCCATTAATCATGCTAGCTCAAATTCATGTCGTTGTTTTCTTGCATATATATTTTTATTTAAGCGTTGTCTGCACTGACTATATATGTCAATAATATGCTGAAATCTTGTCCTGCTATTTAATGGTTTTATAAGTCCGTTTAACAGGAAAAAGTATTTACATATATAGTTTTTGCTCGAAGATCATAAAGCCCACACTAGCTAGTATTTCATATATTTTCTGCCAAGGCTTTGGTATCATGATAGTGGGGTCTGAACAAAAATCAATTCCTTTTTAACTTGCGGTTATTTTAGAATGGAGGCAGATTTTTTTTTCATTTTTGATATATTATACACGGGTGAAAGGGACCCCTCTTTCATCCCCATTTTTGTGAGCATATTATAAGAAAAATATATGGTGTTTTAGAGGAGTTGTAAACTCATATTTAAGGTGTTGCAAGAATCCGGACAAATATTTCTTTCACACAAACGGAATTCTAAGTTACACCAATTATACTTGGGACCCGTTTGCATTCTTATAATTGAATTCATTCTAATAATATAATTTAGGCATAATATATTTTTCACACAAACGGAATTCCAAATATTTCTTTCACACAAATGGAATTCTATATGGAATATATTTTTAACTATTGTTAGTCACACAAAGAAGATACTTGTATATGTTGCATTTCTATTTTAGAAAAATGAATTGAAGAGCGTGCTACAAGTTGGAGAGTAGAAATGGTCTGCAGAATTGAATTTCATCTCCTACCTTGTGAATTTGAGATAGGCTAATGTGAACTTACAAAAGTTGTGGAATGTAAAATTCTAAGCCGAATAGTCTAATCCATGGAGTTAGATTCTAAATCCCCTCAACTAAAAGGATCCAAATTAAAAGGTCCCTTAGAAATATAATTAGACGGTGTAAAAGGTCCCATTTAGTACAAGTGGTGTAAAATATAAATCCATCATGACGGTAACTGAAATTTTATTTGGAGGTGTGAACAGAAGATTTTCACTCTGAATCTACTCTTATTCTCTTCCACCATATGAAAGCTATTTAGAACAATATAAATAGGTACACTATAGGTAAATAGTGATGGGTGCGGGGGAGAGAGATTTTCACCCCGAGTGTACACGCGAGTGGCGTACCTAAGGTTCATTTTATACTCCCATTTGTGTTGTTACACGACAAGTGGAACTCCTATTAAATTTACTGCAGATATGTGATACTTGTAACTTCACGAAAATATGTTACTACTGGTGACTGATTGGCCATTTTGATTAAGCACAACATGAGCTGATCTCTAGGGCAAAAGATGCCTTCCTGCTACCCGTGACTGTACGTCTATAGCGCTTGACTTATACTCCCTCCATACTCAAAAAGATGGTCGTTTAGGACATGATTGTGTTTACCAAGAAGAGATTAACGAGGGGTTAGTTTTCCCTGTCTACCCCTATTAAATAGGGTCGCAGATACATTTTAGACAACAAATGCTTCTAGCTCAGCTGGCTAGTCGAGCTAGGCCATAGCAGATGCCGCATGGGATCGAATCCCCGCGGCCACTAGTTTTGCTGGTTTGTTCGTTTTGC
Source organism: Microstegium vimineum (assembly GCA_022036555.1). Classification (NCBI taxonomy): domain Eukaryota; kingdom Viridiplantae; phylum Streptophyta; class Magnoliopsida; order Poales; family Poaceae; genus Microstegium; species Microstegium vimineum. Next base: position 38,402,379 of record CM039131.1, read on the forward strand.
ACACGGATTTTTGCATGGTGCGGGATTTCGGTCGCTCAAGAGGCGCGCGCTGAGCGTGATTAATGCCAGTGCGGTATTTCGATTAAAGGCACGCGATAAACAAAAGTACAACGACCACCTTTGTGAAATCACCGTGGGAGGCCAGAACGACCACTATTTTGAGTATGGAGGGAGTATGCACACAGCACATCGTGCGGCTTAGCTTCTTGCTAAGCTCGAGCGTGCTCTACTGCTTGGTTGTGTTGTCTCTCTACGTTCGGCCACTAGTTTTGCTGGTTTGTTCGTTTTGCACACGGATTTTTGCATGGTGCGGGATTTCGGTCGCTCAAGAGGCGCGCGCTGAGCGTGATTAATGCCAGTGCGGTATTTCGATTAAAGGCACGCGAGAAACAAAAGTACAACGACCACCTTTGTGAAATCACCGTGGGAGGCCAGAACGACCACTATTTTGAGTATGGAGGGAGTATGCACACAGCACATTGTGCGGCTTAGCTTCTTGCTAAGCTCGAGCGTGCTCTACTGCTTGGTTGTGTTGTCTCTCTACGTTGGACAGAGCGAGCTATAGGATGTGATGTACCTTTCGATCGCCGCGTGCATGCACGCCGGTCTAGCTCAGGCAGACTGGTATGGGCCGCCCAAATCATTCCATCCTCCTCGTCAATATACCAATCATTCTCGACTGACAAAATATTCAGATCTTATGTATATTATTGTCAATCTTGGATCCATATTGAAACAATTTTGTCTAAATAATTCGTTTTAGTTTGATACTAGTCCTAAGTATATCTACGCACCCAATAATTCTCTTTCTTTTTAGGGCATGTTTGACACGGCTCCTCACGAGGGCCTTCTCTAGAGGAGTCGGAGCCATTTTTTAGAAGCTACAATTTGTGGCTCCTCCGAAACGGCTCTGGCTTCTCTATTTTTTTTACTGAAAAACGTTTCCTTCAGGAAACATTTAACAGGGCTCCTCTGGAGGAGCTAGAGCCGGAGCCAGCAAGAAGCCCTGTCAAACGAACCCTTATACCAATTATCAAGAGATGAGTAATGCATGCATTTTATTTAGGACCCATTTTGGATCTTTTCATTTTGTAGAAACTAGAATGTATTTTATGGACTAGGCAATTTGACTTGGAATTTGGCATTATATAACTTTCCAAAGTTTAGATATAAATATGTCTTAAATTCATGGGGTGATAGATATAAATAGATTCTATAGATTTTATGTATGTTACTACAATGCAACTTATAGCGCTTTCTTCGGCTCGATCACTACCATATAGCAATAGTCCATGTGGTCAACAATGGTATACAAGTATATTCCACATGATGTGGCCATATTAATTTAATTGATCTGTGGCTAAGTTATGATTTAAAATTATTCAATTCGAAGTATCAAAACAGAACCTTAGAAAAAAAACTGAAAATAATGATCAAAGGTTTGGATACAATCACAGAATTAGTTTTAAATTGGAATTTGTTTTTTTTCCTTCATGGAGCTTTAATCAAGAATTTATTATGGTACTCCATCCGTTCCATTGAAAGTGTCGTTTGAAAAGCGTGTCTATAAGGGAAACACGGTTTTCTTGTGACACTTTCGATGGATGGAGGGAGTACGTCTTACTTCACCAGTGGAGCATTTTTTTTTCTTTAGCTCAACCAATGAAGGTGAAATTATTTTAGAAAAAAGGTTTGGTATAAGAGAGGGAGTTGGAAGAAGTTCGTATTTTAAGGATCGAGCTCCACCAAAGGAGCTCCAACTTTCTTTGAAAAAAAACAGCTGTACGTGCACATTTGCATGCATGAGTGTGAGTGATGGGTCGCAAAGGAAAGGGGTGTATATATATATATAGGACTTGGAATTGTAGTTCGGATCGAGAAGAAAATCTTGCGGACAGGCCGGGGAAATAAAGACGAGAGCTAGAGGGCGGTACGTAGTTTGGACACATATATACATGGTGGTTGGTACATACACCTCTCAGTCAGTCAGCAACCGAATGTTTGGCCCAAACTGCTAGATTCGCAGTTTATTTGGGCCTGTGGGTGCCTGTGTGGCAGTCACGATCACGAACGAAAGCACGCATTTGTGGAAGATTTCCTCTTTGACGCCTTTGTTGCGGGTTGCGGCCGCGGTGGTTACTGAAAGAGAATTGTTGTCGGAAGCCCGCCGTACTTGCAGCCTGCTGCAACGTCGCGTTGACGGCGACGGCGGCGAGGCTGCTAACAGCAGCCGTGGCCGACAGGGACAGGCGCCGGCCGTAAAAGCGAGTAGCACCTCGCGATCTCGCCCGTAAAAGCGGCTGCATGCGATCCGATTTTTCCAATGATTCTTGGGAGGAAAGTGAAAAGGGTGGGCGGGCGACCGGCCGGCCGGCGGGGCCAGAGCAAAGCATGATGCGCCTGCCCGCCCCGCCCGCCCGCGAGCGAGCGATCAGCCTTCACTTTTGTCTCGTGTGATGTCCGTGATCTGACGATCGATGTCGATGACGATGACGATGATAATGATGAGATTGAGGGCGGGGCGGGGCGTCAAGAAAAAGGTAGATTGGTCGTCACAAGTACAATTGTTCCCTGGAAAGGCAAGCAAAAAGGTGAGAATTATTGGAGGAAGCTGCAGGGATGACAGAGCATGCTGCATCATGCATGGTTTTGTGGGTGATGCCTAATAAAGCACGCAGCTAGTTATAGCGTGGTGGTAGTAGTACCCGTCGTCGATCGTTGTCAAGGAAAGATCTCATCGTCAAGTGCACTAGCAGTTTAATATATAAGTAGGTTTAAAGTTTAACATCAGGGTTCAGAGAGGTTGGAAATCCAGCTACTATGTACTGCTAATCGTCGATCAGGCGCGGACCAGTAATTTGCAGACCAGACTTGTGCGCGCGCTGTAGGTCAGTTTTGAATTGATTTAAGAATTACTACTAATCACTCCATGAACGAATAGTATACATGTGGAGGAGGACCGAATCGATGTCCGCACGTGCGCCCCTGCTCTAGAGAATCTCTGCATGTACGTAAATCGCTCCGACTGTCGCAAAAACGTGGGGAGACACGACGACGCACGCAGATGCTCCCGCGCGCGCACACGGGATGCTTAGTAGGTTAACCATCCATGCATCGATAAAGCATCATCATCATCCTGGGAATTCCTTGCTTGCAACGACAGTTCAACTACTGACACGTACGGTGCGCGGGTGAGTGAAATCGTCATGACCGGACGGACCGACACGGTGCGCGCTGCTGCTGCGTATACCCTACTGCATAAACTAGCTAGTACTGCCTAGCTAGTAGACTAGACAGAGTAGAATAATTGTTACGACGGATTACAAGATTAGCCGCGCGCGCAGCTAGCGAATCGGCGGCGGGGGGCGCGATTTGTTTGTTAATTACTACTGCCTGCGGGCGTCAAGAGGTTAGTTGGGTACGCGATATGATATGATGCCCGGGCGGGGGTGGGGGTTTGTTTGTTTGTAGCGTCGTCGCGGCGCGTTTGGCATGTCCGGTGAAGAACCTTCGTTCGCCCGCGTGGGCAGGCATCCTCATGTCCGCGCGGTCACGGGCGCGCGCGCGAGGAGGAGAGTGGAGATCGAGCCAAGCAGAATCCTATGCGAGCGACGGCGATGCGACTGCGACTGCGAATGTGACGACGACGCTAGCGGCTGGCTGGCTGCCTCTGCCGCGCGCCTGCCCTGGCCTGATGCTGATTGCACGCCTCTTGATGCGTGCATTTGGAGCCTAGCTACAGCTTTTCGGTCGCAATCATGCGGTACTAGTACTACGCACGCATGCAGCTGTAGCTGTTGCCCTAGCTGTACGTGTCCCTGACGGTCGACGTACTCCCTCCCGGCCCTGTGTAGACGGGACTACGGGAGGTGGCAGTGGCAGTGGCACGCCGCACGCGAGTTTGTGTTTCGCATGTTTATTTTTTTTTACCCCCCCGTGTGGTAGATTCGGAGGCGGGCGGATGTGCTACGTACTGCGCTCGCTCAGCTGTGCAGCTGAGGTTCACAACTCACAACAGGCACGGGCGGGCGGCCGTACGTCGGTCGCTCGCACGTCCGGTTTCGTGTTTGCAGTCGATCAGTTGGTACGTGCTTGTGTTGAAACTCGTGAATGATATAGAGGGGCCGGGTACAGCGATTTGCAATCACCATGCATGCACACAGCTGGTTGGGTTCGTGCACAAGATCGATCGACAGCCGGCGGGCGCCCCGAGGGTGACAGCAGTGTGGGAGCGGACGGAGTGAGCGGGTGCTGGAGCACTTCCATTCCATCCATGCATTGCGTGTATATGTTGAGCACCGAGATTCCACGCACCGCGCGGGCACAGTTGCTGTGCCACTGCCATCACATTCATCACGCTAGCTCCTCTCTAGCTAGTCCTGTTCCAAGGCCGACCTCCACGCACGCACAGGGAGCAGGGGGGCGGGAGCAGCAGCGCAAACCCGCGCGGGCTGCGGCCCACTTTTGCTCGGTGTTCTCAAGCGTTCTTGGTCTGTCTAACGTCCACTTCTTGATTGGGCCCGGCGGGCGCGGTTAACCGCGGCAGGACCAACGACGTCGCGGTGCTTTCGAGCTTTCCACACATCGGTGCTGCTCGCTTATTTCAACCCGCGCGCAACACAGCAATTGCGATGCGTGGGTTCATTTCTTCGGTGAAGCTGGAGCTGGGTAGAGTCGAGCAAACACAAGTTACAGAAATTCAGAAAAAAAAAAGTACACAATAAGATCGAGATGCGCCTGGCCATGCATGCATGCGAGCTGAAACAAAAGCACCGGTGTTCTCGTCGGTCCAGGACGTACGTACGCTAAAGGTTGGTGCCTCAGATCATGAGCCGACGTACACGATACAAGTCAAGTCTCGCTGTGCAACTAGCAGTATTCGGTCGGTTGTTCAGGTACAACAGCCCGTTGCAATGATCCATTGGACAACCGTGCTGTCTCTCCTTTTGTTTTTCCATTTCGCTGTTGCAACGACCGTACGTGCAGCCACGGAGTACCCACTGAGAACAACGAGCCTTGGTACATTCGGCACGTGAAAAGCAGCCAGTACCCACCCACCCACCCTCCTGCTTAAAAGGAAGGCATGGTACAATCAACTCCAGAGTGCAGCCCAACTGAGACAAGTGCCGTGGATGCGCCCGCGGGGCTCGGCCCGCCCTTTCTGATGTGCAGAGATCACCACGTCCGTCCGGGTCCGGAGATTGTCAATGCAAACTGGGCAGGCCAGCAAGGGCTGGCAAACTGGCAGCTGGTTCACGAGCATCGGTGCTTTTGGTTTGAAAGCATTTTTTTGTTGCATACTGTATAGGTGTTGGGCACGTGCTATCTCAACCGTTCATATTTCACTTCGAGATACGTGCAACACAAAATAGTATGAAATATTAGGGAAACTGCTTAGCATGAGTTTCAAAGCAAAAACACAAATCTCAAAGCAAAATGAATGGTACAGATAAACATGCTCAGCACAGCACTTACATGCTGCAATGCATTATTGGCTTTTGATGCCTCTGATCCAAACCGGAACTCTCCTGGGACTTGGCGACTTGCTCAGATGAACGTGGCTTGGCTGAGTCCACTGACCGACCCATCCTAGCTCCTGCCTAGGCTCGTGGAGCATAGGGTGCCCACGCTGGCTAGCGTTGCCACTGACGCCGTTCCCTTATTGCACCCAGGTTCAGCAGCATTCTCGCGTGCCGCGTCGACCGCAAAGCCAGGCTTGAGGCTTTGTTAGGTTTGACTATAGCATGATAAACAAAACTACTCAAGAAGCTAGCTGCCATGATCATCTTACATTCTTACAATCAAAGCATCACACAAACAATTTGGTTCGACACAACAAACACTAAGAGTTGACTGGTTACAACTTACAACAGATAGTTTACGCATCACACAGCACTAAAGCTCCTCGAAACTGCAGCGTCACAACATCACGAATACAAAAGAAGCAGATACATGGAAGTCTCAACGCATAAATCCGGTGTCAGATAGTATCACCGAAACAGTGCAGATACATGGAATACTTCAGGATATTCCTTGGTGAAGGCAGCACCATCGTCTCAGCAGTAAAACATGACACGCTTCACGTTTTCCTTGAGGGCGGGTAGGGGCCTGACCGCAACACTCCCCGCCCCTCTCATGCTGCGTGCACCTGGTGGAGGGCCACGGGCGCCACTCGCCATTGACCCACTGTCAGAGGTATCTGGCTCCATGTAGAAGCGAGCTCGGAAGGCTGCCAAATGAGCATAGTATGCCGGTGGCACTGCAAGCAATCAAGCAAAGTCAAAATTTTGTTTTATGGAGTAGCACCCCAATGGGTTGCCAGAGTAGACAAGAAACTGAAGTAATGTTCTCAAGCTGGGCTTACCAATTGACACGGAGCGGGTGCACCTAGCGTACCTGCAAAAGCGGAAACAATGTTTAACAGACAGTTGAAGAATGCACGAGAAATAATGGATTGACGGAGCAGTAGATGTATTACGTGTAGCACAGATTGTTTGTCAGAGTCTGTAGCTCATCAGCTGTAAACTTGTTCTCATCCCACAGGACATGGTAATGAGCAGGGCGGCTTGTTCCCTAATGGATGTGAACTCGAAGTCAGTAATCAGCCCATTTCATCGGGGGGTGAATTGAAAAGGAGAATGAAAAAACCCAACCTGAATGCCAGCATGGCTACACAGGTAGAAATCAAACTCAGTAGGATGGCAAATCTTTGAATCAACCACGGTGCCTAAATTCAGATGAAAAGGAAGTTTCTGGTCAGATCCAAATTAGACATGCTAAGCCCAAAAAGGAGAGCACCAAGAACTAACCAGGCAGTATGTTTCCACTTCTATCAACTGTACGCTGATCATTGTGGTTATTAGCAAACAGCCTCGTGTGATGTCGCTTCTGGACCACGACAAAAGTAACTGGAGGCTGATAATTGGGCTCCAAGGATGCACAGGCCTATTTTTCCATGGTTTCGAGAAGATAGTCAGGAAAAAATGAAGAACAACGTCAACCGAAATGCTAAGTAATTACATGTACCTTTCTGATGGCATCAAGTTCATACAACAATACTTGATAGAACTGTCCCTCGCTGACACCATCCCTGAAAAATTCAAAACTGTTTAGTACATTGAGAAACAGATCAGGAAAGTTGACCAGTCAAGGATAATAACCTGTAGAATATGATCCTCTGGGGCTTCTGTCCAGTTGCCCTCTTGAAAGAAATCAGAAGTTCCCTGCAATAAAAAGAATGTGAGCATAAAGCAGAATCCAAAGATGGAGAACTGTGAATAAATCTCATCATCTCAATACGGATCATACTTTATCATGCCACCAGTTACTGTCCTTCTCTGCGGGTCTTGCCATACTTTGAAAAGGTCCTGTATCAGCTCCTGGCGATGGGCTTGGGCACTCACTAGTCCAGCATATTTGGTGACCTCAGGCCAGTCTTGCGAAGCAACAACCTAGGAACGGAAAAAAATAGTAACAATTAAAAAGTGAAACTTCCAGGTTAGACTATGTGAACTTCTGGCCTGTTACAACTCTAACAAGTACTGAACTTACAGCTGCAATGGAAGGACTGGAATCTTCTCCAGGATGTGGATGGGTAACATCAGCACCAAATATTATGGTCGGTCTGTCACTGACAAGGGGGATTCTCCTTGTCAAAGCATCTACAAGTACGGTATTCCTTCCCCCAACCTAAAAAGGTAGGAAAACTGTGAGAAAACTAACAATTCAGGAGTGACATAAGGATGGAAGTGTGGAGAGATTTTACCTTAACATTTATTTTGAGTGCAACATTTGCAAGGTACTGCTTGCTCATCTTAAAAACATGTTTAGTCAGACAACATTGGGAGACCAATCCAAGATCAGTCTCACAGATCCTTTTGAGATCCCCTGAGAAACGAAAAGAATGCTGATGACCAAATGTATCCAGCAGACAATGTTCAAGTGTCTTTTGGAAGAGAACATTACCATAAAGACAACCATTATTGTCAGGCAGTATTACAATCAGCAGATCGAGTTCCCTTCCCTGTGGCCTCAGTATGTTCATTGCATCTTGATAACGTGCCTTTAACGTTCTTTCAACATGTTCTGGCCTTGAAGTCACTGGAGGCAGCACAGGCTCAAGAGCAAAATCCTAAAGGAAGAGGAAAATACAGAGTAAATAACAAAAATAACCAATGGATATTGCACAGAAATGATGATTGAAGGAAAAAGACTTACCATTCCTGATATTTGGCACATGACTGCCAACTCATGACAGAAACCCCTAGCAGCACTATCTTGCACATTCCGAGAGAAGTTAATACATGCCCAGTTGCTGACTCTGCCACCATTAACCATTTTCTACCCAGAAAAAGAAGGTAGCCAAAGAAGAATAGACAAGAAAGTTATGACTCATGAGATTATTAAATCAATTAACAAAAAAGGGAGGTTGCTGACAGAAGGCAAACAAAACGTAGAAAACAGATGTATCTGGATTCAGGGTGACACCAAGTTCAATCTACGGTGGTGCACTGGCACCATCGATAGAAAATTGTGTAGTATTAGATGACCAATTTTGACCTTGCCAATGAGCTCAAAATGGTGATGTTACTACAAGGTTATACTTGTGTGCACCACACAAGTTCTGTTTTAGCTTTGGTCCTGTCTAGATTACAGCAGTGTTAAATCATAATCCATATGTTTAATTTTGCAGTTGGCACCACGTAGAAAATTGTGTAGTTTAGGTGACCAATTTTGACCTTGCCAATGAGCTCAAAATGGTGATGTTACCACAAGGTCATACTTGGGCACCACGACAAGCTGTTGGGTCCAGTGTTAAATCATAATCCATGTTTAATTTTGCAATTGACGTACTGCATAAAAGATGGTTGTAAACTACAGAGGAGAGAGAGACAGGAGGGGGGGGGGGGGGGGGAGAGGCACCCCAGATAGTTCAGAGGTTCTTGACAAAAAAAAATTGTGGGCTTCTTGATAGATCTTTCTGAGTATATAATGCAAAATCAATCCCTCCAAAAATATTTCCATGTATAGGTAGATCCTAGAATTTTGAGGGTAAGGAGATAGACAAAAAGGCATGCCTAACAAAAAAAAAGAGGAAATTAAGACCACAAAACAATAAACTCAGTAATAGCTATGACTATGTAACTTGGACAAAAGAACTAATTTGCTGAGTCAGCTACTCTCCAGTTGCTGGGTTAACTTCCTGCTTTATTTTTCTTTTTTTGCAATATATAGCACTTGTTTAATCTGTATGGTTCTCACCTAATGTTACCATATAAGAAAATTAATTACAATCGAAGAAACAACAGGAAAGAGTGAATGTATCTAGATTTCTCAGGACACAGGCATACCTTATTCATCATGTTCCATTGGCCAACTCTGGGCAAAACATCCTTCTCTCGGCCACTATCATGGTATTTAAGCTAATTACAAAATACACAAATTCCACATCAGCAACCATGCACAGCATATATGCACAAATATGGAAAACAAAATGCCAAGATGTTAGAAGATCATGTATGTTAACTTACCCTTGGTGGTGGCAAAACACGAGCTTCAACTGCAGCAAGACGTTCATCAATTCTTATACCAAATTCCTGTGCATACGGGTCTTCATAGTATGCATTGTGATGCACCGTCTGATAAAAGGCAAAAATAAGGAAGAAAGTCTGAATCATAAATTCAGCTGACTGACTTTGGTAAATACAAAACCAATAAAACCTATGTTTTATGTTTAAAATTACAAAGTATTCTGTAAAAAAAAACAGATGGCACTATTTATGAAAAAAATACTATTTACACAAACATTATAATAATAATCAAACAACTGTTGCAGATACCCAGTTACCAATCCCAGAGAGACAGAGATCAATTTAAATGCACAGGCAAATGTATAATTATGTTAAGAAAAGACAAGTGGCAACAGTTTGTAGAGCACCTAAACCTGAAGAATGCACAAGCAAATGTGAAACAGGGCTTCTAAAGCTAAAAAGGCTTGAAAACTGGTAACCACAGGCTATAATTAAAACATGGTTAAACATTTGAATTCATAAGATGTATACACTGATGAAATAACATATAAAAACATATGTCACCTGTAAGATGTCCAGCTCACGCTCTTGAGGACGCTGGCAGGTCACTTTTAGTAGAGCAGTGATTTGTTTCTCATTTAGCCGCTTTGAGTAACGCTGTCCTTCAACTATCTTGCAAACCTGAATTTCATATTTCAAAGCCATATAAGCACTTATGATAATACTGAAGCTGGATGTAGAATTCAGAGACCATTCAAATAGATAAGCACAATATAACAAATCCAAGTTAAATGGAGATAGTTGAAGACCACAGTCAAGGACACTAACCTCCATAGGCAGATAATTTGGTCTTTGTTGATTGCCCACTTGCAAGCATGGTAAAGTGGTGTGCTGGATACTAAAACCATAAGTCTCCATGAAGTATTGCACCACAGTTTTCACAGTACCACGATCATCAACAGGGAATCTATCACAAAGAAACCAACAAATCATGTCACTTCATTATTCTTTAAGCTATTAGCTCATACCAGCAATGGAAGACACGTACGATAGCTCTCTTGTTGCTTGTGAGGTGAGGCCAGAAATGCGATACTTTCTGCGCATGTTTCCCCTGTGAGTGACCTCGACCTTCACACCTCTTAGGGCTTTTTTGATCTACAGAGGAACAAAAACAACAGTAACTCAGCACCAACTAAGCATAAGCTGAAGTTGCTATCAAATAGATAACGTAATGATTCAAACCTTCACGCGATCAGAATCAGACAATGGTCTAACTGAGATATCTCTATTAAGAAGCTGAGCAACAAAATCGATCACAGGGAGAGGCTCGATAAATGCAGTAGAGGACATATCTGCAAGAGCACAGATCAAAGGCTAAGAAAAGACCAATACTAATTCCATAAACTACACTGGGAGTCCATTGAATTAGAATTTAGTTAAAATACGCCATGGATCATGTGTGGCAACTGAAAGATAAACAATGAAACAAAAAGGTTGAAGTGACAGTATCTAACCTATATTCAGTGAAAGGCCCATCTGTGTCGGCCTTATGCTTTGGTAAAAACCACGCCAACTTTCCAAACCCTCACCAAGTTGCTGACGTCTTCCTAAGTTGGGAGAATAAAATGACCTACCAACAGGAGAATACCTGCACAAGAATAATGTAAGGCAATGAAGACTTTGACTTTTGCTATGCAAAAAGTAACTAATAAATACAATTAGCTCAAGATCACCTCGCTGTAGGCAATTCACGTAGTACGATGTCAAGCACTTGAAGAGCTTCTTGAGGAGCATCTGCTTGCCTTCCAGCTAGAAACATAGCCAGATGGTGGAGATCAGCACGGGCCGCAAATTTGATCACCACCCTAAATACTCTCTCGCGCCTTGAATCAGAAAGGAATACGGTAGTCAGCATGAAATTTTGCATATGCTCTAAATACAGATTCAGCATAATGCCATACCTTTGTCCGCCTTGGCCACCGCCAAGACTATCTTCCTCATCTTGCAAGGTAATTTCGAATGTCATAGAAGTAAATGGCAATGGTCCAGCAGTATAAAGGCTCTTTCTTCCATCATACGCAGGTAGACGTCCACCCAAATGGGAATTTCTATATAGTGTTACAAGCTCCCCCATGACAGCACGATTAACACCACGTGAAGTAACCTCAGGTGTTATAGATACCTGATGGCAAAATATTTGGTGAACAGAAATAACAACATAAATGACTGACAGGAAATTATTCCCTACAAGGAGCTTACATCATATTGGTGAAGGTCTTTGTCAGGAAGCTCGGCAAAAAAATGATTTGCCTTCACAATGCACCTGTCCCCATATGTGCCCTTACCAGGGCGCAATGGGAACCGAACTGATTTGCTTGATGCTGGTGCCACTTCAATTTCTTGGCTCATGGAACTCTCACCATGAACGGCAAGTTGCTGAAACTGTTGCTGGACTTGTCCAGAGCTCACCTCTGCCATAGGCTGTGAGGATGAGCCAGGTCCCGATGGGGATGGTGGAACCACCGGGGCCTGATACTGGACATATGGGGCTTGGTGCAGCTCGGGAACTGTTCTAGATGAACCTGGAGGAACATTTCGTCCAACACTACCTCCTCTATGCCCACCATAATATGGCTGTGGCATTCCACCTCTGGACCGGGCGCCACCACGTCCCTGGTACTCACCACCTCGCCCCTGATATTCACCACCACGTCCCTGATATTCACCACCACGTCCCTGGTATTCGCGTGGGTGATACTCAGGTGGCCCACCACCAGGGTGATGTGGCCCTGGTCCTCCACGACCCTGATAGAGTCCACCACGACCCTGGTGCTGCCCGCCACCACGGCCACCCTGTTGAGGCACCCAGCCACGTCCTCCACCAGGTTGTTGAGTTCGCTCAGGTCGTTGTGAACCTTGTCCAGAACCTCCTGAAGACTCTCCAGAAGTTTCTCCAGAACCGCCAGGGCCAGTTCTCTTCTTCCTCACCATGATGGGCACTGGCATGACAGGAATACATCAAGACTGAGATTGTAAAAATATGACAACAAAACTTAACATAAAGAAAACTGTTTAACTTTGTATTTGTTAAAAACTTGGAACAGAAGGTTGTATATTGAGAACTGAAACAGCTTAGGGAGTAAAGAAAATGTAAATGATGTAACACAAATAGAAGATCAGCTGCATCAAGGAATTGCTAAAATAAGTATAAAATTTCTGAATACAAGTTGACAACATGATAGAAACTTATTCCCGTGAGAAAACAGACCAAGTACCAGAAGACAGTAAACAAGAAAAACCATGTAGGCATCGAAAAAAGGGAATGTGATCTCACAGGTATTAGGAAACAAGACTTATTTTGTTTATTTGTTGAATTTAAGCTTCCTTCATTTTGATTATTTCACCGCTTTTGCAGTTGGCTGCAAACCTCCATTTAAACTAAAAGTGGTCAAGTGCAATGTTACGAAAATTCGAGAAATAGCATATCAAAAAAGAAGGGCAGCATAGGTGTCTTCTAGATATCTATTATGTTATTATTCATTTAATAACAATATCTTAAAATACATATACAGGCAAAGAAGTAAACAAAAACAGCCAACCAACCTTTCTATATAATAGTAAAAAAAAAAGAAATATACTACTATTTTCATTTAAAACATAATTTACATGATACAAATAGTAGAGATGTTGAAACAACAAAAGAATACCAGAATAAATGTATGAATGAGAAATATGCAGGCACTGAAGACGTTGCTAGAAGATAACCACTTCATCTACACACAAAATGATCAGTATCCTACTGCTAAAGGACTGCCTTATGTAGTCTAGTTTGTTTTAGCATGGACCTTTTCTATCCATCACTGTTCAATACAATGAGAAATATGCAGCACTGAAGGAGTTGCTAGAAGATAACCACTTCATCTACACACAAAATGATCAGTATCCTAATGCTAAAGGCCTGCCTTATATGGCCTAGTTTGTTTTAGCATGGACCTTTTCTATCCATCACTGTTCAATACAATGCCAATGCCTTGAGATAACATCAAACAGATTGAATGCTACCTTTGGTCAATATTAAGATAAACATCAAACACTTTATTAACCATTGAAGCAACATGATTTTTTTAACAATGCCCGTGATGCATCCTTGAGTGTATGAAATTGCATACTCTATGCTTGCACCTGTAATCAAGACTGAGAGTTCACGCTAAGTGAGAAGGTCATCGCCCAGGCAGCAATTTCAGTCATCACAATGTGATACACTAAAAGAAGAACCCTCGTTTGTTAGCCAGAAACAAAGACGACAACAACAAAATAGCATCCTAAACCCAAATTAACCACTTCACAGATGGATACCAAGGTACAGCAGGGAAAATACACAAAAACGCAGTGGACCTTTTACCCCAACGTAGAGGCAAATAACCATACAAGCATGTAGCCAGTAGAGGAAGGTAACTAGGTAAGGCTATATCAGTATATGCTGAGGCTTTAACGAAGCAATCAATTAACCCGAATATGAACACTGGACATCTGAAAGAACAGATGTTTCTTATCTCACAAAGCAATCAAGCCTCCCGTTCCACAATAAGCGTTTAGCAAAGACAAGCTAAAACGATTACAAAAACAGTCACAAATCGTCAAGCTCGCATTGGATCAGCTCACAACCAGCTAGAACCGGACAAATCAACCGACAGACCCCCAAAAAATCCACGAGCGCCCTCTCGAGCTCGCTCAGCTCAGGCACCAACACAACACCGCCGCAAACGCAGCAACCCACCCCGGAAAACGATCGAACGCTAGAGCTACACACCCCGCACTGAGGCAGCAAGCAGCGAAAAGCAGCAGATCTAGCGGGTTCCGGGAGGGAGCGATACCTGAGAAGGCTCGGCAGACGGCTGCGCGGGATGGGAACGGAGCGGGAGTGCTAAGCTCCCAACTCCACTAATGGCCCTCTACACTGCCGCAGCGCTGCTGCTGTGCTGGGTGCTCCACTGCGTGGCCACCACCTCCTCTCCGCCTTTTTTGAGGAGGAAAGGGAGGGAGTGGGGAAGGCGACGGCCGCTTGTGGTTAATTAGCGGCAGCGGCAGCGGCAGCGGCTCGCTGGAGAAAGCGCCGAAGCGAGGGCAGGCAAGGCAGCGGCAGGGCTGGGTGGGCTGGGTGCCCGTGTCAGGGTCACAGGGTCAGGGTCAGATCGCGGGTCGGGCGGGTCGCGTCGCCGTGGACCCGGAGACCCGTTCTGAGTGGGATTACTGGAGAACGTGGGACGGATGCCACTGACGGCGTGGGGCCGAGGCGGCCAAGGACACCTCGGGCTCGACGCCACCGATGGGATTATAGTGGGGCTAATCAAGCGTTTTAGCCGCAAAGGAGAGGGGGGGTACGGGTGTCAGGACTGGGATTATCGTGCCCCCCCTCGCCCTGTTACTCGCCAGGGCCCAAAGACGTTTCGGTTGCTGATTGGATCGCCTCGCTCTCGTGTCCCGTCCGCAGATTATACTCCATACCGCATCAGCATCACATTGACCGAAATACTACTACTACCACCACCACTGTGTAACCAGCACCAGCATCGATGCACAGGCGTCAGAGCGTAGTACGGCGTGAAACGAAAACAAACGATCACGGATCCATCAGTGACCGTGAGTTGCCAACGGGCGACTGCTCGTAACGGGGGCACGGACGCACGGTGGTTCGCCGGTGGTGGGTCGCTGTCCATGCAGTCCCGTTTCGGCTAAGCCGTCCAGTCCCGTAAGAGGCAAGAGGACGACGAGTCAAACGGGCGTCTCTCGATGCCCGGAGCGACCATTTAGAGGCCGTTTGGCAGGACTCTTTTTGAGGGGCTCTGAAGCCGGAGTTGTTTTGGAGAAGCCTCGATTTGAGACTCTTTCAAAACAGCTCCGACTTCTCTACTTTTTGTTGAAAAATAGTTTCTCCAGAAAAATGTTTGGCAGGATCCTCCAGAGAAGAGTCGATACCAACGAGAAACCCTGCCAAACAGGCCCTTAGGTATCCGCCTGCATTTGCTATCGCACCCAAGCGTCCAACGAGCAACGAGCGCACACAGGTCTACTACTGCTATGACCACCTCCTACGGGATCAATGTCTCAGATCGGTTCCGCGTACGGGGCGCACGCGCCAGTGCGTGGGCCACCGTTAGACTGTTCGAAGCGCTAGGCCACCGGACACCGTCCAGCCCCGACGCGATGACACGACGATCCCACTGGCCGCTCGGCCCCAGCGCGCAGCGAATCGGGTGCCGAAATAGCGCGTGGGCGCAAGTTGCCCGGTGGGATGGATACTTGGACAGGACGATGTGGGCCCCGGCTGCGAGGGCCGTACTGGGGGCGCGACCAGCCGTTGCTCTGCTGGGCCCGCGGCCTGATGACGGGGACGGTGTGGAGCCAGCGGTACGGGGCGGGGGTGGTGGCGGGGGTGAGGGCCCTTTCGCTTTCGCGTCCAGGCTAGGCCAGTGCCCAGTGGGCTGCCTCGGGCCTCACGACCAGAATGACACAACCGGCCGCGGCCTTCTCCAAAGCCCTGCGTGCGCCCGTGTTGATTGTAGAGGCTACGGCTACGGCCGGCCGGGACGCAGCACATGCACAGCAGCGGCGCTCTAGGCCTCGTCTCTAGGTGGCGCTCGCAGACGCAGGGCTGCAGTGCAGGAATCGACGAGCCGTATCGTGCCCCGTCAGTGGCGGATCTACGGCATACCCTGCGAAATCCAGCGAACATTACGTATCTATACGAGTATACGTATTTTCTGAAAAAAAGAATCATGGACGCTCGCCCATTGGCCGCTTGCTTGCAGGCAATGCGTCCGCGCGCACGACCATCAGCACGTGATGGGAGGCCCACGCGGCCCACTACGGCCACGATCACATTCATGTTGTGCCATCACGGCTTTTCAAGTCCGTCAATACGTCTACGCGGCCACGCGCCGCCTGACTGTCGTGTTACTCTAATCAGTCGCGAGAGATCAACTCATCTCACAGCCGCACAAGAGATGGTCAGATGGAGGCAGGCATGTGGCCAATTTCCTGCACGGAACCTCGTCGACTCGGTAGTACGTCGCCGCGCACACGATCTTGGATTGGTTTAGATAAGATTCAATCTTTTTCAATTCGACATCTTCTACTCTTCGTTTTTAAAGGAATTTTATGTCTACTTTCATTGCTATTTGCTAATATCATAATCGTTCTACGTGTAGGTGCAGCGAGATTGGAGATTTGCCCTAACATCAAAGACAATCGAGATTGATCAGCAATTCAGTACATAGCATATCCATGTTTGTCTAGTTGTTGCTGTTATTTCAAATCCTTCCTCTGATTGTAAGTCCTTGGTCTCTTTTATTCTTTATATATTTTTTATTTATATATTTTTAAATTATATTTATATTCTATTTGTGAATATTTTTAATTTAATCTTCGAATCCAAGACTTACCTTCTAATTTAGTAGATATATACCGAATTTCATTAAAAAACTTCAAATGTTAAGTATTAAAAAAATTCCTAATTGTATATTTTTTTTTTTGAACGGCATACACTAAGTTTAACGGCATACACTAAGTTCTTCCTCGTCTCCGTGCTTCAGAGTTCACATCAGGCGGGGGGCGCGGGCGCACAGTGAAAAGATTTGCTGGGGCACCGGTAGTCCGATGCAAAAAGAGAGTGTCCATCGGTTCTATAACTGTTAACGGAGACTGCATTTAGTTGTCACCACGATCTCTTTATTGCAAAAAAAAAGGCGATAATCCGGTGTTGACGATATGTCTAACAACGAACACCCACCAGCTGTCGCTGCATTTTAAGCTCCTTGCCTTTAGCATTCACGAAAAAATATTTCTAAGTCATGAAATAAAAACAGTTTGTGTCTCTCCAAGCCACTGTTTCTAAATAATGATTCCTCTCATCTTTCACGGAAAGGAAGGATGCCCAATAAAGGCTAAAATGAAGCTTTTGTCGAAACTTTTAAAATGAAATGACAATGCATCCTCACCTTTTAAACGAGAACGAAGGGTTTACCCGGTGAGAAAAGAAAATGAAGCTTATTCAAAAGAAACAAGTAAGCATCTTTCCTGCTGGCATTGTCACCTATGGCCTTTTCAGACTAGCCTGGCTGATTTTCTTCACGACTTCAAACTTTTTTAATGAGTTTTTTTTTCATTTTTATTAATCTTTTACCTGGTAAACTTCTGTATTTTTTCTTGATTGTCATACATTTGGTGGTACTCCCGTTCGACTAAACTGAGATAATAGATTCATGAGACAAATTAACAAAGGCTGTGCCATTGTAAAAAGAAAGGAAGTGCTTTTTTTTTCGGCGGGGGAGCAAAAGGAAAGGAAGTGCATGTGCAACACTGGTAGTGGTAGGAGAAAAATACTTCAAATAAGGTTGCTACTGCAATCGTGTGTGTTTAATGATATTGGACACTGACACCACACTCATATGCCACTGTGTCTCGCTAGAGCTGACTATTTGAAAAATCAAATCAAACTGTCCCACATATCTACAAGGTGAAATTACGTTTACTGAGTGGACACCAGTAGTGGACTCAATGCTCGAATGAAGCCCAAGTAAGGATGAAGACATCCAATGACATTATGTGTTTTAAACCTTCTAGAAAGATGTAAAGCCATGATTTTTTCAGCATGCATCGGAGCCAGAGCCCGAATGAACGCCCAGGGTCGCCAGCCCTGAGTTCACCACTGGTGGACACAGAGACTCCTATGCCAATCTGCCTCGATGGAGTTAGAGAATTTTACATGGAAAGTGTCCCTTATGGCTCAAAAATCATATGAATTATCTAACAAAAAAATCATATAAATTGTCCCTTGTTTAATGGGCAAAAAGAAACTACAATGAAGGGGATCATAACTTAACATCTATTAGCTCTGAAAAATCTAATCATACTTAGTACCATAAATGTTACTCTTTCCATCCTAAATTGTAAGTCATTTCAAAAATCTTGGAGAGTCAAAACATCTCAAGTTTGACCAAGAATTATAGACAAAACTATGAAAATATAATTGATAACGAATCTAATGATACTTATTTGACATCATAAATATTATTATATTGTTATATAAGTTTGGTCAAACTTGAGAAACTTTGACTCTCCAAGATTCTTGGAATGACTTACAATTTAGGATGGAGGGAGTATTATTTTATTATATAAATGTTTTTAACTCTTCGAGAATGTCAAGATGACTCATAATTTGAGAGAGAGGTCATAGTAGCTAGCATAGCATGTTGTGAAAAAAATTATTCCAACATAAATAAAAATAATTATTAGAATTATATTTAAATCAAGCAATCGTAAATTCCACTGTTTTGTCACCAAGTATAATAACACCTAGAGACACCAATTAAGTATATATTATGAAAATATAGTTCACGACACATCTATTGATACTAAGTTGATGTCATAGATATTAATTTTTTTATATGATATTAGTGAAACTTAAAAAAAAAGTTGAAACACCTTTAAACGTTGATCTAATTTGGAACATGTATATGAATTTACACAATTTTTAAGGAAGAAGAAATTAAATGGAGCCAATATAATAGCTTGTATTACCGTGCACTTGCAACAGCTGTTTCTCCAATGGTGTGCTTGATTCATGGATATATCTAGTGGTGGATCCAGAAATTACCTTGCGTCAATGCTGATTAAACTAAATTAGTCAAAATCTTTTGTAAGTTGTAGCATAGGCAGCCCGAGGCATACATCCGCTACTAGGCATAGCCATATTAGGCCGAGGCTATTTGCAAAATAATTGGATAGATACAGTCGAGAGAAAAACATCCTACTACGGAAAAAAAAAAAATCTGCTAGATGACTAACAATCTCATCCGAATAAATTGGGCTGATGATGAGTCCATCTACTTTCTTCTAAAATTAAAGATTTAGCGATGATTAGTCCGTTATATTAATAATTCCTCCATGAAAAAAAGGTAAATCTCATTTTCTACGAAATCAAAGAATTTTTAAATTTGACCAAGTTTAAGACATCATCTGCATTTGAATCTCCAAATAGGTTTATTATCAAACTATATTCAATAGCTAATCTAATGATAATTATTACACATCATAAACATCAATATATTTTTATTTGTATTAGTCAAGAGCGAGAATTAGAGTCTTTTTGGGACAGAGGTACTATTATGGTAAGATTAATATTGATAAGTATTACTAGTGTATTTGTTAGTGCGTGAAATGTATTTTGATAGTTCATATATGAAATTAAAATGTATTTTGATAGTTCTTAGATGAAATTGAACAAAAAATGCAATGTTCAAAGATGAAATTTAGAATTTAAATGTACTTGATTTTTAACTAAATGTATAAAAACTTTAGTATTTATGATTATTAGATAAATAGATGAATATATTTTTATTATAAATTTATTATCAATCTAGTCAAACTTTTCAAAAATTGACCGTTCTGTATACCATAGTGACAAATAAAAATAGAGTACTCCGCGTGTTGGACTCAAGTTATTTTTTTAAAAAAAAATAGCGCAATCTACCGTAATATCTTCAAATGCTACAATGTTCTTCGCTTCCTATGTGTTTTATTTTAGTTGAAGAAAATAAACAAGGCGTTTGCAAAAAACTGAACTGTTTCTCCACTACTACGAGATCAGGCAAGAAGATACCGCTACGAGGCAAGAAAAGATGTCCTTAGCTGACACGACGGTGCAAAGCGGGGACCTGGGCGCGCGACGTGACTGTTCGCTTGAGCTGAGGCAATAGCAGTATGGCACGGCCGGCCAGCGGCCCTCTCTGGGGACAGACATGTGGGCCCGTACATTTGTGCTGCCGGACGGCGAACCGGACCGCGTCAAATGACCCGTGAACCTGGGGGCCGGCCAAGGCAGTCGTCGCCGACGTGTCAGCCGGTACGGCGCGTGGGCCCGCACCGCCTCTATCGCCTGTCAGGCCGCTCAGAGCTCGAAACGTGTCCCACAGGGAGCGGGCGGACCCCACCTGCACGACGGCGCAGTACGGGCGCACGCACCTCCTGGTGGACTTGGCGCGGTGTGTGTGCGTGTGCTACAGCAGCACTGCTGCACTGTACTGCACCCCGCCCATAATGCCGTGGGCCCGCCCGCCGCGGCCTCCTCAACCTCATCCGCGCGCGCGTGGTTTTTGGTCGCTACTGTACGGCGGTACTGTCGCATAGGCACAGCGTGACGCACCACACCACGCACGACGGCTCCGAGCCGAGCCATTCATTCCCCCCGACCCGCGCGATGTCACGACCCTGCTGCTGCGCTTGCCGCCATGGCCCATGGATGGGGATGGGCCCATCGCGGTGGCAGCCCGAGGTGAGAGATCCACCAGGTATCCAACGCCCCATGGATAGCGCAAATGGCCGCGTACTGTAAGTGCCAAGGGAGGCAAATGGCTGTCTCTTTTTTCTATTGTCGGCAGCTTGTTGGACGCGTCGTTCAGGTTTGGTTACTGTTTTGGCTTGTGCGTGCGTCTGCGTTTTGGATGTTGCTGTTGTGCGTGTTGTCTTTTGCGAAAACAAAATCTACTTGGGCTGTGTTTAGATGCCAAAAAAGAGATAAGAAAAAAATCCTATAGCACTTATCGTTTGTATTTGGCAATTAGTGTCCAATCATAAACTAATTAGACTTAAAAGATTCATCTCGCAAAATTAAAGCAAACTGTGCAATTAATTTTTGATTTCGTCTACATTTAGTACTCTATGCATGTACCGCAAGTTTGATATGACGGAGAATCTTCTTTTTACATAGTGCCAAAGTTTGAGAATTTCGGGTGAACTAAACAAACCTTGGTAAAACTTCACAAATCTAGCTTGTTTGGTACTGTTAAAACTAGCAGGTGAGGACCAAACGGGGCCTTGTTAATAGATTTATTATTAACTGTTAGCAAACGGAGGTGAAAAGGTGCTAATGGTTCATGTAGGTCATTAACCAACTATCAACCATGTAATTAAAACAGGTTTTGATCCAAATAACCATTGATAAGCTAGCTATAATAGTTAGTAGTTTTTATTTAACTATTATACTAGTGAGATTAAAAAAATGGAGCCTTATCCCTCTGTAAACGTCCACATGGATTCGTGTGCATACTAAGTACATCTAAGATGAGACGAGTAAAAGTAAACTCCAGGGAAATAACGGTGATTATGTTTTCAGAAGACGAGATGGGTATGCAATATGCATATGCAGACATGCTTCATGGGCGGACCAGTCAGCATGGAGCTAACGGGGGCATCAGGCACAGGGTTCACCAAACCGTTCCAGAACCGGCCGGTTACCGTGGTTACCAGCCAAACCGTCCGTGACCGGTTCGGTTTCGGTACCGGTTTGAATTCAAATTTCAAATTTGAATTTAAAAAAATGGAAAATACTGAAAAAATTCCTAAAAATAGTTCATGATTTATAGAGTTGAATGGTGTACAAATTTTTCAAATTAGAGTTCGTTTGTTATTTATTTTGACGTGTACAAGTTTGAAAAAAAGAAAAAAATTTCTTTTTTTCAAACTTGTACACGTCAAAATAAATAGCAAACGAACTCCAATTTGAAAAATTTGTACACCATTCAACTCTATAAATCATGAACTATTTTTAGGAATTTTTTCAATATTTTCCATTTTTTAAAATTAAAATTTGAAATTTGGTTTGGGGCGGTTTGGGCCGGTTTGGGCGGTTACCGACCAAACCGGACGGTAACCGGCCCTATCCGACCGGTTACCGGTCGCAAACCGTTTAAACTACGCCATTTGAATTCAAAATCCAAACCGTTCGGTTTGGGGCCGGTTTGGGCGGTTACCGTCGGTAACCGACAAACCGCCCGTGGACGGTTCCCGGTTGCAAAACGGTAGGGTAAACCCTGATCATGCATGAATGAAGAGCCCGGCCCGACCGTGGGCAGAGCTGTGGCATGCATGGGCGTCCGTCCAGGCAGCCCAGCAGTAGTGTGAAAAAAGACGATCCATGCATGTCTTGTAGTTGTGCTAAACAATGGCATTCGGTGCTCCGAGGTAGCTGGTGCCATTCTGCTTGACTGGCTCCACAGCTGTGTTTACAACAAGCTGCTGCTGGCTTGTTTCTCTCCACGTTCGGCAGGTGGCTGAATAGTAAGGTCACTGCATTCAGAATGGCCGCAACCCACACGTACGTTTACCCCCTCTCATCACTAACCGCAGGCTTTAGTTCACCGATGACACGGGGGACGACGACGGCGGCGCGACCCAAAGGAGCTCGGAACGATCCTGTCGACGAGCTGTTCCTCGAGGGCCCGATGCCCGAGCGCGGTCGCTGTAGCTAGGCTGTACGAGTAGGCAGGCAGGCAACAGTGTGAAGCCCAGTCGGGCGGCATGGCATGGCATGGCATGGCCGCATGGGCGTGCGCGACCATGCGAACAGGAACAGCGCCCTCGACAGGTCGCCGAGACAAACAGGAAGAGACTGACGTGCACGAGCGCGATTCCTCTCCTCCATGCCCGCATGCCGGCAGCCATCCCGGAAGGCCGCGGTCAAAGGAGGCCCCGCCCGCCCGCGTCCCCGTCCCCGACCCCGACCCCGCGCTGCTATCGTCGCACAATCATGCACGGCAACTGTGCGATGATCTGACGGGACGAGGACGACACGGCCGGGCAGAGGCAGATGCACGCACGCACAACAGATACTAGAGCCGCAGCATGCAGCAGCAGAAGCGAGGAAAAGGCAAAAACCGGGAGCAGCGGGCAGGGCAAAAGGCAGGGGACGGACGGTCGCCGAAGCGAGACGACGAGGAAGGAAAGGCAGGGAGGGGCACACGGGTAGGCGTACCTTGATGGGGGCGCCCGTTGTTCTCCACCCGCATCGCCATGTCAAGGTCACACATGTCGTCCACGCCGCGCGCGCGCGAAAGCTGAAAGGAGGCCGGGCACGAGCCGGCAGCCGGATCGCGGCCACCACTCCCCGTTCCCGTCGTCTGTCTGCCGATCGAGGCCGGGGAAGAGCTGCTGGTGCCTGGTCCCTGGGGGCCGGCTTTGGGGGGTGAATCACGAGCGAAGAGATGATGCCGCTGCCGCTGCCTCCGGGGGTCTTAAAATTGGTGGCTGGCTGCTGGGCAGGCTGGGCGATGCTAGCGATGGCGGGCTGTGGTGTGGTGTGGCTGCTAGTGCTAGGGGGGAGGGGGGGAGACCGGGAGAGGAGGACGACGTGGGTGGGGGCTGGGGGGCTCCGGCTCGTCCCTCGTCTCTGCACTGCTGCTATGGCTGGCCGCTGGCCTCGTCGTAAGCAAAAGATATCGGTGATGTAAGCTTCAAGATATGCCCAATTATTGCCACTGGCGCCCCGAGAAAAATATTGCGCCGGTGCAGGTGGTATGCAGGGCCTCCAATTCTGAGAGTCGCCGGCACTGTTCTCTCGTTGGATAATGGTGTGGATGAGCCATCAGAGCCATTTGCCATTAGCTGATCGATGTGCGAGCTTTAGCTTCCGTTAGGTGGAGACGGGGACCCCCTTCTCCCGAAATGGGGATGCCACTATAGATATACCAGTAGATCATATTCGCCATTAAAAATAACACAACATGGTTGGTCAAGAGGAAACCTTTCCTAAATAAGGTGCGATCCCGGTGATCCTAGTTACCAACTATGGTGCGCCGAAATGACCCAGCACATTTGTTTAGCAAGATTTGCACTTTGCGATGTAGTCCCAGCGCAGGTAGCGAACGAAACAAGACAGCCACTAGCAAAAGTTTACAGAATTTCCTATGTGGTCATCACCTGATCCTCTGGCCATTGGTTCGCCAAGTTGAGATCTAGTCAGACATTTGAGTAATCCGATCGATAGACGCGCAGCAGTACCAGTAGTTATCTGAAGTTAGTGAAGTGATGTGTAGCTAGACAATCGTTCACCTAAAATAAATTTGTGCCGCGCGCACGAAGAGTTGCAGTCTGCACAGCTGATGGCCTCGTGGAAAGGGACTGACATGGTTTCATATGGTCTCTGGAACGAAGCTCATCCGCTTTGTCGCCACGCCATCCATTGCTCGATATTGCCTGGCATTCCGATGAAGAAGAACATTATTGTATATATGGCTGGCCTGGTGGTTGAGTTCTTTTTTAATGAACGAATGCAAACTTGGCTCCTCCTTAAAAGACAAGGTTGTGTGCGCATCACCTCCTTAGCAATTTCAGGAATATAGTTGTCGGGTACGAAGGTAAGGGGTACCCTAAACCCTTCGATAATTTAACGCTAAACATAGCAACCGTTTTTAAGACAGGAACCAGCCCAATGCTCAAGTCAGCGAAGAAGGGCCCGTCACGCGAAGGCCCCTGTACCGGCTATGGCAACCAGTCGTGGGCCGGCCTGCCTCGACACCAAGTGGACAAGGGGTCATTCGAACGACCCCGTCGCCTCCACCTCGACGCCGAATGACGGACGAGGGGTCGAACGAACGACCCCTCAGTCCCTACCTCGACCCCGGGTGACGGACCGAGGGTCGAACGAACGACCCCTCGGCTCCTACCTCGACCCCGGGTGACGGACCGAGGGTCAAACGAACGACCCCTCGGCCTCTACTTCGATCCCTCCAACTCCGCCTCTGCTCCGACCCTACCTCGACGTCGAGTGACGGAAAGAGGTCAAGCGAACGACCCCTCAACGGGAAGCTCGATCGACCCAACTGCTCCCGGCATGGGTTAAAGTAAATCTGCCTAACACCATGGGGCGTCCGCGACCGCTGTCAAATCCATCAGCTCATCGCCATCACCCGGACCTCCGTCAACTGTGCTGCCACTGTCGCCACGTTGCGAGTACGGACTCCAGAAGTACCCCTCGAGACATGAACAATACAACCCTCGACGCCACCTTTGGGAATACGACAAGACTACCCCAGTCTCAACCTCACCCCTCGACCGGGGGGCCTGACCCCTCTCTCCAACAACTCCGGTATGGGGCCCGTCCCATCCGCCCCGTCCCGCTTCAGCCGTGGGATTCGTGCCCGCCTGCGGGAGCTGTGCAGCGACGTGCCGCGACGACTTCTACTGCCACCACGTCCCAGATCGCCGGAAGGACTGGAAGGTCATGCCGACATAGTGTTCGACGTCCCTTCGCCAGCACTGTGCCGCGGAGACGCCGCCCATACTACCACAGTTCAGGACCCTGTACCCTCGGGCCTCCCCTTAGTCTATAAAAGGGGACGCCGAGATAGAAGAAGAGGATTTTCTGATCTCCGATCCTTTTTTCGACTCTCTTGGGCCGGATCCCTGGACTTCCAGACGACTCCACACTCACACTTCACACACACCCCGCCGCTCGATCGACCCCTCGGGCAACCTTCCAACCGCCTAGGGTAACCCTGCTAGCCCTAGATCACAACTCTCTCTGAGCAACCCCGTGTAACTCAACTTGTACCCCCCCTGTACGAGCACTTTGGGTGCGAGATAATACAAGTCATCCTCCCCCGCTGGACGTAGGGCCTTCTTTGCCCGAACCAGGATAAATCTTGTGTCCATCTTTCATCACATCTGAGAGAGGAAACACGCAATATACAAATTTACTGGTTGGTGATCTTGACCCCCAGATCATAACACCGACAATAGTTTTTATTAAAAGTCGGTGTTGCCTTTTTTTTTTGGGTGTGTGTGCGAATCATCACAATATTTCCAGGCGTTTAGCTCATTTGTCCGAATAGGATATCCGAGGGAATACAGTATATACCCCACTGTTGTGAAAAACTTTGTCTTGCAGTAAAATAACAAGGAAAAGGTCTAATTTTTCTCCCTCAACTTTGGTCTGCGTGTGTTTTTCCTCCAAGAACTTTGGAACCATAAATTTTTCCTCCTTCAACTCTGAAAACCGTTTGTTTTACACTTCCTGAGTGGTTTTGGTCAGTGGTTTTGTCTTTTGTCTTTTTTTATTTATTTCGATTGAATCTTTAGAAAATCATCATAAATCACAGAAAATCATAAAAATAGAAAATCCAATTTTGCGAGACTTCACATGCTATATACACATGAGTAGATCTATATAGTGAATATATAATATGATATGCTTTAGTACAAAATTTTTATTGTATTTTAAAATCTATAATTTTCTGTAATTAATTAAAAAACTTTATACTGAAATATACCATATTATATGTACATTGTATAGATTTACTCATGTGGAGTCCAACAAAATTAGATTTCTATTTTATGATTTTTTTATGATTTACTATGATTTTTAAAAACTCGGTTGAAATAAATGAAAAAGAAAAAAACAAAACCACTGTCCAAAACCACTCGGTAAAGTTAAAACAAACGGTTTTCATAGTTGAAGAACAATTCAGGGGAAAAACGGACGCATACCAAAGTTCAGGAAGGAAAATTAGACTTTTTTCGAATGACAATATCCTGAGGGGTTTAGGTTTCATTGTCGCTACAATGAAAAAATGACAAAATAGGAAATAGTAGAAAGGGGCACAAAACAAAAAAGCAAAAAAAAAAGATACGAGACCTCAGAAGCCCACGATGAGAAACTGAACTTCCTAATGGGCCAAGGTCCAAGAACAGGCACGTGTCTAATAAGTGGGCTTATCTAACCATGACTAGTTGACTACAGCCCAGTAGTTTTGCAGGCTCTGTACCTTCTGTTCTGCATGTCCATGACCATGACTACAGGCTACAGCAGTGTGCTTCGCAGGTTGTTGCAGTATTTCTCCGTGGCCCAAAGTAATATTAAGCCATTTTCCATTGGGAACCCAATATTTGTTGGGCCTCCTCTTCAGCCCTCGGCCCATCTCGTGCATCTTGACTTGCGGACATGTTTACTTGTTTAGCAACGCGTAGGAGGTCAATAAGCAAGGTGTCCCACCTAGTCAGAATCCGGTAAGGCCCAAAACATTTAAAAACAGGTTTGTCCAAGCACGATTGAGCGAAGCCACAGCACAATATCACATTGGCCTGAATAATCATCATCCCATGATCGGATGCTATCCGCATCGGTGTTAGAATGAAAAAGAAAGTGTTGACAACTGAAAGTGGCCAAAATATATAATGGACTTCTCCATCATATTTTTATTGTGAAGAGATCATAAAACATATTTGGATCATCTTATTTGAAAGCCGGACGAAGAGGCATCTTATGGCTGCCAAGCAAAACAAGCGCTAAAGCTCCTGCAGCAGGTAGCTATGATCAATTTGGTTCGACACACCGTTCGATCCCTTTTGCTATACACATATACCCCATACTGCAAATGATCTCTCCATGTCAATCATTGCGTGTAGAAAGCATAAGCTAGCAGCTAGCTGCTTTATATAGAAATAACCTCTCTTAATTGTCAGCTGTTCTTCTTCCTCCGGTCCGAGGCAACCCCACGGATCAGGAAAATGAAAGGTACAACCTCCATCCTAAATTGTAAGTCATTTTAAGAATTTTGGAGAGTCAAAGCATCTTAAGTTTGATCAACAATTATAGACAAAACTATAAAGATTTATAACATCACATAGGTATACTATGAAAATATAATTGATAACGAATCTAATGATACTTATTTAACATCATAAATATTATTATATTGTCATATAAGTTTGGTCAAACTTAAGAAACTTTGACTCTTCAAAATTCTTGAAATGACTTACAATTTAGGATAAAGAATTTAGGATGAAGGGAGTAGTGTTCACCCGCCGCCAGTCCGTGATTTTCGCATCTGTATCTTTTACAGCTGCTATCCTTTTCACTAGGACTAGGAAGTACAGTACTACAGTATGAGCGAACAGATTGAATGCTCACAGAATATGAAAATTGACAAAATAGGAAGTACAGTACTATCTACTAGGAGGTACAGGTTCTATCTTTTACAGTCATGTACGTGCAAGCGACATATATGATGCTCACAGAATGTTGAGTGTGTGTGTGTAATTAGGATTTGGTAGATAGATAAGCATGTCACGATCTGGAGTGTATTTGGTTTACTTTTATTCAAAAAAAATTGTACAAATATAGCTCAATTTAAATTATTTTTAAGAAATTTTATTAATAAAGTAAGCCACAACACAAGAACTGATATTTATTTAAATATTTTTAATAAAACAAGTGATCAAACTTTGTATAAAAAGTCAAATAAATTATAATTTAGAATAGAGTTAGTATTTGTTATAACTTTATAAAGTTTAACTTGGGATAAGGCCAAAGTATGACATAATAGCGTGGCTAATACAATAGCACTACTAGTACTCTCTAGATCAAGCACTGAAACTTTCAACTTTATTTCATATATGTAGAGGAAACAGTAAAGAGATTGCAGTACATATATATGGTGCGGTTTTGCCACAACAAATTATTCAACCCGTGTTACTTTCGATCAACACAAACGACGCATCGTGCGTGCACAATATTATTCAAATCTATACTTAATACTTGTATAGCGGCTTGTCCCGCGTGCGCGGCTGCACCTGTGCAGCATGCATGCTTAGATGCCGCCGCCGGCCACCGGTGGCCCGCCGAACGCCTGCTGGAGCCTGTCCACGGTGGCCCTGTCGAGCATGAACGCCCTGGCGAGGATGGCGTCCAGGATGGGCGGCTTCGCCCCGAACACGGCATTGGCTATGGTGATGGTGCCGGGGTTCTGGCTGCTGAGCGCGGCGATGGCCACGGCGGGGGTCCTGCCGTTGTTGAGCTGGAAGTGGATGAGTCCCTGCGGGAACACGAACACGTCGCCAGCGCGCAGCTGCCTAGTGAAGAGCGTGTTGTTGAGCAGCTGGTTGGACGTGACGAAGCCCACCAGGAGCGTGCCCTGGATCACCGTCAGGATCTCCGAGGCGCGAGGGTGCGTGTGCGGCGGGTTCTGCCCGCCGGGGACGAAGTCGATGCGCGCCAGCGAGATGCCCAGCGTGTTCAGCCCCGGGATCTCGTTCACCGCCACGGGCGCCACCCCTGAGCCCTGCGCGTTTGGTGCCGCCGGCACTATGCGGAAGAAGAAGTCGTTTGCCCTCACTACGTTCGGGTTCTTGCACACCACCCCGTTCACCAGCACTGCATATATATGCACACGTCCATGTCCACCCGTGTCAGTCAGTCTGCATAACTCTCACTGAATATGTGGTGCCAATGCGTTTCGTTGCATATATACATATATACACACACACATATATGTACATGTCGACGAATATGTTTATTTACCAGGGCTGTTGTTATCAGCAACGCAGAAGTCTTGGAGCTGGGTCGGATCAGTTGCCAGACCACGGGGAACTGAAGTAAAACCCACAACCACTAGCACTGCAAGCAGTGCAGCAAAGGCACGGGAAGCCATACCTCTGTTTATTTGCAAATCGTGATGAAGTCTGCTCGATCGAGCTGCTTGCTTAAGCTTGTGCTCTGCAACACTTGCCAGAGCACCAATTTATAGGTAGTGTTCACCCACCTGTCAAACAGTCATGACTTGCGTAACAAACAGTCCAAACAAACAGGCATGCAGCCACTAGTCAGATACTCAGATCATACTGCCCACAGCCCACGATGTATATATATTGTATACGAGTTTGAATATATCAAGAGATGCAAAATGCATATTCATTTTTTAGACAAAGAAACATGCATATGTATTTATTAAGTTGTTGTAGAAATTAGTAAACGAAGGCATAGTTTGAAAGACAAGAAATGATGTTGAATCGTCGTTAGATTTTGACATAAAGAGAATGCACTCTTACACGCAGGTCGTCCCTGTTGCAAAAGTAGAATGCTCAGATAAGATGCTGGAAGCGGCAGACATGTATCCTCACCGGCCATGTATGAAAGCAACCCGATAGATTTATCACCTACTATTCCGATTGAGTCTATTCCAATTTCCACCCAAACTTTAAAAATAAATGATTTTGAGGACACAGCCGACCTTTAATAATGGATGGTTTAAGTATATATACTATTTCCGTCATAAAAAAAATACAATTCTCATACAGTTCTCGCTTCTCAAAAAATCATCCAATTAAAACTTTAACAAAAAATTCTAAAAAAGAAGTACAAACATTTATCTTACAAAATAATTATCATTAAATGAGTTAATTTATATTTCAATAATAAATTTATTTAGAGACGTAAATGCAAATATTCTTTACTATAAATTAGTCATATTTGAGGTACTATAATGTGCCTCAAATTTAGGGGGGGGGGGGGGGGGGGGAGGGGAGGTGCCATTTAGTCATATGTGAGTTTTTTAGGATGAACTATAAATTTATTTAGAGATGTAAATGTGAATATTGTTTAGGGTTTGACTATAAATGTGAGTATTTTTTTAGGATGGAGAGAGTACTTGGTAAACACCCCCCCCCCCCCCCCCAAAAAAAAACTAGCATCTGCCCGTCCGTATCGGGAGCATCATAATTTTTCGAGCATTATGATATTTTCTCAAACACATGTTATTAAACCACCCACATAATTTAAAGGAAATAAGTCCACAAAGTGCTTGTTTCAGTTTATGAGCAAACTATTGAACTATCTGAACATGAGTGGTATGCATGTTTATGCCTCAACATTGTTCATTTACATTCCACCAATGTTGTGCATCTACAAAAGTCGCGGTGCTGGGTGGACATGGGGACGGGTTTTCAAATAGCACATTAAGGTTAGTGTTATACAATCGGCTCTACCGTTCCTAGCAGAAATGGATCATGGGCTGTTACTCGCTAATTATGCAATCTAGCCAACATCAGCGGTCAGAAACGCTTGGTTGCGCTGCATCTCGCCCAATCTCCTTGTGAGTCTAGGAAGAGTTGTCGCATTACATCGGCATATGAGGGGTTGAGCTGGTCGACGAAGATAGTGTCGTAGGCGTTCGTGTCTAGCGTGGTCGTCTGTCTATCGAGCTGCTGCATCCGCGTCATCAATAACACATATCTCGGCTTAGGAGTCGGAACATGTGAAAGTGTCTAGGTGACGACCCTCCCGACAACTTTGGTTGTGCCTCCAGAGCCGTCTGGGGGAGCGGCAGCGACAACACCTTAAGCATGATCATGTTGGTCAATTGCTTTAGCCTCACTTAGCGGTGGAGCTTTGCCTTCAGTTGGCCGTGTATGTGCTTGCGCCACGAGGGTGGCATCGGAACTTTCTGAGCTTGCGTCGGCATCCATAACGTCGTCATGTCCCCCACCCGCTGTGGCAGAACAACCTAAATTAATGAACTCACCTGAGTACTTGTCTTCCCTTAGACACTAAGTTCCGTCGAGCGCACCCAACGAGAGAACTCAAAAATCTACGTTTCCATCCAGGATCCAATAATGAGTACAGAACTTACATATTTAGTCCATTTCATACAATGCACTCTCTCTAAATTTATTTATTACAATCCAGAGTTTTGAGTGCAGAAATAAAATAGCGAAATTTAACTGAACATCTAGCGAAAACGATACAAGGATCCGTCTGTGCCCACCAGAAGAATTCTCCACACAAGGGGTAACTCCTTACTGCACCTGCAACAAGGGTAAAATAAACCCTGAGTACACAATGTACTCGCAAGACTTAACCGGCTATTGGGAATATTTTCCCGACTCTCAAGGGTATACAAGGTCTGTATGGTTTGCTGGTTTAAAGGGTTTGCCAAAAGCATTACTAACAGTGTAACCAAAATTTTATTTTGTTAGCAGTCAATTTTAGTTCATTAACCAACAATTCTAGGTAAGCATCTGTTCTATGTTCAAGCATGTGATAAGCAATCAAAACCATTTTATCATCTTCCTTGTTCCAGTTCTTACTATGGTGCTATACCATAGCCAAGTCGTACCGCATAGCGCGGCGATTCGCGAATCAATGTAGCCCAGCTAGGTACCCCAAAACACACGCCTCATCTGCACCTCGGGCACAGACAAGACCAACCTACAACTCTCCTGTCCAGGGGTCCAGGTCCCCGTCCAAACTGGGACTCTAAGCCCCTGCACCTGAGTCTCGGATTCAGTGCAGTGCTTAGACCTCCACCCCAAAAACCACCGGTAACAGTCAGTCCAGATAGAGCCGAACCCCAAGACAAGAGAGTAACAAGTCTTCCCGCTCCCATAAGCAAGTATGTGCTCAGGATAAAAACTCTGTGACCTGACTACCATCCACAGCAACGGACGATTCCTAATCGACACAGGCAGGGAAACAGTGTAACCCAATTAAGCCCCGTTGGCCGCGGGACTCAACTCGCCACACCCTCCAATAACCAAACCTCATCCCTGTCCGGTCACCATTTTATTTTTCACCCTCCTCCATGAGAGTAACATTATTCACCTAGTGTGAGCAACGACAGGTCACTCACGCTACCGATAGCCTAAGCATGGCAGCTACTCGGACCTATACTAGTACGACTCATAGGATAGATATATTTATGCATGTGGTTTTCATAGAACTCTTGAACGTAAATGCACAACATATATATAAGTATATATTAGTGAATATAAAAATAGGGTTATGCACCAGGGCTTGCCTTCAACGGGCACGGTGTCAGCAAGGTCACTGACTGGTGGCTCCGGGGTGTCCTCCTGCACGAGGATCTCCTCCTCGTACTCCTCAACGACCTCATCGTACTCCTGCTCGTCGAAGGTCATGATCTCCACTGACTCGTTCGCTATATGCATGCAATGGTGATGATACAACAGTTAATAAATAGACAACCACAAACCTGGAATTAGAACGTGGCTACCAACTGCTACACTAGCTCTAATAAATGTGATATAGAGACCAACACTCTATCCTATTGCTACCACGATCACGTACAACAAGCATATGCTGACGCCATGAAGCTATTGACGAAAATCCGTATTAAACTTACTTCTCAACTAGCACCACGATTCCTACAAAATAAATAATCTAAACAAGCTAAACATACTAATTAACAAGCCAGCTCAAACTAATTTAGAATAGGAAAAGTAATTAGCTTACGAGCACTAAGGACTTACTGCCAACCCGGCCAACAGTTTGGTTAGGCCAAAGACATCCCGAGCATGCTGGCCACGCGCAACCGAGCGGCTCTGCGATACTCTGCTGCGTACTCAGCTGCTATAAAGCCTTAGGATAGCGGTGGTAGCTCCACGGAGTGGTACAAAACATAGAGTTCAGGTGAGCGAACGCTGCTAGCAAATTTATCTCTAACCTTGGACCGACAGCCTATACACGCGACATCGAGAGCTATTGCAGACCAGTTGCACGTGAAAAAAACCCAAAATGAAACTGGGTTGCTCGATCAAGGTTGTACGAGGCTTCATAACTCTCATCCGACACGCGTACAGCTGATTGGGTACAGAGTAAAAGGACAACTCGTACCTGATATACATTGATTGGTTGAATGACACAAGAAATATCAGATGGTGTGGGTGTTTGACTTGCCATTAAAGAAAATGTCTCCCCCTGCACCCAACTGCCACCATGAACAACAAGAGGATAAGGGGTCAAGGGGACAATAGCTAGGAAGAATGACTAGCACCTAATTAGCATTAATGGCAAGGCATGCTCATGCATGGCCAGGTGCAAGTCCTGCTACGACTTGCTAGATGCTAGGAGTACACTTGCACACGCACTTGTTAAAGTAACTAGAGGGCCACGCAGGCACAGGCACCATCCACGCGCGACGACGGCAACAACAGCCAGACTAGACACAGGGTGGACGCGACGATGAAACGACGACGAAACGACGACACCGCAGAACAAAAATTAAACACACGCACGTGCGCTCGGTCGGGAGCAGCGACAACACGCCGCAGCAGCAGCACAGGCAACAAGCAGAGTATGGTAGCCATGCGAGACATGGCTGACCGCGCGACGTCGAGCAGCGACGCGGGATGACTGCGCACACCAGCCTGACGACCCAAGTGCACTCGCACAATTAATTAAATTGCTAAATACATACGAATAAACTTTTGAACCTGACAAGAGCTATCGGGTTAACTTTCATTTAACATTTTTATTCAATATTAAAGGTAACGAGAATTTAACCACACAATTCATCTCATGTATTAATTTATAAACATAATGCTCATGACATGATAAAATAAGTTGATTTAGGAGTAACAGTGTTACACCCGCCAAGGTGGCATGATGTGCGGCACATACGACAATGGAGACGAGTTCGTCATTCACTGGACAACCCTTTGTCGACGAATGGTTGTCCACTTGTCCATCAATGATGCTTCACCTTCCTGAGAGGCCGCTGCCGCAGTAAACGGATCGCGAAGAGGTTGGCTGGTATTACTGTTGGTTGTCCATCAATGATCATTCACCTTCCTGAGAGGTCGCTCTTCCTGGTGTTACTGTTGGCTGGCTCGCGAAGAGCGAGACAACAAACTCCTGCAGCATTGGATCGGCCCACACGACAGACCCCGCACTCCCTCACAGCTCCAACACGAGCGTAGTGGGCAGCAACATTGGTAGCACCGTTGTCGTTAGACTCGTAGTCATTTTATAAAATAGAAAACTCCTCGAAAAAAGAAGAGGTCGATAATCACATTGCTATTTCTCATCTTCAGATAGCTAGCGTCCGTCCATCGTTGGCTTTATATGGCCACCGAAAATTATATAGCATAGCCAACTTTTCTATTTTACAAAGCTAAATAGCACTTATATATATGTTGAAGACTACTTTTTGCTATTCAATTTTTGAAAATAGTCTCTAAAACAAGAATAATCGAGGTGCTGGAGTTACTCTTCAGTTGTAGAGGGTAGAGACAGGGACTTATCAGGAAAAAGTAGTGTTGCCACTTACCAGTGTTCTTGACTCAACTGTCCATCGATGTTTACAGCTGCTGCTTTTTCGTCGGAAATTAGATGAGTGATATCGTAGTCATATAGGGGGTGACTTTCGTGCGCGTGTGACAAACGAAGCGGACAAATATTCTGCATGTGAGATGTGGTGTATATATAGAGTATAGGTAGCTAAGGCAGTCAATTAAGAGTGCGTGTTCGCGGGCGCCCATATACTACTGTATATAGTCCACATATAGGCGTATAGCACGTAATGCGAGATGTTACACGATGATCGCCCCCGGCCTGTTTCGTTGCCACGCAAGTTTTCTTCTTCGGTTTAAAGCATGAGCCGTGCATCGTAAAATTACTTTCCTCTTGGTCGATCTTGGAGGAAATATATAGCTCGTACGCACTCCACTTGGCAACGATTCCAACGAACCAAACCTCGACACGACACATGTCCTTGAGTAGCACGTAATAATCAACAAACGGCCAAAACCAAACGTCCGGCCCACTCGGTCACACGTCCACACGTTCTATATATCGCGACTGGATCGCTAAACCATGGCACGTACGGCACCGGCCAGTCACAACCACAAGTTCACACTTTACAGCACCTTCACCACTGAGCAGCAGCTAGCTAGCTAAACTAGTGCCATGGGGAGCGCCACCATGCCACGGGGGTTTCGCCGCGCCTCTCTCGCGCGCGCACCATGGCGCCGCCGTAGCCTCTCCGCCAGACGCTCAGGTGCAGGTGCAAGAGCTACGTACCGGCGGCGCCGACCGCGCGCCGCGACGCGCTGCTCGGCCTCGGCGGGGCGGCAGCGCGTGGCCGGCCGGCCGGCCTCCTCAATAACACCTTGCTAAATTTGCTACATTTTGAGTTTTCTGAATAAATTTGGATGTTTAACCTTAAAGGCCGTGGCATCGTATGGCTGCCAAGCAAAACAAGCGCTAAAGTTCTTGTACGGAGTAGCTGGTAGTGGTAGCTACGATCGATCGTTTTGGTTCGACACCATCCGATCCCTTTTTGCTTTACACATATACCCTGCACTGCAAATTAATGCATGATCTCTCTCCCCACCTCAACCATTTGCGTGTAGGAAGCAATAAGCAGCTAGCCGCTGCTATAGATAGAAACCTCGCATTTGTTCTTCCTATCCGCCGAGCTAACCGCACGTACAGATCAGGAAAATTGATTAATGGTAGTGTTCACCCACCTGTCCGTGATTCTCGCATATGATCTTTTACAGCGCTGCCAGCTTTTTTTCACTAGGAAGAACGAATAGACTGACCGAATGTTAATGCATGTAGCTACTAGGGTGTAGAATAACACTGCTGTACTAGAGCATTTCCAACAGTTTGTCAAAATTCACTTGACAAATATCGTGATTTGATAAGTTCTAAAATATATAGCAAGGGAAAAAATGACTCTCTCCAACAATTTGATATAATTATTTGTCAAATCTTTGATAAACTTCCATCAGAAACCCCAAAGTAAAATAAAATTAGTTTTATGCCCTTCCAACTCTGGAAAATTTGCATCAGGAACCCTGAGAGTGAAACAAAACTATTTTGTGCCCTTCCACCTCTACATTTGCCGGCGATGCGCGCTGGTTTACGCGCGCGCATATTTGCATGTGGAGAGAGGAGATTTTCCAAGTTGCTAAAATTTGCCAAGTTGGATGACAAACTGTTGAAGGAGTAATTTTTCTATTTTTGCTAAAAAATAAAGGATAACAAGTGTGTTTGTCAAATTGTTTGAGATGCTAATATGTTACTCCATCTGCTTCAAAGTAAAAGTTATTCTCAGTTCTTGAGAAATTAGTTTTTTAAAAAATAATAATATTTATAATGCATAATTAGTATCATTAGGTAGATGGTTGAGTATATTTTCATAATAAATTTATTTAGAGATAAAATATTACATATATTTTTTATAAATCTAGTTAAAGTTTATAAAGCTTGACATGCATGTAGCCTGTGAGATTCGGTAGATAGATGAGCATGTCACGATCTGGAGTGTATTCGGTGAACTTCGCGTCAAACAGCACGCATGTCACGATCGGCTGATCCGTTTCGTTTCCAAGTTTTGTTCGGTTCAATAAAGCTCTTCCTTCGCGTATATCGCCATACCTCTGGGTCCTTGAGGAGAAGACACGTACTCCGACACAGCGCCGCATCACTTGCGTATAACAAACAGTCAAACCAAACAGGCATGTATGCATTCATTAGTCATCAGATACTCAGATCATATGTGCCCACACGATGTACATACTACTAGTCTACTACTATGTCAAGGTGACACTTTAGCTTTTTTATTTAAATATATAGTTTTTATGTACTTAGAATTATATAAAGAAAAATCAAAATTTCTTACAATTTGAAATGGAGAGGGTAATAAAAGCAATGCATATGTATAAAAAATTGAAACAAGCTATAATTTAGAATGAAGGGATATAAAAAAATTATTCTTTTTTCTAAAAAGATACTTATCATCTGTTCGCTATCGCACTTACCAGTCCGTGACTCGCTTGTCAATCGATGTTTATAGCTGCAGCTTTTTCGTCGGGAATATTAATGACTTGATACCGAATGTGAAGTGTGATCTCCATCCTAGGGGTTAGTTGTAGCACTTTCGTGTGCGCGTGACAAACGAAGCTGAGAACATTATTCTGCGTGTAGGATGTGGTACCCATGCATGTCAGGATTTGGTGATGTTGACGCCGATTGGTCACGTACTAATAGAGGCTAGATCTCCTGGAAGTCACACACCGACACATGATCTAGCACGCTACGCAGGAAGATCATAAAACGGGGAGGCTAACCAGCACGTCTGTGAGATGAGATGCTGGTTCTTTCTCCAATAATTCCACAACACCTTCAGGCCTTCAGGGTAGATCGGTCATACGCACGGTTGGAGTGTCCAAGGATTGACAACACCACCTAAAACACCAACGAACCTCATCAAGTGCGTCGGATAGCAAATGGTTAAAAAAGCTTGAGACAGAAGATAAAAAATAAAAAATATATTTTTTGACGATTATGTGTTGGATCCCTCAATTTGCCGTGATCCTCTCGTGTATATAGAGGGGATGGTCTTATTTCAATAGAAAACATCTCTAGATTTTGATCTCCAAGTTTTCTATATGGAAACACGTCAAGATCCTGATTAAAAAAGAGTTCGGGTCGGACTTGTATAGGCGAACTGGCCTAATCAGATTTTCGCGGGGCCTGGACAGCCACAGTTGCAAGCAAACGGCCTGGCCGGTTCTGCCGTAGTCCGGTGCCAAAAATCTTCTAAAAATTGCAATTCATCCATTCGGATTTTAAACAAGGCAAACCATATATATTTTTCGATCGGCTCGACGAGGGGAACACAATGGTGTAATCCAATCTTGCATTTGAGGAACTTGACCAAACATGCCTAGCCGGTTTAGGAACTAGCCTAGCCACAGTATCAGCAGGTCAGCACCCTCGCAATGTTGTTTTTTCATCCGAGTTCCAAATAGGATGATCTAAGTATGTTTTTTGATTGTCTTGACGATAGAAATATGATGACAGATTCATTATATACTTTGGTCATTTTTGGTCGTTAATAGGTGTCTTACGCAACACCACTCATACTTAGCTATCGACATTGGAGGCCAATAAATCGGGACCGGTTGCATGTGCTATAGGAGCACAAGACATGCTGCACCTCATTCTTCCTCCTCGTGCGACCCGCACCACCCGCGGCCAAGGGTTACCATGCCGTTGTTCGCCTTGTCTACTTCCTGCCCCGGCCCCTCGAATCAGTCGCCCACACTAATCCAAAGGTAGCTCGCCGGTCCTTGTCCTCTTCCTCGCCTCCACCCCTTGACCCACCCACCCTAATACTAGGGCAGCTCGTCACTGGCCTCCGCCGCGAGGCCCCTGCGGGTAGCCCCCCCCCCTCCACACACTGTCCGTTGTGTTGCGGCCACCACCCCCAAGCCACCTTTTAAGGCCGCCGGAGAATAGTATCTTAACCCCGCCAAAACCCTAAACCTAATGATGTTAATGTTTTCTTCCACCCTAGCGGCAAACTCCCTCCCTCTCTTCTTCACTGACATCGCGCGGGTGCAAGCGTGCGTCGTGCGGAGCACGACCGATGTCGTAAATAACTATGTGATCTACATCTATACCAGCGCATATTACGAGGATGGCCCCCGGTGGCTCGGTCTGTTTCGTTCCCATGCAAGTTTGGTCGGTTTAAAGCATGTGTCGTGCATCGCAAGATACGGATCCTTGGAATTAAATTTATTCTAATAAGTTAGACATAGATTAGCTAAGATACTTATATATAAAATATATTTAAATATACTATTGTTAGTCATATAAGAGAGAAAATTATAGTTGTAGTTTAGACACATAACA
Organism: Microstegium vimineum; assembly: GCA_022036555.1. Classification (NCBI taxonomy): domain Eukaryota; kingdom Viridiplantae; phylum Streptophyta; class Magnoliopsida; order Poales; family Poaceae; genus Microstegium; species Microstegium vimineum. The sequence goes on from CM039131.1 coordinate 38,441,967, forward strand.
TGGTAATTATAAAAATCAATTTGCATATCCATACTATGAATTTGAGATGGATTTATAAGTAAACTTTGAAAAGTGATGAAATATCAAATTACAAGCCAAATAACCTAACTTATTAAAGTAGATTTTAATTTCTCCAAATAAAAGTCTACAAACGGCCGCTAATTTTCTCTTGGTCTACTACGTAGGAACTATATAGACGTTGGCAACGAACCAAACCTCGACACGACACATGTTGCAGTAGCATGTAACAAACAGCCGAATCAAACATCGTCCACTAACCGATCATAGCTCGCACGTTCTATATATAGCCACTCGCTAAACCATGGCACGGCACCGGCCGGTCGCAGCTCACGAGTTTACACTTGACAGCACGCTCATCACTGAGCAGCAGCTAGCTAGCGCCATGTTGAGCGCCACCGTGCCACGAGGTTTCGCCGCGCCTCGCGCGCCATGCCGCAGCCTCCAAACGCTCAGGTGCAAGGCAACCGGCGGCGCCGACCGCCGCGACGTGCTCCTCGGCCTCGGCGGGGCGGCGGCTGTCGGCTTCCTCAGGTCGTCATCGTCGCCGAGCCGCGGCGGCGATGCGCTCGCGGCGCCCATCCAGGCGCCGGACCTCCGGAACTGCCACCCGCCCGACATCCCCGACACGGCGGGCGACGTCAACTGCTGCCCGGGCGAGGGGACGACGACGGGGATCGTCGACTTCACGCCGCCGCCTCCGCCGCCCCGGCTCCGCGTGCGCCCGGCCGCGCACCTGGTAGACGGGGAGTACCTTGCCAAGTACGAGAAGGCGGTGGCGCTGATGAAGCAGCTGCCGGACGACGACCCACGCAGCTTCGCGCAGCAGTGGCGCGTGCACTGCGCCTACTGCGACGCCGCGTTCGACCAGGTCGGGTTCCCGGACCTGGAGATCCAGATACACAACTGCTGGCTCTTCTTCCCGTGGCACAGGTGACGACCGTCGGATCATATGTGCAACTTTTGTGGTGTGCCGCGTACGTCCTGGAGTAAAACTGAACGTCGTTGCACTGCGTTTCACACAAATTGGAATGCGCGCGTGCATGCAGGTTCTACCTGTATTTCCACGAAAGGATTCTTGGGAAGCTCATCGGCGACGACAACTTTGCGCTGCCGTTCTGGAATTGGGACGCGCCCGGCGGCATGTCGCTGCCGGCGATCTACGCCAACAGGTCCTCCCCGCTGTACGACGAAAGGCGTGACCCTGCACACCAGCCACCATTCACGCTGGACCTCGACTACGACGGGACCGAGCAAACCATCCCAAGACCTCAGCAGATCGACCAGAACCTGATGATCATGTACCGTCAGGTCAGTGCTAGTATAGCTAGCTATCTTGTTGTACACAATATTACACCTAACACTTCACTCACCACTACCAAGATATTAAACTTCTCCTAGTGAAGTAGACTTCTCTTAGTGTTTTGGTAGTTAAAATTTAGTACAAATTTTTTCTAGTAAAATTCTCATGTATTATAACTAGTAGTAGTGTTTTATTACTACTTGAAACACTAGGAGAACTCCACCATTTTGGTAGTGCACTGCACTAACACCGAACGTTCAGTTCTCGGACGTAATTGACCACTTGATCTCTGCTTATCCATGGATGAATACACACGTCTCTACTCTCTACGTCAGATGATCTCCGGTTCCAAGAAGAAGGAACTCTTCTTTGGGATGCCTTACCACCAGGGCGACCAGCCAGACCCGGGCGCGGGCACCGTCGAGAACGTCCCGCACGGCCCAGTACACTTCTGGACCGGCGACCCGAGGCAGCCCAACCGCGAGGACATGGGCAACTTCTACTCCGCCGGGCGCGATCCCATCTTCTTCGCGCACCACGGAAACATCGACCGCCTGTGGTCGGTCTGGAACGGCCTCCGCGCGGGCAACACCAACTTCACCGACCCGGACTGGCTGGACGCCAGCTTCCTCTTCTACGACGAGGAGGCCCGGGCCGTGCGTGTCCGCGTCCGCGACTGCCTCGACCCCGCTGCCCTGGGCTACACCTACCAGGACGTCGCCCTGCCGTGGCTGAACGCCAAGCCGACCACGGAGACCGGGTCTCCGGCGCCCGCCGCGGGCGCGCTCCCGGCGACGCTGAACCAGACCGTGCGGGTGGCCGTCACGCGGCCCAGGACCTCGAGGACCCGCCAGGAGAAGGACGCGGAGGAGGAGGTGCTGGTCGTCGAGGGGATCGAGGTCGCCGACCACTTCAGCAGGTTCGTCAAGTTCGACGTCTTCGTGAACGACTGCCAGAGCGGCGGGGGCGGCGCCGCAGTGGTGCAGTGCGCCGGGAGCGTGGCGCTGACGCCGCACCTGGTTCGGCCCGGGAAGGGCAGGGGCGCCGTGAAGACCGCGGCGAGGTTCGGCATCTGCGACCTGCTCGACGACATCGGCGCTGACGGGGACAAGACGATCGTCGTGTCGCTCGTGCCGAGGTGCGCCGGAGACATGGTCACTGTCGGTGGCGTCGGGATCGAGTATGTTAAGTGAGACCTCCTACCGTCCTACTCCTGCGAGTACGTGTGCTAGCACCTAGCGACATCTGCTTCTCTACGGCTACGAGTATATATATCAGGTATGCATGAATAACTGTGTGATGTTGTACGTGTATGGACGACTCCATGAACGAACTTATATATGTAGGGAACTGCTCCGTATTTGGGATTGTGTTTGTGCCGCCGTGATTATATTATATTAAATATAATATATGGGTAAATCGTCAATGCGACATCATGATTAACAAATAAGGGCATTAGTGTCTGTAATGTGTAACTGCATGTTTTTTTTTTTTTTTTTGACAACATGTGTAACAGCATGTTACTGCTCATACAGAACAGAGACTGCCGTGTGACCAGAGAAAAACTTGTAACAGAGATTGCTCAGAAGCTGGCAGAATCGCATGCCAAGCCAGTGATCGATGTAGGGAACTCGTAACCAAATCAAGGAAATGCTTTAGACATACGACATACAAAACTCATCCATTAACCAACTTAAGGGAATGCTCTAGAGATATACGACATATGAAATTCATCCATTCTCAAATATACCCATTCGAAAGAGTGGCGGGCTGCGGGCACAAAGAACACCAGCGACATACAACTACACCAGTTCAAACAAAATAACCGGCACGAGTTCAGAACGCAGGATATGCGCCATACCACGGTACTATTTCCGACCATACACTGGTAAACACTTCAGTGAATATATGCCATATGCCAGGCTAGTAGGTAGAAGCAAAATCTAGTTCTTCTTTTCTGACCACTCAACTCGGAGGATAAGGTTATCATAACCATACCCATTGAGCTTGCTGATAGCCTTCTCACCATCCTCTCTGTGAACGAAGTTGACAAAGCCAAAGCCCCTGCTTGATCCAGTACTCCTATCCTTTGCGACGAAGGCACGGCTTACAGTGCCAAACTTGGAGAAGAGCTCAAAGAGGTCGAACTCACTAGCGTCCTCTGAGAGATTGGTCACACGGATAGAGTTCTCATCATTCCTTCTCTTCATCATACTTGCTCCACTTGTATCAGCACCTTCTTTCTTGTTTGGAGGAACATATCCTCGCACACCAGTACCACGCGGTGCTGCCAGGCCATCGGCAGTAGAAGGAACATCGGCAAGACCTTGTGTCTGTGGAGAAAGGTCCTTGTAGGGGCACTTTGACGTCCAATGATCACCCTTTTTCCCACATGTTCGGCAAACCATGAGAATGCCATTCCTTGTACTTGCCATATCGAGTGGATCATCAGAAGTACATGGTTCCTCCGCCCTCTTCCCTACCAATTGAGAGGACAAACAAATTATGGCCCAAAGATACAAATTGAAGCAACACCAAAAAAACACTTTTGAGGCTTCAGAAACAAGGGGGCGGGAGATGCATGTGTTATAGAAAGGATGACAAATTGTCAGCTACATTACAAATATTAGTGTCATGGCTGCAGAATATCTCTATATCCCACAAGATGTAACCTATTGAGCAGACAGTGTGACATATGCTTGACCAGGTTTGGTTTTGATCAGCAGTAATTTTGTTAAAACTTGCAAATGTCTGGAAACAAACTAGCAATGTAGTAGTAAAGTAACCGTGCTAGATTCTATGGAGTTCACATTCAGAAGGATATAATTCTACAGTGGAATTAGATCATGGGAAAATATTGAGTGCAAACCTATACCCGATGGAATCATGAAAACACTATACAAAAACATACATAGAAGTTAAAAAAAAAATCAGAACTATGCACATCTATAGTGCATCCATGGATGTACATTATCCAAAAAGTTGAGATTCAAACTCAATTTAGAAAAAATTCATATGAAAATGACAAATTCCAAGTGCATATGCACCATAAGACAACTTCCCAGGAACTTTGTCCTCTAGTGCATATGAACATGAAATTTGTTAGTTTCATATGATATTTTACAAAACGAGTTTGAATCTCAAATTCTGCGACAATGTATATCTATATATGCACTATGGTCTATGGATGTGCATAGTTTCCTAGTATGTTTTTCTAAAGGGTTTCACGATTCCAACGAGTAGAGCGTTTGCACTGAACATTTTGCCATAGATCACCTGCAGTTGATGAAATAACTGCAAATCTCCACAGTCCACAGCTGGACCATGCTAATTTTGGGTGTTTGTAACACCATCACTTATTGCACCTGAAGCAATTGTAATGATAATGAACTATGAAGGCATGTTCCTTCCATGGTAGACAATACTAGTGTAAATAGAAAGAACGGTATAATTGATGTACACACCACATGTCCATAACTAACAGCAATATCGCCATCGGATCATAGTATGGGATTTGAGTCCACACGGTGAAACTGAAAAATGTGCCCACATGTCTCTGAAAGGGTGAGATGCCTTCTTTTAACATGCTAAACATTACTATATCCATTAGCTAGACTTGAATACTACATTGACTAGGGAGGATGAACAATGCTCATTTTAGTCTATTTGTAATAGTCATAGTATCATTAACTGCATCAGAAGCAACTGGAATGATAGCAACTACATGTTCCTTGCACAGTAATCCAACTAGAAGCCATGCATGGCCTACAGACGTTGTACTAACATTCTTAACAGACGAGTCAATATTGCAGAGCAGATTGTAGTGTAGACTGAGATATAATATGTTTAGCAATAGAAATTATGCATTGTATGCAAGTACTGTAATTCAATCAAGGTTAAGAGACTGATTTATGTACACAATATCATCAAGCAGACTAGAATAATACATAATTCAGGGAGAACGATGAGTTGTAAGAAAATGAGCATGCAAAATTTAGGCTGTTTGGTAACACTAACTACATCGATTCCATTGTGAGCACATGGAAGGAGAATTCTTCCAAGGTAGATGGTGGTTTTGATGTTCTTTTGACTATAATTCGTGTACACAAAACATGTCCATAAAACTAGCTAGCAACACGAATATCCTTATGATTGACAGATAAATCAACCAACGCAGAGCAGATCTAGGCCGGAAGAAACACATGGGGGCGTGAGAACAGAAGAGCCACTACCTCGGGCTCGCGGGCGCTCAAGGAGGACCTCTTCAGTGGAGACCATGGTGAGGCGCGAGCAGGCGTCGTCCCCCTTGACGGCGTCGCCGAACTTGGTCCACGAGCGGCGCTCGACGGCGCTCCTGGAGAAACGCGCGCGCGCGAGGCTGCAGGTGCGGGTGGTGGTGACGACCTTGACCTTGTTGCCCTCGTCGTCGAAGCGGTACTCGATCACCCTCCGGAGGCCGCCCGCGTCGGGCCCGACGACGACCCGCGGCGGGAGGAGGAGACCGAGGTCGCTGGCGCCGTCATCGTCTGCGAGCTCACCCCACTGGTACTTGCGCTGCTGCTGCTGCGTCGCCACCGCCGCCGCCATGGCTCTCCCGCGTGCGTTAGGGCTTTGGCCTTTGGGTGCGGGCGTGCGTGCGGCGGTGAGAAGGGAGGAGAGCTCGGCTTCGGTTGCGATCGCAGCGTAGCCCGTGTTTCCGGGTAGAAGAGATGGGCTACATGGCGTATGGCTGGCTCAAGTTGGCTTTCCCTAGGAGGATGCAATCTGGGCTTATCAACAGAGGAAACGGCCCAAGCGATATTGGATGGTTTCGGCCCAGATTCAAAATGGGTGAGGAAACTGATGATGGGCGCTGCGGCCTTCGCTTGAAAAAGCTGATGAAGAACGCTGCTTTTCGTCATTTCCACCAGAGCAGCATACACCACACCAAGACAGGAAACGGTTGGAGGAAACTACTGTGGTAGAAAAAACCCAGTTATACTGATCCACGCTTGCTGGAGTTCGAGAGAGACAAGCTCTACATCGAGCACAAGCTAGTCTACACATACGTACACGTACGCGGTCCTAGCGAGAAATGGCCCGGGTACTACTGTACGTACGTTGCACGTTAGCTTTTGAGTAAACAAATGGTTGACATCCGAATAGTACGGTGTCGCGCTGTCTCGTCTGAATCGACCCCAATGCAACGTGCTGTGCTTGGTCAGCCAGCTAGGCTGCAGGAGCTAGCTACCGTGCCTATCTAGCTACGATGATGTCTCTCGTGCAATTTGACTGTTTTAGTCTTTTAACGAAACTTTGGTTCACATCGATCGATCGATCAGCACTACTACTTGTGTCGTCGTACAAATTATATGACAGTGTCTCATCACGCCATGCCAAGTCAGTCGCCAACCAATAGTTGCCGAGGTTTCCGACGTGACATGATTCTTCCTGTCCCTTAGCTACCGCGCTCTCTGTCTCTCTGTGTGCATGTGTGTGTTATATTTTTTTATAGAGGAACATGTGTGTGTTAGTATATAATAAGCACGACGCCTTCCCCTCTCCTCCCATCTCGCTAAGGCGATAAGAATACTCCCTCTATATCTATATTAGTTGTCGTTTAGGATAGTGACACGGTCTCCAAAACGTAATTTTGACTATTTATATTTTAAAATTATTTATTAAAATATAATATATGTATATTTTTTATGAAACTATTTTTTAAGATAAATCTATTGATATGATTATTATTTTTTCAAACTGAATAACTTAAAAATTATTTATGATTTATATTCTCAATGTTTAGCTCAAATCTTATCTAAAACGTTAACTAATATGAGTATGAAGGGAATATATAACAAAGCGAGCTGAACATGGCATTTATTCTTGCTCCTTGATCATCGATATATGCAGCGTGTTGCATCAATGCAGCAAGACTACAAGAGAATACTGGTCATGTTTATCCGCACTACTTTCAGTGGACGAATAATATTTTTTCCTCGCAACAAATAAACATTCAACAAAAATTACTCTTTTTAGCCAACCAAATTGGGCCACTAAGGCCTTGTTTAGTTACTCCATTTTGCAAAATCTTTTTGCGTTTTGGATTACTTTTTTGCAAAATGGAACTAAACAGGGGTACCAAATTTTGTAAAAAGTAACCCTCCAAAATATTTTGTATTTGACATCCAACACACCAAAAACCAAAATATTTTACATTGTTGCGCATGCCAGACCTCTCTTTTCCTCACGTTTTGCAAAATATTTCACCGTATCTAAACATGTATAAAAAAAAATTTGGGTTTTGCATTTTGATCGCAAAATTTTTTTAAAAAAACTTTCCACCTCTTTTCAAAATCTAAACAGGGCTGATATGCTATCAGCAGGTCATCCCGCGCCGGGTGGGAAATTCAATGCATGCTGCCGAGCGTGCCGTGGGTACAGTGGCCTACAAACCGGCCCATAGTAGTGCAGGGCAAAGTGTTTAGCTGACGAGAATGATGATGGCTCTCGGTGCTGCTACAATTTCCACCCAAAGGCGCCAACCTTTCTCGCACCGACTCGACCACGACCCGTTGCATGCTACCATGCAGGCAGGCAAAGCGGGTACGACGGTGTTGGAATGAGAGTGAAAGAGGCGCATGCATGCATGCACTAGTGTGTACCGGAGAGAGAGAGAGAGGACGTACGGTACGTGAAACACGGGGACACATCACAATGATGGCGAAGCGATCAGTGTGGGCCGGCCGTGCAGCTGCAGCGCACTGCGATCGCGGCTCTCGCATCGCATTTGCATGGGGGATGGTGGGAGAAGTGACCACCTCTCTTCTCCCCCTGTCGCCCTCGCTTGTAGTAGTGCTATAGTAGTACTTCGCATTGCCCTGGCCGCCGGGTGATCGCTAGCTGCTGCTCAGCTGCTGGCCAGGGCAAATGCATGGAGGGCAACGCAAGCGCCCAACCGTGCCGGCGAAACATGAAGGACCGGCAAACGGGCGTTCGCCAGCTACTACTGTACGTACACGTACCTACTCTATCGGATCGGGCCACACGGGGTAGTGGGCGGGCCAGGCTTTTAGCCATGGTGCAGTGGCTGGTGCTGGCCCACGCGAACGGACTGGACGCGGCCTGCCTCCCGCACGCTGCTGGCCCAACGGCGTACGTCTTGCGTCGGACGCAATGATGGCGCGTCGTGCAGCCTAATTAGGTGGAGGTGGAGCGTTCTTTCATTCCCTTCGCCCTTCTAAAAAAATGAACAATATTTCTCAAATAAATAATAACTATAAAAAATTAATAAAATAAAATAGAAAATCATCCATTCCCTTCGTTGTCTTTGCCTTTGAAATAAAATAAGAATAAACAAATCGGTGGCATTTATCCTTCGCGGGACAAATTTTTTATGCCATTGCCAGCGCTGCCTGTGAGCCTGTCCGTTGCTCCCAGCACCAGCACCACTGCTTGCGCGCTCTCGTCCTGTTTCTCCGCCCTGCCGCCGTATCAGAGACCAGATTGCATTTATATTCACAATATAATATTGGAGTACATCTGAAAGAGACCACATTGCATTTATATTCACAATATAATACTAGAGTACGTACATCTGAAAACATCCCGTTCCACTGTGTGCTTTAAGTGAACCGCTCCGAGATATCTCTCGGGGTTGTTTGTGGACTGTTGCATAAATTTTACTTCACAAATTTCACCATAGAACACCTTCATAAAAAACCCAAAATTATGAAGTGTATCTTTAGATAATTTCACAACTCCATATTTTCTTATCGGATAGAATACGTGGAGCTGAAACTGTTTGACTAAAAAACATAGAACAAAATTAAAACACGTAAAGATTCTCTACCTCTAAACTTTAAAACACTATAGTTTATTTTTTATGTCTAAAACTTTACCTCTAAAATTTAAAACACTATAGTTTATTTTTTATGTCTAAAACTTTTATATAAAGTGGATTAAAATTTAGAGTTAACTAAAATTTAGAGTTGAGTTTAGATAGGAGTATCCCAACAGGCCTACCGCTATGAATTCATATGACACATCCATGACAAACCATTTTAGGCATTGTTTGGATGCGCATATATCTCCCTCAATCCACTTGTGTTGGAGTATATTTGAACTAATTTTCACTCTAAACCATGTGGTTTGAGCTAGATACATGCACATCTAAACATGACCTTGCTAAATAAACACACTTGTACACCAAAGATATGCATTATACAGTATATATAATGCTACTGTCTCAATTCTCTCTGATTGTTTGAATGGTAAACTTTTTTTCTTTACTCGCCTACATATACCATCACCTCCGTCAACCGTTAGGTATGACGTGGATGTCGTCCTAGTTTTCTCTGCTTAACCTCTATAGCCGTTTGCTGACACGATATATAAATAGGCAAAACCAAGTTTGCCAAGCATCGCACGAATGAATATGTAAAACTTTTATTCATTCGTGCTCAGCATTTACGTTAAGAGGATCTTCGCCAAGCAAATGTGCACAGCCGGCGACGGCGAGTGCGCCCAATGTTGGCAATGTATAGTAGCTAGTATACACCATCCAGCCGCAACAGTTTCAACGCGTGCATAGCCGTGCTTCTGGCTACAGCAAGTAATGATTGCTCGTGTAGACCATTTCCATGCAATTAATTACATTACATTATACTATTTGGCATTGTCCACTGCTCGCTCGTCCCTCGAAAGTCGTTTTTTTTACTGCATGCACTAGTACTATCTCTGAACGGCGACTTAATTAATTTCTAACACCTGTCGTTGTAAACTGGCCTTCTTTTACCGCTTCATTTTTTTGTTTGTTGATTGAAAGGGGAAGAGTTAGTAGCTCAAAGAAATCAGCACTACGTATGTCCTAAGAAATAGGTTTGCCCTAAGTCAAACTATTTTTAAAATTTACTTACCATTATAGACAGTATTATTGATATTTACTATACATGCATTCAAAATTATAAGATATTTTAACTTTTGTAAATATATAAATTTTATTATGAACTTAATTAGATATAAACTATGTCTACATTATATATATATATATATATATATATATATATATATATATATATATATATATATATATATATATATATATATATATATATATATATAAAACATGCGTAAAAGGCTAAAATATCTTATAATTTGGAATGTACAAAGTACATCGTAAATCTATATTTAATGATGGATCTAATAACACTTTCTTTAGTAATATAAATATTGATATTTTTCTATAAGTTTAATTAAATCTAAAATAGGTTGACATATATATATTAGGAGTCAAGAATGTTATTTTTTTCCCTAAAATTTTTTCCCTGAAAAAAGAATGCTATTTTTTAATATAAATTTAGTTAATTCTAAGGTACTATATGAAGGTAGCCTAGCTCGTCGGAACTCAATCACATTTTTTTCGTACACAAGTCGCTGCAGGGGATAGAGTACACGTGTGCGTGTAAGTTGCTGGAAACAGGCAGAGAGACAAAGCTACTAGTGTGATGGTGTATTTCATCAGGCAAAATAGTGTGGCAATTATTCATTCTGTCTGGCCGCAATAGGTTACGAATGGCACTGTGCTTCGGTCAAACGAAACATGCCTAGCTTCCAATCTTCCATTAAATGGTTTGTGCATGCCCTTGGCATATCCTATCTCACCTACTAGTCACCTACTCACGTAACTCACCTGTTAGCGCCAACGGTGCTGCTACACATGCATGCATGCATGTAAGAAGACGATCATTGTTGACACTGTCACGTCTGCAGTCACAAGCTTTTTTTCCACACGAAGGCCTTCCTTCATTTCCATTCATCGAAAAACGGAAATACAAGAGTTTGTAGCAAGAATCAAGACAAGACTAGAACGAAGTTTGTGATAGCTAGCAGATCTAACCTCTAACTCAGAGAAAGAAATCTAGCCCAAAAAGACTACCCAGACACTAAACATACCAGCCGAAGTCTCGACGGACTAGGCACAAAACATATGGAAGGTTATTTAAGAAGCTACTTTAAGGTTCCAGACAGAAAACACCAGCAATTAACAGAACATAAAAAGAGACATCTTGCTTTCCCCACATCTAACTGTCCTCCCGCCCTTCACAGGTCTTGATCCTTATCTTCATAACTAAGCTTCAGTCGCTTCTGCTCTTCACCAGAGTTCTTGTTTGCCAGGATTCTTGTCGCCTCGCGTAACATTATGTTGACCCCGCTGATGAGCATCTCCTTATCCACCTCAGTATACAAACCTGTCCACAAACTCATTAATTCGCCAACATGGCAAATAATTTCCAGAGCGTTCTTAATATTTTTGCCATCAAAACAAGCTCTGTTGCGGGCTTTTCAAATCGTCCAACAGATTGCAGCTACCCCCATAGGTGGGCTTTCTTCCCATCAGGCAACCACTTATCACACCATATCCAATATTGACTCAGAGAAGAAGGGATATTGTTAGCTCCAATGCATTTAGCAATCACTGCCCAAATGACTTTTGCAATACAGTAAGTAAAGAAAAGGTGATCTATTGTTTCAATTTGATCACAGAAATAACAACTTGGGTCTCCTTTCCAATTTTTCTTTAGAAGGTTATCTTTAGTCAACACAGCGTTATTAAACATCAACCATAAAAAGATTTTGATCTTTGGAGGAGCTTTACCTTTCCATATTTTCCTAAAATGAGGTCCAATATCATTCCTTGTTAAAGCATCATACATTGATTTCACAGAAAACTTGTTGTCTTTTGTCAGTTTCCAGATAATCATATCATCAGATTCAACAAGAATAAAATTATGAACATCAGATTGGATTTTATTCCAACAGGATTGTAAGTCATCAGCTAGCCATCTTCTAAATGTTATAGAGATTTTTTTTGTTTTTCACATCAGCCACATTTATATCTTTTTGTTCACATAGCCTAAAGAGAGTAGGAGCAATATCACAGATAGGCTTATCATACACCCCTAAGTTAAATTTGCCCTAAGGGCACATGCCCTCAGGGTGTGGTTCGTTAGATTCGCTCCCAGATTCGTGCACAGCAGTAGAGAGACAATAAAAAAAATATCTCTCTCCTGTTGTGCACGAATCTCGGAGCGAATCTAACGGTCCACACCCTGAGGGCATGTGCCCTCGGAGGCAAAAAAAACTGCGTTCTATCATACACCCAAGAATCACACTAGAATCTTGTTTTATATCCATTTTTAACATTTCTACCATATAAGTATAGTTCCTTGACTTTGATAAGGTCAGACCATATAGGAGAGTCATTGACTTTGTTTCAAACAGAGAAGATAGAATTTTTTTTTCAAGTACCTGGCTTTAACAATCTCCTGCCATAGCCTTTTTTCATGTTCTGATTTCCACCACCATTTGGCCAAAAGACTTAAATTCATTTTCCTCAAATCTTTAATTCCTAGCCCTCCTTTCTTTTTGCTCTTACAGACTTTACTCCATTTAACTAGGTAATATTTCCTTTTTGTACCAAGCCAGGAATTAAAGCTGCATGTATTTGATCGTGACTACAACCAAACAAAATAAAATTATCAATAGGATATATGTTCTCCTTTCCTCCACCTCTCTTTGGCATTGACGGATCCCGGATGCGATCAAGAGGGGGGCTAAGTAATAAAGATGATGATTGATAATAAAAATTTAATGATGATTTAGGACTAATACTTACTATCTAAGTTCATGTCATGATTAATAAGAAGATTTTGGTGAATTAAATAGAGATTTAATAGAGAAATGAGTGAATTTTATAGAGATTTAATGGAAAAATGAGTGAATTTTATAGATATTTAATAGACAAATGAGGTCATATGGGGGGGGGGGCTGCAGCCCCCCTGGATCCGCCACTGCTCTTTGGTGGTGATGCACGCGGTTGTTTGTTTCGAACATTCGATCAGAGGAAGATATTTAGTGTTGAGTTGTCAAGTACTTTCAATGACTTAGATTTTGCCATGTCTATGGCAGGCAGTACTAATTAATTGATCAAAAAAGGTCATGCAAAAAGAAATGTGTGAGATTTAGGAAATAATCAGGAAACACCGGTTCACGTGTGCAAGAATTATCCATTTGCCAAAGAGGTTTGAACCATTTTAAAACAATGGTGTAATTTGTCAGTCTTAGACTCAGTTAATGGTGCAGGTTGAATATATAATTTTTGGAGAAGATACCGACAAAAAATCAGAGAAGGCATGTGGATGGGATTTTAAATTAATCTATTTTTGGTGGAATATATGAAAAGAAAGAAATAGAAGTAACTTCCAAGAAAAACATCTCAATCCAAGACAAATAACTTCCATTTGCAAAGATGAGATCAAGCAGTACTGTCTTTGCTATGACACAAGGCAGCAGATGATCCAAGAGGACTAAAGTCCTAGTGGCACTATTTTTATCTCTGTTGTTTGGGTTAGTGTGGTCAGTCATAGGCCCTCCTGTTCTTTGTTAGTTTTTTGTGTTTCTAAATTAGAGTTTTTCTTGCTTGTTGATTGTCACCAGAAGGGTGCAAGTTGAGCAGGCGAATTTATTTTGCGGTTCTGTAAAACACTCTTTGTATAGTTTTTTTCTACTATCTAATAAATTACCGTTCCTTTCTAAACAAAGAACTTGTTGCAAATCTTTTATTCCTTACTGACTCTTCTGTCATTAAAAAATACATTTTTTGTTTTTTGAGACGCCAATCACAAACTCTATACTTTATTGCTGTATACAACACGTACGCCTTAATTTTTACGGCGCAATATATACCTGGTCCATAAACTGTAACTAAGCTAGAGTTAAATTCTTTATGAAACAATATTTGAATGCTAGAATTAAGGAGAGTAGTTTATGTTTAGAGCCAGGAAAGTACGTACGTAAGCCAAGCCAAGGAGGAGAACACAAACGTTACCCACTGGATACCGTGCATGCCAGCTTGTGGATTACTGTACACGTGAGTGCCTGCCTATGCTGCAGGAGCGCTGCAGGGAGGATTCATTGTCCTTGCAGCTACTCCTATGCACAAGCCTCCTCACATGGAAGGAAGCCGGGCAGCTCTAGACGCTAAAAATTCCCTCCATTGGACGCGACGGCATCAGGCATGTATCCCGTGTTGCCATCGGCTACCAGTCTGTGCCGGCGCGGAAGGCCAGGACGGGGCAGGGCGAGGGGCGGCCGGGTCAATGCATCCGCTGCGCGCCTGCGCCTGCGCTCGAGCTGCATCTGCATGCCCGTTGCGCGCACCGCAGCGCTGCCGCTGCCCAAGGCCTACACTACAGTGTACACATGCCTATATCCACTTACTGTAGCACCAACAAGACAGGAGACAGGAGATCGAGCTCCCTGTCGTCTGTACTACTGTACTCGGCTGTTGCACAAGGAGGAGTATAGGAGTAGTAAAACGTTACTCCTATACTACACTGCAGGTGCCAGACGTGTACGCACCTGGCCGTATCTCTCCCCAAAAGACGTGATATCTCGCTGCTGTACAGTACTTTTAAAACGCCTGCATGCGTCCGCCTCTGGGTACGCGCGCAGGCGCAGTGCAAGATACAGCAGGAAATCCGAGTCGTTCCTCCGCGGCTAGCTGCGCGAGCGTATACTCTACGTAGCTACACCTACTAGTAGGTACTACGGCGGAGTACGTACTACTGTTACTGTAGCTGGCGGCAGCGGCAGCTAGAGGCCCGGCGCACGCAGCACGACAACGAGCACGGTTACGGCTGGTGGTAGCTGCTCCTTCTCGGCTGGCTCGGCACCGTCGGGCGCCACGCCCGCCGGACCTGACGGAGCGCGTGTACGTTACGTTCTATACGCGCGGCGGCACGGCGGCAGCGAAGGTTGCGCGTACGTACTAGAGGGGATCAGCAGGAGTGTTGGAGAATGCAGATACAGCCCGCCTGTCAGGCGGCAACGTGCCTCGCCCTCTCGCCCTTGCTACGGCTCTGGCCGTGGCCGGAGCTGCCTGTCTGCCTCTGGCCGTTGCCGGAGCTGCCTGCTGTCTGGCTCTGGCCGGCAGCTGGCCCAGAGACGAAAGGACACGCGAGTAGGGTACTAGCTAGGGAGCAAATCCTCGCGCTTCCATTCCAATTTTTTTTTAAAAATACTTTCGTTCCACTGGAGTACGTACTCCGTGTGTACTCTGCGAAATCAGATTCCCGAACAAGGTTGGAAGAGAGAATGGAGAGTGGAGTTGAAACCGTTAGAGACGGCTAGGGTTTTCTGTTAAAGTTGATAGGGGAGAGCCTCTCTCCTCACATGTTTCCTACATTTATATAGGAGTTGACAGTTTACAGACGACCCCCTTAGGAGGGTGGAAATTACAAGCAAGCACACCACCCCTATTGGCCTCTTCTAGGGGGAGTCGACCCATACCACAATTGGCTCCCCCAACAATAGTCTCTCAGCTACTAGGTTATGGTCGGAGGCCACATGACCTAGTAGATATCCTCATACAAGAAGAGGCACAATACAACTCAAAGACTGGTCGCAAGGATTGCCCTTCGCAACCCACGTGTGCGCGTCTCACTAAAAACTTCATCCCAAAAACCCGATGGGAAAAAAGGGTATGGAGAAAAGAGCACGCGCACAACTCTAGCCTATGTGCGCTCCGAATCCAAGGGCATATGTCTATAGGTCTTCACCTCCGGGGGCCTCCGCATCTGGCGTCTTCTCAGCGTGTAGGCCTCCACCTCTGGTGCCTTCGCCTCTAGCATCTTCTCGGCGTGCTGGCCTCCGCCTCCGACGTCATCTTGAGTTGTCGTGGTCGAGGTAGTCGACATAGTCGAAGTAGTCGTGGCCGAAGATTGTTGCCGATCTTCCTGTGTGCTCGCCTAGCCCCTCTTGGCTGGTGCTCGTGACCAGATCCGCAGCTAGATCGGTGCAGGCGACATAGTTGTAGTAGCGGAAGTAGTTGTTCATGGTGAAGTCGTTCATGAACCACCCAGCCGGCCTCAATGGGCTAGGGGCGCCGCACATGTGTTGCCGTTTGACAACAGTAAACTTTTACTTATCAACCTGCAACAAAAACTAACCTGCAAATATTGAACGTAAGTTTTTGCAATGCCATTTGGTTAGCTTGTAATCCGCACGGACATTTTTTCTTGCTCTAGGACGACCGAGGTACGGGTCAAACACATTTTTTTTTACGATGGCTGAATCGAAGGCCTTAATAGTCTTGTTTTTTTTATTATTTAGGAAAAACAAGAAAAAAGAGGGGGAGGTTAGGAGCCTTCGCAACTTCCTTCTCTTTCTTTCTTTCTTTTTTTTAAAGAGAGCCGAGCCGAAGGCTCAAGAGTTCGTTTTGTCTCAAGCAACAGCCAAGCCGAAGGCTCAAGAGTCTTGGTATTTTTGTTGTATTTTCTTGTTTTTGTTCTTTTTCTAAGAAAAGGAAAAAAACAAGTGACGAAGGTATGAGAGCCTTCAGAGCTTTTTTTTTGCAGGAGCGAAAGGCTGTTACTTTTTATTTTATTGGTACGAGGCTTAGACACAAGTTTGTTTTGTTTCCAGCAAATAGCCGAGCCGAACGCTCAAGAGCCTTGGTGTTTGGTTTTGTTCTTGCTTTAGAAAAAGGAAAAACAGGAGCCGAAGGTTTGGCCGTTTGGTAGCCTTGGTATTTTTGTTGTCTTTTCTTGTTTTTGTTCTTTTTCTAGGAAAAGTA
This sequence comes from Microstegium vimineum, assembly GCA_022036555.1. Taxonomy (NCBI): domain Eukaryota; kingdom Viridiplantae; phylum Streptophyta; class Magnoliopsida; order Poales; family Poaceae; genus Microstegium; species Microstegium vimineum. The sequence continues at coordinate 38,458,904 of CM039131.1, forward strand.
AAAAAATAGGTGACGAAGGTATGAGAGCCTTCGGAGCATAGCGGAACCGAAGGTTCAAAAACATTGGTTTTGTTTTACAGGACGAAGGCTTGTTAGCCTTCGATTTTTTTAACAAGAGCCGAAGGCTCTATCTTTGTAAAGTAGTAGCTGATTTGAAGGCTCTTGAAGCATGATTTTTCATGAGCCGAAAGCTCTTTCTTTTTACTTTATAGTATTTTTATTTAATACTACTCTTTTTTATTTATGTACATATTTTTTTAAGAAGGGAAATGTTTTATTAGAAGATTCCGCCTCCGCTAGCAACAAAGGCCTACGGAGTTCTTATCTTTTCTTGAGTGTTTTTCCAAGTTCAAACCTTTGTTCCGAAGAAGACTCCGACGAAGGCCGGAGAAGGTTCTGTCGACGGTCGGGCGGAGAAGGCTCCGACGAAGTCCAGACGGAGAAGGCTCCGACGACGGCGCGGGTGGAGAAGGCTCCGGCGGCGAAGTTCGGAGAAGGCTCCGACGACGGCACGCGAAGGTGTTGGTGAGGCTAGTCATCGTGGTTTCGCCAAAGGCTCTTCTGCAAAGCTGTTTGGCGAAGGCCCTCCTGAAAAATGTGTTTTGGCGGAGACGATTTTGGTAAAGTCGCCGAAGATGGTGGTGTAGCCCCTCATGCTGAAGAGGTTGGCGAAGGCGAAGCCGAGGTAGACGTCGCCACCCGGTGAAGGCCGGAGAAGTCGTGTGAAAATACACTTGAGTTGATAGTGTGCATTTTTCATGGACTTAGGTTGAGCGTTGTAGCTTTGTCGAATGTCGACTTGCTAGCAAGTCTTTCGATACTCAGGAAGACACTGGCTTTCTATTTGCTGCAAAAATAGTTAGTCATTTATGTGATGTGCAGAGAGTATAGCACAGAAGTATTAGCTTCACGACCTGGTGCCTGTGTATGTTTGGGACTTCTTCCAGGTGGCCTAGGCCATGCGGTGCAATGCACTTGTGCAATGTATATATGTATGAGATGATGCAGATAAATTTATTTGCGTGAAAATAATAGAAGTGGTAAACATATCATATACCCTGAAAAATGATAGTTGAGTTTGAAATAGATATAAGTACTGCATATCAGGAAAAATCCCTTCAAACGAGAAGGTTATATTTTGAGATGGCTAGCGAAGGCTGTCAATTGATGACCTGCGTGAGCACAGATAAGATTCATAGCAGTGATTATGGTAAGGATTAATTCCCTGCGAATGTTAGCTCAAATATTTGATTGATATAGATATTATAAAGATTTTCAAAGAATTTAGTCAGTATAGCCTGAAAAAAAGAGGAAGACGTGTTAGTGTTTTGTTTGTTCGAAGGTTGGCTGAATGTCGAAAGTCAATTTCTGATGGAGGTCTCCAACTAGAAGGCTGTTAACAGACGAGGATTGTAGAGTGACGAAGGCTACCAACTGATGTAGTTCAATGCATGACGAAGACCAATAAGTGACGAAGGCTGCTGAAAACCAATGATAGGTGAAGACCGCTGACGAATGACGTAGGCTGTTGATTTGACGAGGGCTACTGATTACTGACGAAAATCAACTGACTGACGAAGGTTGCTGACCAATAAGTGATGAAGGCTGTTGAAAACCAATGATAAGTGAAGATCGCTGACTGATGACATAGACTGTTGATTTGACGAAGGCTACTGATTTCAGACAAAAATCAACTGACTGACGAAATGAAGGTTGCTAACTAATGAGAGCCAATTGACTAGCGAAGATTGGTGACTGATGAAGACCAATTAACTGACGAAGGCCACTGACAGATGAAGGTTGAAAACCGACAGAACCACTGCCTGATAGAGGATCACTGAAACATCTAACCAATGTTGAATATTCCATTAGAATTGCTGACTGTCGGAGGGTACTGACTGATACATACTCAATAGCTGTTGGACTGACGTGCAATGGAGGCTGAGCACTTAATAAGAACTGGTGTATGCTCTCGCGTTGATTGTTTTGGCTTGAGATAGTGAAAAATATGCATATAACAGAGAGGAAAAACTCTGTAGGGAGGGTTAACTTTGAATTTTAGAGGAGAAGACCTACATGTTAGTAAGAGAAAACAGACGCAAAGAATAAATAAGAAGATTTTTAGCCATTCAGGCTGTGCTTTTGATGCGGCGAAGGGTCACAAAAACTTGTTGGTCACATTGGTGACGACTCATATGTGAAGGTTAACTTTTGAAAATTTTGCCTTGAGAGGCGAGGATTAGTTCAACATTGTGACGAAGTAAATTATAGGAGCGAAAAATCGTTCGGCATTATAAGTTTCTGAGAATTTATAAGGTGGTGAGCAGTACTCACATGTGCTAGTTCACTTTCCTTGGAGCGAGGTTGGAAGTTTTGAGTCTTCGTAGGTGAAAATGAAGCTTTGGGCTTTGTCAAAGATGCCTTCGTTGAGAGCTAAGATCATAATCTTCCCTTCGGTGGAGTCGGCCTTCGGGGTATCATATTATTATGGAGCTTAAATGTTGTAGCTTCAAAAAAGACAGAAAAAGTCGTGTGGCTTCAAGCAGATAGGATACTGCTAGCGCTAAGTTGCCAGTATACGATGGGCAGCAATCCTCCATGATGGAGCTGAATTGAGAAGGTTCGCATGAAGACTGAAAAGGGAGCTGATGAATGACGTCCAGCATAACTTTCCATGTATCGTTCGGGGATACATTATTCAATGCTCTTTTTGCAATAAGCCATTAAAAACCCGAAGGTGTTTAGTCTGTATGGATTTGCACGTGAAAACCAACATCTTTAGCCTTCGCAGGACATGTTGTTCTTGGAGCCTTGCGAGGGTCGGGTGATGCGGGTTGTCGTGGCTGGCGGACCTTTGAGAGCAGGCACCTAGTCGGTCGGCCGGAGCTTATCGGTCTTTGTAGCTCTGGTGACTAGGGGCTTTCTTGCGGCTTTGCGAGTGGATGGTGTACCTTCGAACCAGGTGCGCCTTCGGTGAGACCGGGCTGAGGCCTTCGCTCGTGGTGGACACCAATCACGCGACGTGAATTTGGGAGACTGGGACCATAGGATTCCGAACCTACGTCGTCGGTGTCGGTTGAGCAGCACCATCGGGACAGAGAGCATCGCATACATTGCACTGGTACTGCCAAGGGCTGGCCTTCGTGTATGAGAACAACCTGAGTATGATTAACACAGGCACTTGCAAAATCTTATGGTTAGGATGAAAAGAAGTTGCCTTTTGGAGAAGTCTTGATCCGAAGGTTAGTTGGTTGGTAAGTTTTACACATTTTTTTTTCAAACGAAAATGGCCAAAGGCTTGCTTTGGCAATTTTTGACCTTCGGTGTGATAGATCGAAGATGCGGCTACAAAAGAGGTTAGCTCATACACATGTACATTTTTTTTTCAGAACGAAGGCTAACATAAAAAGTGGACAATATACCTTGAGTGGTAGCCTGGATTGGAGTTTGGTGTTGTCATCCGAAGGTTCGAATAGATGAATCTTGCTGAAGGTATGACATTTTATCCGGTGGATGAATATTGTGTCCATGATCCAATTGTTCTCTACTTCAGCCATGCGAAGGCTCAGATAAAACCGACGATTCCCGAGAAAAAACTATTCCCGAAGAATTTCCGAAGGCCCCGACTACGGTGATTGAAACTGCAGGAGATACACCCAAAGCACACTATAAATCATCACCAATCGCCGAAGGGGAAGTGCAATTGCAATATGATGGCTTTGTCAGACAATAATGAAGCGTCAGCACGTAGCAGGCGAAAGTTTGTCTCAAAGCGCGGTATCCAAATGGTCTTTGTTCTGGTGACGAAGGTCTCTCGGTGAGGCTGACAGAAGGTCCAACTTTGCACGAGGATGCGAGACTCAAGTGACCTTCGCATAAGAATGAGACTTTGCTAGAGCCTTCATGAGCAGAGCACCAATGCGATGCTACCAAATGACATGACCTGTAATGGCTTATTGGAATAACCTGCATGAGCTTTGCTGGAACCCGGGAGCATCGTTTGCATGGGCTGACCTTCGCATAACAGTTCCGTTCAATAATGATAACCTACACATGATAAACAGAAATACTTGCAAGATGTATTGGTTAATGCGCGAAGCTTTTATTGCCGTGGTGTTGTATTCAAAACTCAAGCGCCTCAATCAGGTGTGTGTGTGCTCTAGCCGGAGGCCTGATAGCTTCGACTAGAATTTAGTGGGGGTTTTTTTTTACAAGAACCATCAAAAGCTAGGAGTTCTGGTTAACGTATATTACATGAGAAAGATTGAAGGCTTTTTGACCTTCGGATTTTATTTTCATTATTTCAATAATAAAAAGAGCCGAAGGCTTAGAAGCGTCGAGGAATAATCTTTTTATTATTTTTTTTCACAAAGATGGTGGGAGGCTTTTGGACGCTTACCAAGATATCCGAAGGCATAGGACCTTTGCATCTCTTTGTTTTTTGTTTTTTTTTGTTAGCATTATTAAAAAGTCGAAGGCTAAGATGCTTTGATGAAACTTTTTATTATATTTTAAATAAAACTGTCCGAAGGATTTTAGGAGCTTCGGCTCGAAGCCTCTTTTTTAAGTATATATTTTTTGAAAATGGTTGGTGAAGCGTTAAGCAAAGTAAAGTAGAAACATACTTTGTTCTAAGGTGTAAGGATGTTTTACCTTCACCTGAGGATCCATACCTTCCTTCGGTGTTCTCAGTTTTTAATCGTGTCGAGTTGGAGAAGTTGCCTCGGAGAAGGCCGACGGGAGAAAACCCTGACGAAGGCCGAGTGAAGTAGGCTCCGACGAAGACCTTGATGAAGGCCCAGTCGGAGAAAGTCTGTTGACGAAGGCTCGTTGGCGAAGGCCGGAGAAGAGTGTGACAAAGGCACAGTCGGCAGAGGCTCCGACGAAGGCTGAGCGGAGGTCCATTGACGAAAGGCCGACCGGAGAAGGCTTTGACGGAGGCCTGACGACGAAGACCTGCCGACGAAGGCCTGTTGCGTGGGGGTTCTGGGCTGCGAAGCTCAGATGGCGTAGCTCGAAGTTGTTCTGCTCGGGTTCATGATCGGCATTCTGAGAGTGCTGGCATTTAGCTTGGGGAAGACGCGAGGCTGTGCGTTCTTGTCCTTCGTTCGTTGCTCGATTAGATGTTGGTGAACTGTCGCAGCAGCACTGGCGATATGACCTTCGCAAAGCTCTGTCGAAGGCTGTGTTTAGATCCGCGAAATGGAAACCAAAATCCTGTAGCAGTTGTCATGTTACACTGTAGTAATTTTGTTTTTATTTGATAATAATTGTCCAAACATTGATTAATTAGGTTTAAAATGTTCGTCTCGCAAAGTACAACAAAACTGTGCAATTAGTTTTTTATTTCATCTAGATTTAGTACTTCATATTTGTGCCGGTATTTCGATGTGATGGGGAATAGGAATTCGATGTGATGGGGATGGAATGTTTTTTTGGAAAGTTCGCAAAAATTTTGCGAAAAAGAGTACTGTAGCGTTTTTGGCTTTATTTAATAAATATTGTTCAAATATAACGTAACTAGATTCAAAAGATTCGTCTCGAGATTTACAGACAAACTGTGTAATTAATTTTATTTTTTACTTATATTTAATACTCCATGCATGCGTTTAAAGATTCGATGTGATGGGGATGCGATGGGAAATCTTGTAAAGTTGGGGGAAGTAAACACACATGTGTTTAGATGGTGAAAAGGGGGTGAAAAAAATCCTGTAGCAGTTGTCATATCACACTGTAGCAATTTTGTTTTTATTTGGTAATAATTGTTCAAACATTGATTAATTAGGCTTAAAATTTTCGTCTCGTAAAGTACAACATAACTGTGCAATTAGTTTTTTATTTCATCTATATTTAGTACTCTATATATATGCCGGTATTTTGATGTGACGGAGAATAGAAATTCGATGTGATGGGAAATCTTGGAATTTCCGATAAATTCCTAGAAATTTGATGTGATGGAGATATGATGGAAAGTTGTGGAAAATTGGGATCTAAACACCCGCTCTAAAAGTGCTTGTCGGTCTGGTTGCATCGCAGAGCTCCACGAGCGGGCCAGTCATACATAGACTCTGCTTCTGGCACCTTAGCTGTAAACAACAAATACTAGAAACAAAAAGTAGCATGTGCATTTGTTATTGAAAGTAAAAGGAGCTTCGGAGGTTGGAGACCCGAAGGCCCCATGTAGGTAAACGTGGCTTGGATTTCCGGAGGATGCACGGTAGCAGGTGAGTGGCCCAGCTCTCCCAAGGTTATGAGAAACTTATCCGAGCTGGAGTGGATGGAAGCCGAAGGCTTCGTGCTAGGGCTACACACCACACGATTGTCGTAGGCTTCGAGCGAAGGTTGGACACACCACACTCGGAGGTCTTCGAGATTTTTTTTTAGTTGACATACGAAATTGGAACTCGACTCTGCGAAAAGGTTTCCGAAGGTTCCAACGAAACTCAGCTCTCCAAAATATTTCGTGCCAAGCACGGTGGGCGTTTTCTACAACCGCTCTTTTCGATATCATCGTGGGCTTGACTTCGGCCAAGCACGGTGGGCGCCACTGTTGGGAAATCAGTTTTCCGAACAAGGTTGGAAGAGAGAATGAAGAGTGGAGTTGAAACCGTTAGAGGCGGTTAGGGTTTTCTGTTGAAGTTGGTAGGGGAGAGCCCCTCTCTTCACATGCTCCCTACATTTATATATGAGTTGATAGTTTACAGGCAACCCCTTAAAAGAGTAGAAATTACAAACAAGCATACCACCCTATTGAGCTTCTTCTAAGGGGAGTCGGCTCATAGCACAATTGGCTCCCCCACATACTCCACTGTACTCGCTCACGGACCGATCGCGCTGATGTACGACCGATCGCGCTGATGTACTACTCGATGAGCATGCATGTAGGAGTAGTTGTCCTAGGATGATTTTATCATGTCTGGAGGATCTATCTGGGCCTAGCCGTTAATAAATAGGGAGATTCAGATGTTTTTTTTGTTAGCGTGTACTCCCAAGGACAGGTATATACTAGTATATTGCTACATGTAGTATCTATCATATTTCCCAGTTGGCTAGATCATTATACTCCCTCCGTGCCGAGAAAAAATTTGGATTAATTTTATATAAAAAATTATTAATAGTTATGATATATAATTGATACCATTAGGTAGATTTTTTGATCTAGTTTTTTAATAAAATTATTTGGAGATACAAATGTTGCACATATTTTATATAAATCTAGTCAAAGTTGTGACACGAAAATCTAAAACGACAGTTAATTTAGGACGGAGGAAGTATTTGGCTAAAACTCTAAAAGTAATCCAACCACCAAGATCGTTGCGATGTACAAAAAGCCTCCTACCTATCCCTTGAAAAACAAACACCCACCAAAGTTATTTTGACATCATAGGCAATTTTTACAATTATAAACCAACAACCCAACCAACATCATCAAGGCGATTATTCAGCATTTTTTAGTAATAGCATATTCTAAAATTAACACAACTTTTGGGAGGAATTAGGATTCATTGTTGGTGGTAGTATGTATTTGCAATATATTGGCATTTTTTCAACGCACAACCACCCTCTCATGCTGCATCAGATCCACCTTCGTGGGTCTAAGTGTGGATATCGCCGCTGCAATATTCATTTGTCCATGTTCATGAGCAATACTTCAACACTACTTTATAGTAAATTAATAATATTTTTTCACACTAAATCAACATAAGTATTTAATATAAAGCAAATTTAAGCGTAACAAACAATATGACCTTTGCGTAAATCTGGCATCCCCAACAACATCGCTGCAACTAGGAGGTTGGCCACCATGAACCCAAACTGCAGCAGTAATTTTGACACATCTAGTGAGCTAGAAGTCTAGGGGCACTCTCTGCTTGCCCCAATTGCCTCTATCATCCCCGTAGGCATTGACTGTGTCCTTTGCTAGGCCGTCCCATGATCTCTTTCTACATTGCACTGCTATGCATCCCGCCTACGTGGTATATCATGTGCCGAAGCTTGCCACCGCCCCACCCGACAACCGTAGTACTATTTTTTAATCAAATTGGGATTATAAATAGATATTAAGAAAATAAGGAATTTTTACATCCGTAATAGAAAAAGGAAAAAATGTGCACTGTTACAAAACATAACTATTTTTTGGTCTTATTAAAAAATTAGGGATCTGTATGCCATAAGTGCTCTAGGTCTCTAGCAACAGCGTTTGCGGAGGTGCTGAGAAAGAGCATTTTCTACCAAACATGCTCAAAACTATATAAAGTTTAACCATATTTATAGAGTAATAATAGTAATAATGTTAAAATCTAGGCACCATAGAAGTAATGTAAAAATATACTTCATAATCTATTGATTTTCATATGCTATCATAAATATTGTTTTCCTTGAGTAACGTATGTAAATATATCTTATATTACTGATTTCCATATGCTGTTATAAATACTATTATTCTTTTTCCATAGTTCTTATAAAAATTACTAAAGTTTGATTTTGGACGGAACACAATATTTATAGTTTAAGACGAATGGAGTAAAAATTAAAATGCATCAATAATAACTATACTTAGATGGGATTGTTGATTGTTTATGTACTCTTTAGTATCCTAAATAGAAGGGGTTGAAGTTTGTTCTAAGATAGACTATTCTAAGTCTGATCAAGTTGTAGTACTCCCTACATAGTGTAAAAGATGTTTTGAACAAGGTTTTGATCAAACGTTGGGAATATAAATCATTAATATTTTTTAAATTGTTGAGTTTAAAAATAAAAAAATAATATGAATAGATTTATCTTGAAATATATTTTTATAAAAATATTATATATATATATATATTATTTTTAAATTATTTTTTTGGTAAAAATATAAAGTTTAACCGTATCGTCGTTCAAAACAACTTTTTTATAAATGGAGACCTATCGGGGAAAAAAACTAAATTACTAGTGGAAGAGATGGGTAACAGGTGGCCTCTCCTTTCCTTTGTCTTCCCAGTAGGCCAGTAGGCCAGTACCCACATACTAGGCGTAGGAGATCAGGGGTGTACGTATCTATGAGCTGCCTCCTGCCGCAGCCAAAACTTTGGTTTCGTACGGCTGTGTTTAGTTTCTAAAATTCTCAAACTTTAATACTAAATTCTTTGTTACATCAAACTTGTGGTATATGTATGGAGTATTAAATATAGATGAAATCAAAAACTAATTGTACAATTTCCTTTAACTTTGTGAAACAAATCTTTTAAACCTAATTAATTCATGATTGGACACTAATTATCAAATACAAACGAAAATTGCTACGGTGCTTTTTCAACAACTTTTCATTTTTCCTAGCATCTAAACACAGCCGTAGGCAGCTTTTATGGCAAGTTTGCTTCTACAAGTAGGCAAACCAAAGGGAAGAATGGATGCAGAGAGCGCAGACCAGGAGTGTTTAGGCTGCGGCCTCCGCAGGATTCGGTCAGTGCCTCATCAGCTCAGCTGCCTGCCGGGGCTGCGTCAGCGCCTCTCTTCCCGTTCCAGTTCATTCTGCTGCCTGCCGTGCCCTCCACCATACTGTATGCTAGGCTCCCTGTGCTGTGCATGCTGATGCTGCATGCATGGCCAATGCATGGTGAGAGGAATTTCCGGAAGCACAAAATCTTTCTGCTCAGTGCTTGAATCTCTCTGCGTAGTAGTAGTTTCAATTTTTATTCTGGGGAGCTGCCAACAGCCATTCCTTAGAGTATGCAGCTCGTTCTGTTTGTACCCTTTCACTGCCTGCAGTTACGACCCAAAACAACGTACATGAGTGCCTTTTGTTTGCATCTCAGTAGACATTAGTAGTCTCATTAGCATGATATATACAGTACATGAGTACGATTACACGAGTAGACGTACGTACGTACGTACTAGAACGATAGGATCTCGGAGAACTCCTTGGTCCCCGGCCCTGAACACAAGTTACAGGCAAAGGCAAGCAACGTACGATTGTTCCGTTGCAGTTCCTGCTGGGTAAAACGGGGACACACGGCTCTAACATCATTTTTTAACCTTTTATTATTTTACAATTTACTGTGCTACTACTGTACAGTACTCGTTCGGTCTTCAATGGTGAGTTTACTCCCGCTGCAAACAACTGCCCGCTGATTTGACACGAGGTGGAGGTCGTGAGGATGACATACGTCTCACTCCATGCAAGCAGCCTGCTGCAACACCTCCCAATGCAAAACGATGGAGCTCGATCTGACCCGTGTAGGGACTGGCAGGTGGCAACCAGCTACTGCACTCCCAATGCAAAAAGGATGGAGCTCGATCTGACCTCGCTGCGACTGCGAGCCAGCTGCAAACGAATGCCGGTCGGCTTTACACGAGCGAGCTACTATAGGCTTCTTTTGATACAACACACGATATATTTTCATAATAAATGATTTAGAACCATAAATATAAATTGGTTTAGAACTATAAATATGAAAAATGTTCACTAAAAACTTTATCAAATGTGAGCTATTTTTTAACACGCAACCTATAGATGCATGTTTTTTAGACGAAGGGAGTAAGATCTATGATAAAAAAAATACTATAGTATAAAAATAATAACTAATTATACTAATTTCATGTCACATACATCAGTCTTTTTCTAAAAAGAAGAAGAAGAAGAAGGCAGATATATGCTTTTGTATTACCAAAACTCCAAAAGCAAATACGTTTAACAGTACTCGCATATCGGCGCTCCCGCCAGAATCATGGTCTTAAGCCATTGTCTAAGACATAAACCACATTCATACCGACATTTAGTGGCGCATCAGGCCGAACCAAAACTACATTGATTAAGGCTGAAAGCTGAACACCTGATGGCTCTGACCTTGATGAACTTGTCTCATCCAACGTCTTCCATTGCGTGTAGTTAAGGTGGTAAGTTTGCCTTGATCTCCAGCCGTCGTGCGAACTCCTTCTCACCATCCTTACGATCTGCAGCAACTTCTCATCCCTATCCATGTAACGCCCTGAAATACATTTCATTTCTTAATTTGCACACCGACTAAAGAACCAATAAAGAAATGATATTGGTAAGCTTGTGATGTTTATTAGCAACCAAAAATCGAGCAATTCATTCAAAGTTATCACCCAAATCCTAACCCACATATTAGCTCAGAAATAATAAGCTAGACATTTTTAGCCACACATGACACAACAACACTCAAATAAAGGGTGGGAAATAAACTCATTTTCTTTAGAAAACATGCAGGAGGGATCACTAACATCCCTACGATTGGCTAAGCTATCTCTTGTTAACAATTTGTGAATGAACAAAAGCTAAAGAAAGAATTATACCCTTGGAGGGATAACAATATGCCAAACTGAGCTCACAAATCTTAGGGTGACCACCCTACGATTAATCACATTATACAAAGATTGAACTAAGTATTTGCCTAAGAATGTAATTCCACTGGATTTAGTCATCTTCTTCAGATAAGGAAGTTGATTCTATCATACTACATAATTTCCACCAAAGGTTCATAGTACTAGTCAGACACACTCCTTCTAAAAGTTAGCATAAGGTTCTCTCCATCCCAAACATCATGTATAGTTTTACCATGTTATTCATTAATTACGTACATGGGAAGCATTAGTATTTTATCGATCTATAAATTCGGTCAAGCTTAAAAAAGTAAATACAAACTATAAATCGTACATCTACATTATTATAAATCGTACCGTGAATCACACATCCTGTCAGCGACTGTGAATGAAAGAGTAAATCCACAAGACCACAACCGATTCATAAATAGTGGGGGTGCGGTATGCTATATCGTCTGCCAGGGATTCTTGTAGCCTATGGACGCAACAAAATGCAAATACCAGCCGTATGTATATCAGTATATACCTCGTTTGACGTGTGTACGTATACCCGAGATATATAGTGTAAAGAGAGGATTGCCATTTCCTGCAGCTGTATCATGTTTTTTGGTATTGTTGTCATTGTACACGTACGTAGCTGGTCGTGTGCGTACGTGCGTATATGAATTATTGAATACGTGTACATAGTATTTGTGAAGCGGAAACACGTACGTACTGACGAGTATATATACTACAGTTCAGGGCTAGCTCCGGCCGGGCACAGTGCTGTAACCGGGGTAGCCAGACACTGGTCACATCTCGTCGAGCAAACGTACGTTGTACCCACTACTACAACCAGCCTTACTCCGTACGTACTCCTAGGAGTCTACTACACCAAGTCCTCAAGTGATATAAAAAGTAGTACAGCGTATTCTAAATTTCTAATGTACTACCTTCGTAAAAAAAACTTAGATCTGATAACTGAATTTATAGAAAACACTAACATAGTAACACATGCATGTATGCGGTATGCGTCTAAACAGGAGTACAAAAATACAATTCACGACGAATCAAATACTCCTATTTATTTAGTATTTAGTATAATAAGTATTAATATCATTTCATATAGATTTAGTTAATTTTGTTTTTAAAAAAATTGATTAGCATTGTTCTAAATCTGTATTTTTTCAAGGGAGTAGAACTTTTACAATTTGAGTGCTGCAATCCATGTGACCGGAGTACTCGTGCATACTAACGTACGGAGTATGTACGTACTCCTAGCTACAACCATGGCTGCATGCATAAGCCAGTGCAGTAGGGGGCTGCATGCATGCACATGCCAATATGCCATTGGGGCATGCATGGACGCCGCGTAGACTGTGGCGATGAGGCTGTACATGCATGTACAGATGGGTATTCTACTCTGTATCTGTGGCCGGGCTGGGTGGTAGGGCTGTGCCGCCTGCTGTGCGTGGCCAAACAAGGAAAAAGGAGGCGTAGGCGGCCGCGGGCGAGCTGCACCACGCTGACCGGTGTACTACTCGTTGAGCTATCGCGCTACTCCAGGCAGCAGCAAGCAGTGGACAGCAGTCGACTTGCGAGCACATGGTTGTTATATGCTCATGATATTCAGTTTTGTGATGGGTGATTGATCAAAACTTGGATGTTTCAGTTTGAGCGGTTATCACTAATCCTTTGCGAAAGCAAATATGTGTCTATCTATCGGTTTGTGGTGTGCAGGTACTATGCCTAGTGACAGTGGTCAATGGCGTGGAGAAGGTCGAGTAGAGGCTTGCCGTGCCGATGGACTGAGAGCGGTGAAGGACGGAAGCGGGGCTCGGACTGAGGGACCATGGGCGCCGGCGGACTAGCTATGGTGGCTAGTGCCTGACATCGGCGAGTGCGAGAAGACATGGAGGTAGACCGAGTCGACCGAATCAAGACGACGGACTAGCGGGTCGAGCGGAGGCTCTAGGGACTCGGAGTCCGACCGGGCGAGGACAAGGTGGCTCGAGTTGAGCGGTTTGGTGGTTTGGGCCGCAAAACCACCGGAGTACGGTTTCCGAGTTTGGGCCTCAAAACTCGGGGTTCGGTAGTTCAGTCGAAAGTTATCGGTGGCGGGTTTCGCGGGTTTGGGCCTCAAAACCCGGGCGGAGCTTCCGAGGAAGCGGGGATGGCACGTGGCGGAATCCTAGAGGTTGCGTCGAGGCGACGGCAACTCCTGGCAGGAAGCGAGGCCGTCCATTCAAACGAGTGACTGAGAGTTATCGACTTGCATTACAATGTCTTAGGGCTAGGTAATTCGGTCATATATCTAGGGGGGTCTTTGGAAAATAGCAAAAGCCCTGATAAATAGAGGATGAAGGGGTATCCTCATCCTATCTCTTGAACCCTAATCATTTGCCCCAACTCTCTCTCTACCGTCTCTCTAGTTCATGAGATCCCTAGGTTATTTCCACCAACCTTTGTAAGAACTTGGTTTTGTTGCGAGGAATCAGAGGCCATAACCTCCGTAAGCCATGGTGGCTTCGATTTCTTGATCGTGTCCCCGTTTTGCTTGTGTTCTTCACATTTTGCTTTTGCTCTCTCTTTTTCCCGAGATGATTTCTCTTTGTAGGGAGTAGCTTTGCAAAATCCGTTTGAACCAAGTTGTTCGTATTCGTGAGGAGCATCTTTGCACCGAAGGAATTCTCTTCAAACCTCACGAGTGCGTAGATCGGGCGATTTCTTTGCGACGTTCTTCGTTTTGCCTTTTCTCCCCCAAATCCGAGTGTTCCCGGTTATTCTCTCCAAATTGAGCGATGATTTCTTCGGGTTAGCTCCCCAACTGCACAAGGATCATGCCTACAAAGTTTGGTTGCGGTTGGAGTTCATTTGGTTAAGTTTTGGGAAGATTTGGCGGAGTGAAATCGGTTTTCGCGGAGTTCAGTTTTCTGCTTGTGAGCGTCGGACCACTTACCCCTAGCTCTGGACCATACCAAGTGGTCCGGTGGTCTTGACTTTCCTCGTGTCAAGCAGCAAAGGGGCGTCGGACCACTCGTCGGACCACCTGCCTTAGTTCGACGGTGGTAGTCCGACGGGTAGTCCGGAGGTGGGTTGCTTCCTGCGTACTTTTTGGCTGGGTGAGGGAAAGCGTCGGACCTCTGCTCCTTGGTCCGGAGCAGCGTCGGACTAGTCCGGAGCAGGTCGTCCGGAGGTCGGGTGCTCCCTGCTCGTTTTGGTCCCGGCTGGTAAAAGCGTCGGACCAGCCACCGGACCACTCGTCATTGGTCCGGTGATCCAGTCTGAACTGGTCTGGAGCCTCTGTTGGTTTGCTGTTTTCGTTCGTTTTGCCTAGGTTCTTGCCTCTTTTCCCTAGGGGTTGAGAACCTGCGTTTTGGGGTTTCCGGCGAGTTTCTCTCCACTGTCGGTGAGCTCTCATTTCTTCGTTTTCGTTTGAATCCCTGCTTGCGTTGCTCGGGGGAGGTTGAACACCCAGCAACTAGTTTTGGTTTTTGGGAAGAGTGACCCGAATATTTCGAGAGAAATTTGAGGCTCCCATTCACCCCCCCTCTGGTCGCCGTTCTCGGTCCTTCAATTGGTATCAAAGCCAGTTAAGGATCATTCCACCTTACACGGTTCTTAATCCGCGAAGGCGACATGAAGCGAGGTGTTGGCAAACCTCCGTTTTTCGATGGAACGAATTTCGCCTATTGGAAGGTGCGCATGTCCGCTTATCTTCAAGGGCTTGATTCGAAAATTTGGGAGATTTGTGAGAATGCGGACTATGTGGTTATTGGTTCTCGGATCAATGAGCTACAAATCACGCAACATGCGTCGAACGCAAGAGCCCGTAGCATCCTCTTCTCAAGTTTGTCTCTTCCTGAGTTTGAGCGGTTTCGATTCTCACTACGGCACGAGAGATCTGGCAAACACTTGTGCGATATCATGAGGACAACCCTCAGATCAAGTCCAGACTCTTCGACACGTACCGTAGGGAGTACGAGAACTTCGTTCAGTTGGCCGGCGAATCTGTTGACGGGATGTTCACTCGTTTCCATTCTATCGTCAACAAGATGCGTGCTAATCAAGCCAACTTGCCTTATGATGATCATGAGATGGCTATCAAGCTTTTGCATGCTCTTGATCGGAAGGTGTGGGAGATGAAGGTGGCTGCCATTCAGGAGTCACCGAGCTATGATGCCCTGACCGTGGACGAGGTGTTCAGCAAGCTCAAGTCATCGGAGATTGACCACCAGACCCGGGCCAAGTTTGAGAACCCATCGAACCCATCTATGACGTTGGTTTCCGGCCCCGACGGTGTGTCTTCTTCTTCCTCTAACCCTTTACACTCTTCGTTCGTTTTGTCTTTGATGTCTGTGACAGAGGAACAAGTGGAGGCTCTTGGAGATGATGAGCTGACCTTGGTCATCACTAAGTTCTAACGATTTCACAACAACCGTTTGAACCGACGACGTGATGGCACGGCCAAGGGGTGCTACCGTTGTGGTGATGAGGATCACTTCATCGCAAACTACCCCAAGAAAGCTGCGGGTGACTTCACCAAGCGCAAGGACAAGCGCGAGCACCGCTTCGAGGACAAGCAAAAGGCCAAGGGCGGCTACAACAGGAGATCCTCAAAGAAGGTGATTGACAAGGTGAAGGCCAAGCACCGAACCTTCCTCGCCTCCCTCAGCGACATCGATGCCTTCTTGGTCCGGAGCAGCATCGGACTAGTCCGGAGCAGGTCGTCCGGAGGTCGGGTGCTCCCTGCTTGTTTTGGTCTCAGCTGCCACCGGATCAAGACCCCTCTAGTCGCCGTTCCCGGTCCTTCACGACTAGTCACAGCAGCAGCAGCAGCTAGTATACCTACTGCTATACTACTAGCACCGGCAGTGGCGAAGCCCTCGGCGGCAGCAGCCGCCAAGCTAGTAGGGCGCCTAGCTAGAGCTAGCTAGCAAAGGAGGGAGCCATGTGTGAGTGACAAATCCGGCGCCCAGAGATTCTGTGGTCGTCTTCCTCCTGCGCGCCCGCATCACGCATCACGCATCGCATAAGTAGACGTACGCATACGCCTGCACTAGTGTCCTGTTACGACTTCAGATCACCAGTTTCCGTTCCGTCCTTGCGGTGCCCCCGATGTACATGTACGTCCATGTCGCTGTCGCCGGTCGCGGTCGGCCGGCGTGACGGAGTCAAAGCCTGGTGTGGGGCTGTGGTGGCCGTGCGTACGGAGTACGTGGCTGGGGGACCTGGGGGTGTAGTAGGGGCGTAGGGCTAGCTGGCTGATCGACCAGGCGGGAGTAGGGCGCGGGCATGGACGCATCACGCTCATGGCCGGAGGCTGCCGGCCTGCGGCCTGCCGCGCGCCTGCCGGTGCCGGAGGATGGAGATGGAGTAACGTTTTTGTACTCTCAGGTGTTTAAAAATGGTGGACTCGTGGTCACGTGGATGGATGTGCTTCAGTTCGTTCGCTGTGGCATGTGGCACGGCTTGCGATTGCCTGGGCGTTGCTGGACCAGTACATCCATTTTGTCCCCTTCCATTTGTTCACTTGTCACGGCACTGTTGCCTTTTGGATTCCACCACTCCTACCACTTCGATCTTCCTGTTTGGATAGAGGAGATTACCTGTTTCAAATATTCGCAAAAAAAAAAGATTACCTGTTTCAGTTTTAGGGCAACGCCGATAACATACAACTGGAACTGGTAGTCCACTCGTCGGTAAAACTGATTGTCCCAAAATAAATACACGTCCTATATTTCGAATTTCTAGTTTAACTATATGTAAATAGGTTTACTATAAAAAAATATAATGTGATAATCTAATTAATATTTATTTGGTACCATAAAAGTTAGTACTCCGTTTTAATTTATACATTGGTTTTTTACTTTCCAAGATATATAAAGTAGCTTTTATTATCTTTTACTTTTCTAGATATATATCTTTTATTATCAATCCAGAAATATCTAAGTACGTAACAAAACTACTATCCTTCTTAAAAAAAATATAATCCTACATTTCTAACCCGGTCCCCCAAAAATGTAATTATAGACTTAGAGGCCACTTTTTCAATGGGACCTAACAATTAAAAATACCATACTTTATCCATACGTGAAAAGAAGGCATAATAGTCGTTTTGGCCCCTCAACTATCGCCGAAGGCTCAAATTAGCCCCTGAACTATCAAAACGGCCACTTTGACCCCTTAACTATCACCGAAGGCTCAATTTGGCCCCTGAACTATCAAAACGACCAATTTGGCCCTTAAACTTATGATTTTCGTCTCAATTTCATCCATTATCCCTGATCGATGGACATGTGGACAGATGAACTGTGAAAAGATCAAAATTGCCCCCTCATTATTTTCTTTATACTTGTTGGCTGCCCACGATGTTTGCAACCTCGTCGTTTGTTTTAAAAATATCAAAATATGATTTAATGTTAGAAAACTTATAAAAAATAATTTAACTTAGAAAAATCAATGAGCACAAATCGTTGAAGCTACATAGTAGAGAATAATCTCTCTACACAAATATAGTACAAAACATATAACCTGGATGTAAATTTGAGGAGTTACTCTTCATGAGGAGCTATCCACATGAGACATGATCTTGCTAGTCGACGTCATCCTCCGTGTGGGTCATGTAGCACAGATTGTTGTCGCCAGCCACGTATGATGATATACTATGGCATGATTTTACAAAACACATAAAGTTTACTTTGTTAAGCTAGACTAGAATTTACCTCCATTTACATCCACTATTTCACTTTAACCAAGTTTTGAATTTTATGAGATCATATAAGCTTTAAATATTCTAAGCGAGTAATAAAAAGATATATCATGATTGTAGTAAAACAAATTTTAGTAAAACAAAACCGGTTTCGAACATTAAATTTTGGTAAAACAATTTTTTTTATGAATTCTCTAACATTAAATCGGATTTTGGTATTTTTAAAACAAACGGTGGGGTTAGAAATGCCGTGAGCGGTCAACATGTAAAGAAAATAATGAGGGGCGGTTTCGACCTTTTCACAGTTCATCTGTCCATGTATCCATTGATCAGGGATAACAGATGAAATTAAGACGAAAATCATAAGTTTAAGGGCCAAATTGGTCGTTTTGATAGTTCAGGGGCTAAATTGAGCCTTCAGTGATAGTTGAGGGGTCAAAGTGGCCGTTTTGATAGTTCAGGGGTCAATTTGAGCCTTCGGTAATAGTTGAGGGGCCAAAACGACTATTTTGCCTGAAAAGAATATTCTAGAAAGCAACCATTTCTAGAATGGGGGTAGAGAAGAGGTAAATACATAATTTTACACACACACTAATCTTAAGACAGAGGGAGTATATACCTATAAAAGATCAAAATGGCCTATAATTTGGAGAAGTATATTTTAGTAGCTATTTGGTCAAATTTAAGATTAGTTAACTTATCATAATACGAGCTACATACTTATTTTGGCACCGAGGGAATAAGTAAAGTTTGGACTTTGTTTTTGTTTAGATACAGGGACCAGTAGCTATTGGTTGCCTTTGACTTGTCTTTATCAACTAGTGAACTACTCCTTTTATCCCAAAAAGAATACAAATATCATTTCATAAAACAGAAAAAATACAAATATAGGATTGAGATTAGACAAAGTTTCTCAATTTTGACCTATTTTATAGGAAGATATCAACATTTGTGTCTCAAAATATATTACTATAAAAGTATATTTCATAATTAATCTAATAATATTTGTTTGAAATATAAAAATTGTTTGCATGTTTTTTATAGTATTGCAATCAAAGTTGAAATTGTTTGACTATTTGGGAGGTGGACGAAGTGGTATGTATAATGGCGTAAACTAGAAAAAATAGCCTATTCATGAGTCTCATGTTTGAAATTAAAGGACCATTTGGTATGGCTCCGCCTTAAGTGCTCTTTGGTATGTGTCAATATGACTCTGTCTTCTATACTATTAAAAAATAGCTCAAAAATAGCTCTTCTGTCTGAATGTTTGGTTCGGCTCCTTTGCACTGAAGCCTGATAAACAACTCTATGACCATAGAAGGATTTCATAAAAAGATACCTAAGGAGTTTTTTAAGGAACACTTTAAGAATTTGTTTAGATGTACTTGTATTCCTCTCAATTTATATGTGTAATAAGTAGATTGAGATAAGCCGATTAATGCTGTTTTGACTGTTTTGTTGTGAGAGAAAAACACTATTATTATGACTGATAAGCTAGCTGAAAAGTCAAGTGAGCAGGACGAAAAATTAAACTGAAGTTGACCCGAATGAGTTGGGTGCATCTAAACATGGCGTAAAGATCAGGAGAGAGAAGAAGATCGTCGCTAGCATTGACCCTCGTCCACCATAACTGCTGCGAGATACAGTACTATACGCTTATACGCGTAGCTGCAGTCCTTTGTTGGAAGGAACCTGCTGCCGTCTTTTCACTAGTAAAGACACTCTGCTTTGCTTTGTCAGATTTACGCATATCCGATTCTCCATGCTATGGGCTGATGTACGGTTCGGGCTCCCCCTCCAACCTGCACTGCATCATCTCTTAGCGCTGTCATTAAATCCGGCTAATGATGGCCCGTCGATCGGATCAGCCGTCGTTCGTGCTTCGCTAATCCGCGACAGGCGGCGCAACGGGAAAGCGAGAATAGGGTAGCCATCACCAGTGCGTACTATGTCGCGTAGCGGACAGGAAGCCATGCGGCGATGCCCATAAAAGAGCGAGTCAAGCCGTCGGCAAACAACGCGCACAGCACATGATGGCAAGCCAAGGCAACTGAGGGAAGGGCGGCCGAGCGTCCAGCCTTTTGAGAGAGATACGGGCGCTGCCAGTGCGGGGAGGAAGGGCACCAGCTTGGTCTTTCTCATCCATTCGCAACAAATCTTGCATCTTCAGCTGTGTGTGCGTGCTTGTGTGTGTGTGTGTGTGTGTGTGTGTGTGTGAGAGAGAGAGAGAGAGACTGCTTGCCGGTGCAGCAGCTCTGGGCAGGCTTACACATATAAGGTGAAGTCAGAGAGCTGAGGACTAGGGAGCCGGGAGGAGAGAACAAAAGGGGAAGTCTGGTCCTTTCCTCTACCACCTGCGTGCGGCGTTTCCTTGCTAGCCAGGGCCCGGTGAGAGCTCCATATCTTCCAGGGAGGTGAGGACCGAGGACCTGTCGTCGTTGCTGGCGATCCAAGACATGGGCGGCGGCGGCGGCGGCGGTGGCAGCGGCAGGAATGGCGCTGTAGTGAGGCGGTACATCCGGTCCAAGGAGCCCAGGATGAGGTGGAGCGCCGACCTCCATCGCAGCTTCCTGCAGGCCATAGACTGCCTCGGCGGCCAACACAGTACGTTCTCCTTCCTCCGCTTCTTCCTTCCCTTCATCATATAGATATATTGCTGCCTCCCACCCATGCTGTAATCTTGCCCTCAGTTATTTTTTTTGTATGCTCATGTAGTAATATTGCCCTTGAGAGATTCAGTAGAATTTATTCTGTTTCCATGAATGAATGAAGTTCGAATATTGGTTGTGTTCTTTCTTTTTTGGGGAACATACTGGTTGTGTGCTTCTGCGTCCTCCAGCTAGTTTCAGCAGCATTTCGACAGCATAGCTAATTGCCGTTTTGGTGGTTTCAATTGCAGAGGCTACGCCGAAGCTCATTCTCCAGTTCATGGGCGTCAAGGAGCTTACCATATCTCATGTCAAGAGCCATCTCCAGGTTAGTTTCTCTTCTTCATCCATTCCTTCGCAGCACCTGCAGGCAAATGACTGTTTGTGTTTGTTTTCCCGTTGGAGCAACCGTGCGCTATAAACTCAAAGCTTCTGAGCTCTGATTCCTCCATTTGCTTTTTCTGATGAACAGATGTTCAGAGCTGCGAGGCTTGGCGTAGGAAGAAGAGGTGAGAGATGAAACGAGCCCTCCTTTGCTCGCTTCTTTTCCACTACTGAATTCTTTCTTTCTTTCTTTTTCCCTTGGTCGTGTTTTTAATTGTTTTATTTACATGTCAACGCCGTGCAGTGTACATAGCTGAATTATTATTTATTCAGTATATCCAGGGACAAACAAAATGTCCTGCAACAGTAAACTGAACATTCCAAAGTATTTATATATATAATTTCATTTTTTAAAAATGAAGATATCACATTGCCTTGTGGTTTGTGTGCCTATTCTCTTTAGCTCAGCTCTCCACATGCTCACTGCACTTGCCAACTACTCCTAGCGACCCCAGATTCCCTTCTCATGTGTCATGACTCATGAGTAGCTTAACTTGCAAGCCTTTTTTTTGTTGGGAAAGCTAAGTATAATATACTGCACACTTTAAATAGACTTTGCTAATGGAAAGCCAAACACCTTTCTTTCATGGCACCATCAGGGATGCCAGCCCAGCTGCTGCAAAGGAGGTACTCATGCACCGGTGATGAGCAAGGAGGCCCCAAGGAGGAGTTCCTGTGCCCACCACCACCTCTGAAAAGGTTTGGCCTGCAAACACCTTTCCCCCTCTATTCTTTGAATGAAACGTGTTCAAGTTAAAAGAAAGACAAAGCTTTTTCAAGGCCCTAATCTTGACGCAAAACCAAAGCTAGCGCCTTTTCCCATGGTGTCTGTCCATTTGCTCTCTTTTTTCATGGGGGTCTTGGTCGTCTACTCTTTGGATGCATGAACAGGGCCCGGGTGGGGTACGAGAGCATGCAGATGCAGGGAAGCCATGGAGTCAGTGATGCGAGGACGGCTGGGAGCCTGTACTGCGGCATCGATGATTACATGCAAGCCATGGCCATGGGCAGGAGAATAAAGGAGGAGGGCCTCATCAGATGGCAGAGGAGGGACGCTGCTGCGACGACTGCTGCTGCTGCGCCTTCCAACCTCCAAGCCATGGGATGTTTGGTGCAAGAATCTGGAGACCCCTTTAAGGTACATCATCAGCTAAAAAAAGTAAAAGTTATAGTAGAAAAAGAGAGATTGCCAAAAGGTTTATATTTATCAAAAGAAGATGAATCTTTCCTTGTCTTAACCCTCTTGCTTTCACACCCCAACCCAAATTTCTTCTTTACATCCTACTCCTATCTTGCAGTGTGTTTTAATCCCCAATAGTTAATTTGTGGCAGAATTTTTTTGCACAATGTGTGCTCACCGGTGGGGCCCACTTCTCACCTTGAGTGTAGGTCAACCAGCCAATCTAACCAATGCATGCAGACTTGCACAACCCAGATCCTCCTGCAGGACTGCCGTATCTTTGGCGCATGTTTTGTAGAAGATGTAGGACACAGCATTATTGATGTAGGATCCTCGGCACAGGTATCACCACCTCGGTATCTGGCTACGTGTACAAACGCCAGCGTAGGCCCGTGAATACCTGTATCGATCTCACTCAGGCAGCAGGACATCGGCAGGAGTAGCTAGCAAGAAGACTGGCAAAATCTGTTCTTGAAATCTGTCTCTTGTTTTTAATAAATAGAGATCATTCATAGCATTGGTTCAGGCATTTACTTCTCACCTTGCAGCGAGCGGCATGTCGCAGTGGCTTCTGCAGTGTTCAGATCCACGCCTAGCATTGCACTTGCACCCAGTAGTTCTCACGATGATGGTAGAGACAGATAGAATTTACTCATTATAGCTTCTCTGCCTTCTTGCTCTGACTGAAAATTTCTGAAAACTGCACGTCCTGCTTCCATACTCATGAGCAACGTTGCCCGGATCCTGGCGATCCCTGTGGATAGACAGGATAGTGCAAAGAGGAAAAATAGTTTCAGCAGGGTTAAAATATAATATGTTGTTACTGCAGGAATACTTGTACTTTTATGTAATACTTTCCATCGGTGATCAGTGTATGTATAGTATATAACTGCAATGTTCATTGGATTTTAGCAGATACGCCGACCAGAAGCACGCCATCTTGGTTCTGAGCTGATTCAGCAGGATGCCTCCAACAAAGAGGACGGAAACGGAAATCGCCTCTTCAGCAGCAGCTTCAGCATTGCAGCGAAGGACAAGCCATCCGAGCAGTGCTCACTCTCGCTGTCCCTCGGTCTGGACCCAAAATGCGCAGCAGCCTCGTCGCCAAGCGGCGAGAGCAGCTGCATCCTCACGGCATCGCCGGCGAGGAGGAGCTCCAGCGACTGCTCCGGCCATTCAGGCTGCTTTCTCGGGCCGGGTGTTGTTAGCCTGGAGCTTTCCCTGTCCATCTGTGGATCCTAGATCACTCCACTTTTGGATTCTGTACATCGATCCGACCGGCTCCTTCGCGTTGGTGATCGATCGCCGCGTTTGTTTGGGGTGTTGCTGGCATCATCATGGCCGTGTTAGAAAGTTTAGTAGCTAATGCCAAGTTGGTAGTAGGATGATGACCTTAGAATCAAATCATAGCATGTTACTTCTAGATAAGCTAGCTAGTATGATGTTACCTCTAGCTCTAGCCAGTATGTGCAAGTGGCGGCAAAGTCACCAGGCGAGCAGGCTCCTTTCAGATTCAGAGTAGTACCGATATATGTGGCATTGCCGTACTGTTGCTTTCAGCTTCAGGTTTGAGCACCAAACAACAGGAAAAAGTGAGATTCTTGCCCCCAACCATCTATCTTTGCCTCCTCCTTTTGTTTGATCATGTTGTGGTTTTCTCTTTTCTGTGGATCATGTTTGAGCCGAAGTCCACAAACTGGAAAGAGGATACCCTTTCCATGGAGTACAAGTCAGAAAAGGCAAATGTAGATGTAGCCATGTAGGGGTGGTAGAGTGCTACTAATGTTGTTCCTATGGAGTACTACAGTATATGTACTCGCTACTGCTGAAATCGACAGCTCCTGCATCCTCAAGTGAGGAGATTCTCTTTTCCCAGAAATCGCCACTGCATTTCTCCTTTACAGCAACCAAAGAATATAGGTGATGCCTTTTGGATGCAACAGTCCCTGTGCTCTCTCGGGAGGAGACTCCAGCCTCCCTCGGTGAGGTACGGACACAGCACGCAGTGTAGCATCCTCCCAAGCAACCAGGCCTCCTCCATCTGAAATGCCATGGTCGCTCCTAGGAGTAGAACAAAACATGCTCAAGCACAGGGGTGAGGATGAAATGAAAGGAATAAACGCATGCATTCACCATTGGATGCTTCAGACAACATCCCAATTATTTTCTCCCTGTCAATTCTGTTGCGAGATCAGAGGAGGGAGAAAGAACCATGACCCAACAGCTCGAGCACCACAGCTAGCTCCAGCAGCATGATTGAGGTCGAGAGGATGATGAAGCAGTCAAGACATGTACCTCCGGCGCGCCAACCGCGTGATTCTGAGCAACCGCCGCGCGTGTGCAGTAGGAGTAGAGGGAAAGGTGCTCCGAAAAGGGAGCAAGCCTTTGTCAGGATGGATGGACCACTGATTTCCTAGTCAAAAGAGTAGACAAAAATCGACCCATTGCAACAGCATTTCATTCCAATCCAGAGAATGCATGGAATTGAAAAGTAGTAGTTGTACTCCTCCATACGAATCTCATATTCTCATGAAGCTTGTGTGAAAAAAAAACTGAATAAAGATGTGTTTTTTTTCAAAAGGCAAACAAAAAGAAAATCTCCAACAAAAGTCGCGAAGATTTGTCAATTTCTGCCGCACGAGTAGCAGTACAAATTATTACCATGATGAACTTGGCAGTAGGCTCGCAGCGTCGCAGAGGGGGAAGTACGGCGCAGAAAGCCATCGAGCACACACACAGCCTGCTGTGCTGCGGCGTCAACAATTCAACATCATGCCATGCTTTGTGAACTCGCAATTATGCATGGCGGAAACAGTGGCTATAGTAGTAGAGAAAGTTGCGGGGCGCAACAGGGGCGAGGCCATGATCAGATCAAACCCCACAAGCTTTCTGAGCTTTGACATTGAAGGGCACTGAAAAGCTGACGAGGAGCTAGGCGCCAAGGACTGGCGTGGCTCTGGGCTTTCAGCACTGACCTTGCCACAGGGATCTGTCTCGCTGTCAAATGGCCATAGTGGAGGTAGTAATCATACCCTTGCTCCTCCTCTTCTCACTAATCCTGCATCGATTACCAACTCCTCATTCCTTTGATTAGACAAGCCACAAGCCCTCAACGGAAAGGCCTGCAGTGGAAATACTGTAGTGCCGGCGGCCCTTGGTTTAAGCATGGTGTGCAAACAGCAAAATGCCATGCCCACTCACTCTGACCAAACTTCCATCAGTTCTCATCATAATAGGTTGCCTGGGAATTCAGAGCCCTGCAGTTAGTTCAGCAATGCGGTGCGGCATGCATTTGTTGTTTTGTCACATGGAGTTTTCTCAATCCTGCAGTTTAGGTTCTTTAGTTTCTTGACTAATGAGCAGTGGTTTTGCAAAGCTGCAAGCATGTAACAGCAGCAAAACCTGAAGCAAAGCAATTCCACCACCGAGTACCTTTCTTTTTAGCAAAGGTCACCGCCGAGTACTAGAGACAAGGCCCGCGGGCGTGACCGCGTGAGAGCAACGAAATCCAAATCCCTTCAGTAGCCAGAGGCCCTAAGCACCTGTATCAGTATCATCATCTGTTCGGCCGGTCGGCCCTCCCTGCTTCATGCCTTCGGCTTTCATTGCATCATGTACAAATAGGACTTCAAATAATTGCTATCAGCGACCTGCTGGTATAGACAGGACGCCGTCGTCTAATCAACAACTGATATGCTTCCAGAACCCAGAGACAAAATCGGCATATTTTTTTTCATCAACGATCCAGGAAAAAGAGCTACCGATTTATATATATATATATATATATATATATATATCAAGCTGTTATACTGGAAAAAAATCAGTATAATTCAGTAACCCAAGCACGGTGTACCTAAGAGAGTTTAACAATTGGTTCAACACAAACAACAGTTGAAAGCAGGGCTGTGGTAATTCACATCCCACCTACATCTTTTCATTACATCATTCGATTTTGCAGTCACAAAAACATCAGATGGTGAGCATCTGTACTTTTTAAGAAACAGTGTAATATGTTTTGAGATACCGTATTACATGACAAAAGATAGCATGTAGTAGCAGCTGCTTAAAATCTAAAAAAAAAATATCCCAATGAATTAATGGGCTACACAGAGTTCAGCAAAATCCCAATGTATTACAGTGGATTTATGTGTTGCCAGAAAGTAGGAAAAAATGTTTGTAAACAGTACCACCAGATTGACAAAAGGGCAGCAGTATAATGAAAGTATTTTTCAATATTTAACATTACTCTGGAGTGTGGCCCTCACTAAAAAAAATGCTTGATTCATCCAGATTTGAAGTTATAGGTCATTATGACAAGGATTGATGAAGAAATAATTAGCTAAAATTCTGGGAGGGAGGCAACAACCATTCAGTGTTTTGATGTGGATGTGTGGTTTTATTATATATATACCACCAGCATCAAATCAAAATAAAGGCAGTAACCAGCTAACTACAAGACATCATGCCACACACACAAAGTAAACAAATACCTTGAAAATGAGCTTGCCAAGAGAGGGTGCAATGCAATATACCCATACAGAAGAAAAAATAGATCAAACAAATGTCAAACGCTGCCTGATAAGGCATAAACCAAGGCATAACAAGTTTCAAGCTTCGTAGAACATGTACCAATTGAAGTTCAACAAAATATTAAGTATGCCATACCTTGAACATGTATAGCATGAACTATGTCTGAAATAAGAATAAAACTAGAATTGCCGTGTCAAGAAAAATGTTGTCAGTTGATTTACTGAACGAGGAATAACAGGGATATCGAATTCGTATTCTTGTAGCAGTAGGAATGGTAGGAAAAAAAAAAGAAAAAAAGCTACAATTTTGCAGCATTAACAGCCAACAATAATCTAAATTTTTCAGAAGTAACCACAATGCTTACTTTAAGATGCCAACAATACAGAAACAATTCAATCCTGCATCATCCTTAAAGCATTTTGCGGAATCTACAATTTGTTATATGGAGAGCATCACAACTTTCAGTTTGGATCTCAAAGCAAGAACTATTAAATTGAGTAACTACTACCAGCTTGATGTCCATAAATCAATACTCACACAAGCAGTTAATTCAATAGGCTTGCTACTCAATAATATAGCCATCAGCAACAAAGATTGGAAATGTGTGCACATTCTATATGCAAAACAAGCCTAATGGAAAATGCTGGACAAAAAAGAGCATTAACATATACATCAATCCTGTATGTGATTGAAAACAAAAAACCAAATTTGTACACTATAAGTAAAGGTTAACAAATTCACCAGGACAAAAAAAAAACAGTAATATATACACCAATCTCGCATTGAACTGAAAAACTAAAATTGTGCAAGTAAAGGTTAACGGATTTTTCAGGATGCCTTACCCCCAACACAGATAGCATGATGCAGCTAGTTTCCCAACAAGAATAAAATTAGACTTGCAACACTGTTTCAAGAAAAATGTCGCAGCCAACAATGATATAGGGGTATCTGATTTCAATAACGCATATTCTTGCATTTGCAGGAAAGGTATACAAGCCTTTTGCTTTGCAGTACTATAGAATTAACATCCACACTAATTTAAAATCGTTCAGAAAAACAACGATACCCTGTATTATTAAATAGTAAATAAACGATTCGACAGTTTCAATTCTTCATCATCCACAAAGTGTTTAAGGTAACAATGATTTTAGAAATATATAGGCATAAGAGCACTCAGTTTGAATCTCAAAGCATCATTAATTCGACCATTCTCAACACGATTTTAGCATAAATCAACAATAGCACCATTAACTAATTCAGGACAGAAAACGATACAACAGCAATTCAATTATTCATCATCCACAAAGCACTTAAGGTAAAGAATTATTATTATATATATATAAGCATCAAAGCACTTGGTTTGAGTCTCAAAGCACCATTAATTTGACCATTCTGAATATGATTTTTTGATACATATTCATAAATAAACGTTAGCACTATTAGCTAATTCAGGACAGAGACTGCACTCAAGTAATGTAGCCAATCAACAGCAATAAAGCTTGGAAATTTGTACATATTCCACACGTGTAGTGCCTTACTAACCTAATTATTACTACTAGCCTGAAATCGCTAGATTGAAACCTACTGATACTGCTAAGCATTGTGGTTTATGAAGCCAGATCAGGCGCGTATCTCTCGAGAACTTGATTCCCCGCAACAGCTGCGCCGGCCATGAGTCCTCCGACGATGCAACCAATGACTGCGGAACGCGGACCGGCCGCCGCCCGATAGAGCAAGCCAGACCCCAGCCCCGCGGCGACGGTGTTCTTCCAGTCGTCGGCGCCGCGGAGCCCAGCCGCGCCACTCTCGAACCCCGCGAAGAGCAGGCCGATGATGCCGAGCCGGTTCCCGTACGCGCGGCCGACGGCGCTGCACTGGGTGAGCGCGCGGCTGGCGCGGAGCTTGGCGGACTCGCCGCGCTGGGACTCGGCCACGGCGCGCCGCAGCCCGACGGCCGCTCCAGACGCGCAGCCGACGATGTAGCCGCAGCCGGTGTACAAGGTAAGGTTCTCGCCCCAGGTGTGGCCCTTGCGCTGCTCCTCGTAGAACAGCAGCTCCGGCGAGGTCGGCAGATCGTAGAGCGCGCGGGGCGAGAGAGCGCTGAGTCCCTCCGTCTGATACGGCGTGTAGGCCCAGCCGGGGTCGCCTCCCGACCGGTGCTCGTCGCCGTAGGGGGGCTGGTCGGGGCGTCGGCCATGTCGACGAGAAGGGGGTCTAGTCTAGGGTTCTGCAGCGCCGCGCGGCGGTGATCAGGCTTTCGCGAGCGCGGACGGCGGACCCCTCGGAAGTGTGCGGTTGGTACCTCCCGTTTGCTGATACGGACCAATGTGCTTTTGTTGGGCCGTGCCTGACTGCCTGTACGGCTGTACCAACGTGCTGTTTTAGTTCTACGGTTCCTAGTTCTACTCCTACTCGTCAGCGTTTCTGGCCCAATGGGCTTTCAGGCTTGCCAAGCTCTCTACAAGATGGTTTTATCTGGCAACATTTAAAAAGAGATGAATTTATCTGGCATCGTCATCAGTCAGTGAATGAAAACGAAAAGAGAAACCTGTGATTTGAGAGAGAGAGAGTGAGAGAGAACATGTAATTGGAGGTGAACCTCCCTGTCTAGTCTTTGTCAAAAAAAAAAACTCCTTGTCCAGTAATTCGAGAGAGAAAAAGCCTGATGTGTGTAGGTGTAGCATCCACCATCGAGATTACAGGTGTATAGTACTATAGATCTTTTTTTTTTGAAAACTATATATCTAGATGCAAAATAAAAACTACCTAGAAAAGTTTAAAATAACCTATAATTCAGGTTAGACGGTGGTAGTATATACTAGTATCAAGCCTACAAAAGACTACCACCCCACATGGTTGTACATGTACACCCCTGCCGGCTAAGATATGTCAACAACAAGAGCCTTTTAGTTTTAGGGCATAGAGTATTCTTTTTTTAGTCTAAGAAAATATATATTAGACAATAGTTGAGTCCATTATGACGATACAAGTACTCTAAACGTATATTTGGAAACTGATAGTCTAAATTGTATCCAGATCTCAAATTCAAACTTACATGATAATTCGTATGGATGACCGTATAGTCAAACACTTAACAAATGACTTGAGAACATATTCCCAATAAATGATATCAACATTCCTGCATGCCAAGTTGAGAAACTTCTTCTTTCTCGTGTCTTCTTACATCTTATTTATGCCACCGAAGAATAAATAAGACTGATCTAAAACTGATTCTTCCTAGTCGTCAAATCTAACTACAACAAAATGGAAAATATGTTGTAGAAAATTATTCCATGACGGCGACATCATCTCCGTCTTGATGTCACCGCCTCGAAAAACAAGTCTTCATGTTGTCATGCCGAGACAGTTGCATGCTAACGTTGATGTCGCCCTTCCAAGGAAAACAGAGGCGCCATGAAGAAAAGAAATCCAGCATACCCCCTCGTCGTCGCTGAGGAAGAGGAGAAAGAGATAAATCTATAGTACCAAAAAAACTTGGCATATCATAACTCTAAACAGTCGATCTACTAGAAAAACTTATTAAAACAATAAATTCACCCTCCCTTCCTGCCTGCGCGGCGAGATGTGGCTCTTTAGGACAACCTCGTGACATTGGAGGCCTGGTCAATGTGGGGATCTTGGAGCTAACGCATGCGTTTTTTAGGGCATAGAGTAGGGTAGCCATTGGACCATACTAACCACGCTTACAAAACAATTCGTACCGTTCTATTTGGAATCTAAAAATCTAAGCACCAAAAGGACTACTCGTGACCGGTTTTTAATCCATCCTTGTGAACGGCGAGGGCAGTTACCACCAGCCAGTTGGGTACTCTAAAATAAAAACAAGGCAATCGAGCAAATAGGAACAATGACTCGTTCTTCTTCTTCCTCCTCCTCCACACCAAAGTGGCCACGATTTCCGCCGAGCGAGGGCCCTTGGCCATTGGCATGCGTCACGGCCACCAGCTCCTCGCCGTATTTGCATGGCGTGGTTCTCGACCCGTTTCGTCTGACTCTGCGTACCGGCCGGCCGGCGGCTCACATCCGCACGTGAAGAGGATCGGAGCAGTTTCATTCGGGTCAACGGGAAGATCGGGTGACTGAAGCGCATCTCGGCCGCGTGAATTTCTATTGCCAAAGGGCAGGCTGCGAGGCTCAGATTGGCCAGAGAAGACCCAGCGGATAAACGCAACGCAACGATGTGTGCAGGCTAATTCCGTCCTCGTATCATAGCTACTGTCTACTCTAATTAAAAATGGTGCTTGCTATATATAACATTATTAGTTAGTATAATAAAGCATATTGGTGTTTGTCCAAGGATTCTTGCTGATTTCCTGCCGAGGTTGGCACTCGTACGTCCAGTCCAGTGGAGCAACAATTGCATTTGCTCTTTTTTAATGCAGCTCATCTTGCTGTCATGCTGTCATCGGCAGCTCGGCACTGAGCTAGCTAGCTAAGCAAGAATTGATCGACGCGTGCAGGGTTTTGAGTACACAGGTATTGTATGAAGCAGCAATTGGTCGTCGTCACAAGGACCACCATCCCAGTTCCCATCCATATCCATGTGGACTACAGGTTTTCCCGTGCACTACATTGCTATCTGAATCTGGGCATTGCTCATGTCTGCATGCATTACCTACTATACGTCCCCGTGAGCAAAATAGCGGAGCGGCAAGAGATCTGTCCCTTCACATAATATAAGGAACGCCATTTTTTTTTTTCTTGACAACAAAAGGAACCCCAGTTGGTCGTCATAATCGCTTGATCGTTTTGGTGACTGATAAGCTGGTTTGTGCTGTTTTTGGCTGTTTTATTGTGAGATAAAAACACTGTTTCGATGACTGATAAACCAACTGTTTCGGTAGCTCCAGAGTGCTGAGGAAGCACAGAATAGCAATAGCAGTTGGTGTTTTAGGTACACATATGAACGCTGAATGTGAAATCGTCGATCAGCTCATGTGGACCTCTCAGTACCATTAGATTAGATAAAAAAAAAAATCTTCTCACAAATCGGCTGTTGGTGGGATGTCAAAGGATGATCGGGCGACTTCCAAAAGTTAATCGATTGGGCGCTAAAAGTATAACATTTTCCCTAAGATTATGTCCTGATTCACTAGTCCTTTTAAATTAGCAGCTTTACTATTTATAGATGCACCCGCCTACTGCCTACCCCGAGCCCATCAAATGCAGCTAGTAGCCTAGTACAGCAGAGGGGGATAGGAACGTATGCTTTATTATTGAAAATATTTTTTTGATAAATAGGATAAGCAGGATATATAGGAAATATTGAAGTGAAATAAAAAAATCAAACTGTTCTGAAAAAAATTCATAGAATTTAACTTGAAACTATTCATAAGCTATTAAACATCAATTGTTCATAGATAAATTAAGAATGGTACATTATGTGTGCATAGTCGTTGCACGGACGAATTTGAGCCGTCTCAGAGAAGGAAAAATAGAAAAAAATTTTGGCCAATAACCCTATAGATAAAACGGAAATTTTGATCAATTTTGGCCGATAAAGTTAATCATAAATAGAATAAGCATTGCAGCAGAAGAAAATTGAAGGCTGGGGATCACAAGCGCAGTGACCTGCAATCCAGTTGGGCCCCGGATCGTTAGTTTTTTTGGCAGATCCAGGAGCTAACTGTAGTTTGCCGGTTGTAGAAAGGAAAGGGTGCGGACCGCTAATACGTGGCTTCACCCTGGCGCCACCCCTCGCGCTATTAAATAGCCATGCCATGGGTGGTTGCTTTGGCATCGGCAGAGAACACAGTTTCAGAGGTCTATGGCGGCCGGCCGGGAGGATGCTGCAGGAGGAAGAAGACGACATGGCGTGGTATTGTTTCGGCTCATGTCCTTCTTCTTCGATCGAGTCAGTCGTGTTGGATGTGATGTGAGCCGAACCAATATCCCTCATGTATTCTTCATTCTGAAAAAAAGATCGTCGTTAAGGGCTTGGTAAGAGTTTCTGATCATGCTGAATGCTGGTTCTTAATCTGAAGCCAGTAGAACAAGGTTAGGCTCATCTTTTTGGTGTTTTGGGGCTTTTTCAAAACCGCTTGTGCAGAGGATCTGCATGATCTGCTGTGTTTATTCGATCTCTGTCTAGTAAAAATTCAATTCAACCACTGATCCCATAGTGGAGCCAGAATACTTCGCCAAGCTAAGCTAGCATTGCTTGTAAACTAGGACTTCTAGCAGTACTGCAAGAGTTAGTGCTCATGTTTATCCATCTACTACTCAAAAGGTATTGCTGTATAAATATGCTTGTTGATTATCCGAAGCCAACCTTCTCTCATTCTAAAGGTCTGTGTAGACATAGTCATGCATGCTCACTGCTAGCTAGCTCATCTTTTTATTCATGCAAAAAATAGCCCGAACATCTTGCAATTTGATATACCATATATGTCATGCGAGTCCTGATATTAACATCGGTTTATATAACATTACATATTATATTCATTTCTCAAGCCACCAATTTCTTCAGTCATATTGTTTCGTTTACATGATAGCATTTTCCCATGCATCTATCCCTAGTTCCCGACCACATCCACAAGCCATCTTAGCGATAAGCATCCCTGTCGTATCGAAGGCGTTCGTCCATATGTCAGTCTCATGTGATTTGATTCCCCAAGAAGAGTAGTTTCCAGAATCCACCAGTGGTGTGCGCTAGATTATATCCTGCTTATAGCTATAGAGGTACATGATGCTGTACTATCTGCTACATGATCAGATCTAAAAGTTGTTAAAGTCGGTCCAAATCAGTTCTGTTCCATACAAGCTAGTGTTGTACCTGCTATGGAATCAATTCATTGCGTGGTCCCATGTAGCTTGGTTGCAGTTTAAGCATGAGTAATAATAAAATATAAAATGCGCTGTCCCATGTAGCTTGGTTGCAGTTTAAGCATGAGTAATAACACAAATATTCCCTGCTTACTTCGATGTGCAGATTCAAAATTACAGGCAGATCCAGAAAGGGCATTTGTGCACTTTTGCTAGCTTTGTTATTTATATATATAGCTTAGTCAAAACTAAACATACATGATACATCTGACGCCAAGCTAACTTTCTCCAGCTGTAGTTGGAAAACATAACGAAACCTCCCAGTGATCCAATAGCACATTGTGAAGCTACTACATGGGATGCCCTTTTGGAGCCTAGCTAGTGTCTGTCAAAGCCCCGTGCTGTACACTGGCAACTTGCATATATATATATGTACTTTTATATAGGGCTGGACGAATTCGGAGAAAAGAAGCATGTGCGGTGCACCCCCTGAGCTTCGTCGCGCGTCACACCGGCTTGTTCATCCGAGAGGGACATCCGGCTGTCCCTAACACGCCGTGCGCGCTGGTCATTACAAATTGAAATTGCGTTTCAAGGCACCCAGCTAGCGCTCTGTTTGGTCATTTGGACGATGACATGACATGTCTAATGCTACACGCTACTGTAGATGCGATGCGACAGGGGCGTTTGATAGCTAGGGTGACAGAAAAATGCAGTTAGGTGGATGTACCTTCTGTCAGCGGCTTTTGTTATCTGTGTTTTCGTGATCGATCGATATCAGAGTGATTTCCCAGAGATAGAGATGTAGCTTTCTTGCGGTTAAAAAGAGTATGGCATGGCTTGAGCGGCATGACCTAGTCGTATGGTCGAAGGGTACGAGCGTGTTGACCTTGATGTGCATACGTGAGTGCGAGCAACGGTATCCCTCAGGGTCCTGAAAAGATATACGAGGTTTTTAGTTGTGATAAGTCAAAACCATACTAAGTTTGATCAAGTTGATAGAGAAAAGTATTACAATCTACCACATCAAATAGATACCGTGAAGATTGCTACTGTTCTTTTCTACAAACTTAGTCAAACTTAGAATAGTTTGAACCGAAAATTCCTTATATTTCAGGACAGTGGAGTACAATTATAAGCATAAAACTATACATGAGATCAGTGAGCAATCATTCCCCTTCCATTTACCAAGTGTAACGTGTCAAGAATCAAGATCACATGGGCATACAAAATTACCACCTTTCAAAGAACTACATAGTACATACATTCACTCCCAGCCTAAATCTACAGAAACACCATTAGCATTGTATGATTATAAGTCACGTGATTTCCCATTTTGATTCTAAATTTGAGATCCATTAGTGCATACATGCATCTCCAAGAATATGGCATGTCAGAACCGTAGTTCTCTTTAGTTTGCCCAAACCAATACAAGGGGCAATTTGATCAAATCATCGTGTATATCTATAAGGAGAACTCTTGGCACTCAGCATCGTGTACCTCTCGGCTTGCAGATGCGAAAGGGGCACTTTAACCAGCACAAACAAGCAATACTTTCTGTCATGGGTGGCTCAAAAAGCCGAATTGATTCCAGAAGATCCAAAACAAAGTGATGCACCTCTCATCACTTCCATGAAACAAACAAATACACACAATGATCCCACCAACGGTTTAAAAGGTGAGCTAGTCCCCAAAGATAAAGGCAAACCTTAGCTCAGTCTTAACTCTTAAGTCCTTGTCAAAAACAGAAGCTGCCCATATCTGTACTGATTTTCATAGAATGATACTCATTGTAGTTCAGATAACCCCAGAAACGGGAAAGGCCAAGCTCCCCATATTTTGAAGATTTCGAATGCAAAATATACAAATCTTTGATGTTGCCCTCGAACTTTGTTCTAATTACATCCACCTGCATTGAAAAATATACAGTGACCAAAGGGCGTTAAAAAGCCTATTAGCAGATAATACTTGTGGCAAGGTGAGATCTGGAGGAAATGGAGATCCTCTAAACTATTGCTGCAGATAACAGTGAACAATCAACAAAAGTGGATCTTAGTGACTACTTAAGTTTCACACAGAATGACAGAACAAAGGGGATTGCCGACAACTATGACCACCAAACTGCCAGTTCTATATTAGCATTTAAGGGCAGTGGCTTATTAACTAACAGGGATACCAACTGCAAGCCACTCTGAACATATATGACATCCTGGAGTTGAAAAGCTACATATATAAATCACCAAATCAGTTGACGCTTTTCAATTTGCATGCTGGAAAGGCTGAATCAAGGCAGAAATCAAACTACATTGCTTGTATGAAACTGAGAGAATACCTGAGAGAAGTTTATAAGGTATTGCAGATTACTTAGTTGATTTACTGATAAATCACAAGTATCACCAAGACTCTGGAAGCATAATCTTAACTCCAAAGCCAGTTGCAGCATGCTTTTGATTATCGTGGCAACTTGTTTTGACTCATCAGATAAGAAACATCTGAAAAACATGTCATGATCAGTTAAAAACGAAAACAAATACGGCATGATAAGTTAAAAAAGAACACATCAACTAATCAGGTAACAATTGTAAAGCATACTCCGTCCATCCAATCCAGTATTATTAAGTCATCCAACTAATTGTGATTAGTCGACAATTATTCGCCAGTCGTTTGGCGGGCATTGACTTGGTGCAGCAACTCAAATAGAGTGATTAGTTCACCAGTCATATGACTACTCTGGCCAATCACGACTGGTGGCTCAATTTAGGCATGGACGACTTGACCTCAATGACCGTTGGCCATGGAATTTTATCCCATTTCAGTTTGAGGCCACAACCCAGTAGAGTTCTAGTGATATAATGTGATATTGTACTCTGCATATGCTGCTATGCTAGATTGCAACTTGACTTGCTACTTACTCTCGAACATTTAATCTATATTTGTGCTATTCTTTGTGCCTCTGCCATGTGCCATCGACTAGTCGTTCCAGTGATCCGAGCCAGGGTGTCTAGGCTTGACTTACCGACTTGAAAACACTCCAATCACAATTAGGGTGTGAATGTACTCTTAGACACATGAGTGCATGGATGTGTGTTGTAAGGGTCTTGACCCTTTTTTTCTTAATACAAAGATACACATCTCTCCTACTTGTTCGAGAGAAAAAAACACTCCAATCACAGTAAGTATCATTGTGGACATAGGCATATGGTCACCGGGGAATTCTGGTCACGAATTAAAGTTACAGATTTATAAGACCAAGTAGAGGTGCAGTCTTGTGAAAATCTTCTTAGACAAATCTACTTTGTTTCTACATACCCAAATATAATTACTCATGGAAATGTCCACATCAAATCTAAAATAGGATGATACGCACAGATAAGAAAACGAGAAAATGAGATAGAGAAAATAAGCTTCTAGATAAGTTAAACACAATCTGAGTCTGGATACTCAATTAAGTACTTGTGTTTCCCATGGCCCATGCCATCTATAAATCTATTTATTACCCTAACTCATACATGAAAGAAGTAGATCCATACTCTATACTCCATATACTCACCTATGTAACCAACTGCAAAAATGCCAAGCCAAAACTTTAACAGTCAGGTAATTTTATTATTATTTATATTATGCTGATGGCAATGAATTACACCACTAAAGAGTAAAGAGATAAAGCAGAAATAAATGCCAGTTTTGCACATTGCTGTTGCACCCCTTCATTTGAACAAACAGTATACTTAAGTATGTGGCCAGTATTGCAAATTAGTAAATTACAGATAAGTTTTTTAAGATCTCACTCACATGTCAAGTGCATCAGTAATATAACACATATGCACATACTCCAGATCCAGTATATCCCTCACCTAAGCAATAACAGAATATTAGTAGCCATAGTTCAATTCGTAAGTAATAAGTGTATTTAATGAACAGAAAAATTAAGAAAGGAAGCCTAAAAAAGCATATTAATTCCTCTCAGGGTGAAGTTTTACAAGAATAATGATTGAAATACTATACCTGATTTTTAAGGGAATGTTGAAAACGGCGCCACGATATATCAGATAGATGGCAATGGAGATACTGCTGAAGTGTTGATAAAAAGTGATAAAGTTTATGCCTAAATAAAGTCATACAACAGAAACAAAGCCAGACAGTTAATGCCAGAAACCAAAATAAAGCCACATGATTGATCATTATAGGTAAAAATGCCATTCATGGGCACAGTACAAGAAATTAGAAATGAGCCAACAGGATGATCAAGATCATTATGCTTTGTTGACTTGCTAGAATTAGTTTACGCAATTGCAAATCAAATGTTTATATCTACTACTACATATGCAACTGAATGGATAATTGCCTAATTGGATATGAACTTCATGTCTACTTTACTATGATATGAACATGCCTATGTATATTGCATTCCCAATGGAATTCCAGAAGCAAGATAAGATTTAACAATGTATCAAACAATTTAGGAAAAAATATTTCATTCCTAACACTTCAGTGACAGCATAAAACTGATAACAGGAATATGAGGTTGATGATTGGGTGCCAATGTTTTAGAAAGATTCACAATGTGAGTACCTCACTTTCATTACAAAATTCAATTTCTTCAACACATCAGGTCTGCTATTGCTGGAGCAACTGATGAACTGTGTCAGCTCCTGTAATAATGTAGCAAGAGAGTCATATATTCACATAAATAACAAAGAAGTGTCCCATTATCAAGATCTATAATGAGAACTAGAGCAAAAGAAACCGCTTGCTGTAGCTACTTGATAAGAAAATTTAGCTCAGTATCAGTCAACAGTGGTACTTTCCACGAACATTGGGCACTAACAAAATTAGTTCGGTTCACCGGAAATAATAACAGAAGTTGAAGTTCTCATAGCATGTACATCTAAATGAATGAAATGTTGTGGATGAAACAACAATGGAGAAAAGATACCTTTAGAAATCTCCATACTTCAGTCAGTGAAAACACTGCAAACCTGACTTGAAGAAGATAACAGAATATTTCAGCATATATTTTAAGTGTGTCTTCTGTAATTACAATATTCACTGGCCATTCAGATTTATAACCCAACAAGATATCATCCAGCAAATCAAGACCTGGCAGTAAAAAATTAAGCAGTTAACAATCTGAGAAATAGAAATTTAGTAAACAAGCTGCAGATATAGTAGGTAGAGACATCCCAGATGAAATTATTACCACATACAGAGGCATCAAAAGAATCAATGGGTGGCTCCCTCATGTATATAAATAATCTTTCCTTATAAGGATCAGAATCACAAGAAGATCTCTGCAAAGCCAGGTCCATAAGCCCTTGGATCTCGGATCTTTTCTGCTCAGATTTAACAAATGACCATTTCTGCATGGCAGAAGTTCAAATTTGAGAGGACTTGTCCAGATTAACAAAAACACATGACCAATGGCTAAAATACTAAGGTTAGACAAACATACGTTATGATAAACTGAAGCAATAAAGGAATCTGCCCAGTCAGCTATTTCCATGAAATGGTACCTCCGCAGAGCTAGCAGATGTGCACAAAGATCAAAACCTTCCTCAAGCAACTTCATAGTGAAGCTGCTAACATATTTATACCTTTTAAAGTTAAGGAACAAAGGGTAAAATTGGAAGAAAACTTAGAGACACTTCGAGTGGGTAATGATTAGGATAAAAAACACAGACAATATTTAAAAAAACAATAAAACTATAGTATCATTTATCAAGAGCTTGATATGTAAAGTTCTCACTAACAGAAGCAGTCGATCAATGATAAAACAAGGTATATATACTAATTACTTAGTAAAAGACAACTGGGCCAAATTAGACAAATAGCAATTAGAGATAATAAATTAAAACTTAGTGTTCTAGAAAATTGAGTATCTGATGTTCTGCGTCGCTCTTTAAAGCTCACAGAACTTGGAACTATCCACACTACAAATGCCAGAAGAACAGGACTGAAGAAAAAGTTCAGGTCTCCTTAAAGACAACTGCATAACAAATACAAATACAGTAGCTCAGATGCCAAAACTCGAAGCCAGTAGCTCAGATGCCAAAACTCGAAGCCAGTAAGCCTTTTCCGATATAGTAGAATGACTGAGAGGATGAAACATAACAATTGGTCATGAAAACACCCAAAGTTATAAATGATTTATTGATTAGGAAAGCTAAAAGGATACTGAAGCAAAACTTCTTGCATAATGCACTTGTCGATAACTATATCAAGGGGCATATCAAACTGTGAACTAAAGTCCACAGCTGGTTTTTCTTTTGATTTATCATTATATAGTAATGATCTCTCCCAGAATGCCCCACCAGAAGCATTTTTCTGGAGACTGTCTCTTGTTGACATTTCTCCTGAGGAAGTAAGGGATGCCTGACTTCTTGTATGAACTTGAAGAAGCTTGGTAGAACAATCAGGCTGTTCATAAGGCTGAGTACTAGGATGTACAACTGTTGCTGCTCCATTTACAGAATAATCAAGGCAGGATGGGCTCCTTGCACAATATACTTCACATGGATCCATGACTGACTCAAAATCAAAGCTGGCAAGTGATTGGTTCTTGCTTTTCTTTTGCATGTCACTCTCCATATGGTAACAAGCTGCATTCTTCAGTATGGGTTCAAACTGAGATTGTAAGGAATACTGGTATTCCATGGCTGGTTTATATTACCAAACTTCCCATTGTTCTTACTGTTTGATATTTTAGTAGGCCCTGATTCAGAATGTAATGGATAAACTGCATTACCATATGATACTTTCTCTACTGACC
This sequence comes from Microstegium vimineum, assembly GCA_022036555.1. NCBI lineage: Eukaryota > Viridiplantae > Streptophyta > Magnoliopsida > Poales > Poaceae > Microstegium > Microstegium vimineum. The sequence continues at coordinate 38,499,214 of CM039131.1, forward strand.
TTTTATGATCAGTAGATAAGAACTCCCCAACTGAATCAATGTTTTCAGATGAGCAACTGGTTCTCTTCATGAACCTGAGAAACGGAGAAAACTGACTATGCTGATAATCCAGTTCTAAACCATCAGGCAACGCAGTATGCTTAGTATTCTGTGAGTGCACAGGAACATGTTGGCAACTCAAGCTTTCGTCTTTCTCGCACCCATCAATAGGGATTGCACAATTTATTCCGTGGTGAACTGAACTAGCTTGGGAAGAAAGCAGCTTCCTGGTTACCGAGGAGCATTTTGCTTCATCTGTGCTTGTACAGTATAATGAGAACACGGAGCTAGACAAATTTTCACAAGCTGTCGAACTCTCAACTTCTGTGTCATCCATAGAGGTATAAGAAGAGCATTCTGAAGATTCCAAGGGATCCTCTTTATCTGAAGATGCTTCGGAATTCAAAGAAGCATCATTGTCTTTTTCATCTGCAGCCCTAACATAAGAAGAAAAAAAATCAGACTATAACAAGGGATTGACTTGCAGCATCCATTGTGTGGATGGCTAACTGTTTCCTGTGAAATCTGTGCGCTACAAATAAATCCACAAACAGAGGCATACATATTGCAAGGTACTGCAGCATCACTGTCCCCATAGAACAGCTCAGCATCTGAAACTGATGTATCCAGAAGATCCGTTCTTTTATGTAGGAAGTTTGATGCAGTATCAAAAGGAATCACCTGAAACATAACCATTTGTCAGCATAGTTGCAAACAGAAGCAAAGGTTATGAGGAATAGAAGGTGAATGAACACAGCCCCCAACATAGAATCGGCATGACTTTTGGGAAAGAAAGTATTCTTGCTTCTGTTAGAGCAAAAATCAGAGAAGAAGTAGATGTTGGAGATTAAAAAAAAATAGAGTGTAATTCAGTTAATGTGACTAGACCTCAACATTAGAGAAAAAATGTTGGAGCTTCTCCATCATCGACTTGTACATAGCATTCCTTTTGCATGTTACTGCCTCCACGCTACTTTTTGAGAACGTAAATGAATTCATCGAAGACTCAATTGGTGTATCAAACCACGGGAGAACCCCCTCCATATGAATGATATTACGAGAGGGATACGCATCCCCTCCAGTAGCAGACAGATTGCACGACTTTAGAAGGTTCATGAGCACTTGAAGCTGCTGCCCAGTACGCAAAAGAGGATGGCATATCTCCTTTAGAAAGCATGGAGCAGATACATGATTTCTTCCCTGCTGACAGCAGAGCATGATAAAATGACCTTAGACATAATTCAAAACGAGTATACTAAATTACATAATAGTAATTATGGACTGGTTTACGCAGACAATTGGTAATATATTTCGATTTCTGGTGAACAATATGTTCCATTAACAGAGGAAAAAATTAAGTATAGAATTTTATACTTGAAGCTTCACCCAACAAAGTAACATTTTACCTTTAAGGGGAAGAGGGTAAACTCATCTGTTATGTCAGAAAAGACTCCTTGAGCACCCTTATTTTCAGTTTGTGTTATGAGAAATTCCTCATATGGGTCATCAACAGAAGCTCGGTAAATCCATGACTTAATGAAGTTAAAGTATGGCTCACAGGAACGAATGAAAAGATACTTCAGAAGACCATAGTGAACTGGATCAGCGTCCTAAAATTCAGGTGAAACAAAATGAGGAAAAAAAATCATTCAGCATTTTAACTAGTATGTTATAGGTACAAGATGAACAAGACATATCACAATAAGATCTTTGTGGCAAAGAAGGGAAAATTTGTGGCCATCAAGTACACACAAAAAAACACTCAGTTTGGTGGAAACCAACTAAGCAACTGCATATTCGTAGGAAGGCATGATAATATCAGTCGCATCTATACAGAACCCAACAAAAAAGTATGCTCTTGGGAAGGAGTGTCACACCCAAGGAAGGATATGTATTATGCTAGCACTATCAAATCTAGTTTCACTATAATGACAACAAATTGAGGAGCTATCTAACAAGCATCGAACATCTTGCCTTGCTTATTATAAATGAAAGAGATAGCTACTAATATATTTGCCAAACATCACAAAAAAGATAAGACTTTGGGCACTTCAGAGGAATAAAAGCAGGCACTCAGTATATTCCCGTTGAAAATCCCTGCTCCATTTTGGGCATATGTAATAGAAGCTTGAGTGAACTTCAGAGTAAGAAAAACTCAGGCCAATCAGGTCTACCTGACAATATGGTTACATTTTTAGAACAAAAAACGTCTAGTAACTGAACCTACATACATACAGTATGAATGTACACTCCATGGGAAATATATTAATTAACACGTGCAGATCTAAGATATTATTACAAATATATGTGAATACAAGACATTAGGAAGTGTATAACTCATACAGTAGCGCAGATCCAGGAATTCCTTGAGAAGTTAGATGATTAAATAAATCAAGTGTTCAAAACCTAAATCGTAAGATGATGTCTTACACGAATATGGACATACAAATAGGAAAGCAAATCGGTGCCCCGTGGGAAATTCTCAAACTCCACATTTGCATCAGTATTCAAACCCTCCTGGCACAATGTAACACCTGCAAACTTAGGGAAACAAATATTTCCAAGGGATTTAACATGCCTTCTTAACTCCTCAGTGTGTAGATAAATTTCCAGAAGAGTGACTTCTGAAGTGGAATTACAACTCATTCCATCTGAAATCTTGGAAGGTATGCCAGACTGGCCCGCTGAACGCCTAAGCCTAATTGATGCTGGTAAAGTATTCAAGGAACAGAAATAGCCTTCGAGGACTTTATTAACTGCTGCTGCAAATGCTTGGTTTACTAGACTGTAAGGCCGATGCTGCTCAGTGTCTTTATCATCAGAATCTTCATGTCCGTGAACTTCTCTACTTGCACAATTCATTTCTCGACTTTGGAAAAGGTAAAAGTGCACAAACTTGCAAAGGAAGAAAACCGCAAGACCTGTAGAGCGTAAAGATTTGAGCATACTCCCCACGGATGTGGTGCTCGAGGAACGTAACCACACATTTGTGACACGCTTAGAAGTCCTGTCAGCTGGATCTGAGGAGAACAGCGCTGAAAGTTCCTCAATCACATCTAACGATGATTTGACACCATACAGCGCATGCAAGGCTAGATGAACCAAAGCATCATCCTGCACAACGAAGATGATCCTCACACGTATCAGCGGCCTAATATGATATATGAAACTGAACATAACTGACCCCCCCCCCCCCCCCCCCCCTCTTCAAATGGCACAAATACATAGTTTCAGCTAAGAAGTTGCGGGTTCAAAAGGCTAAAATGTTCAATGCAGCATACAATTTCCTGGAAAAAAGTTCCTCGAGCTATCTGTTTACACGTACTCTCGCTATATTCTCAAATTTGCAACCAATCAAAGTAGGTGAGAGGTAGATTTCACTTACAGTAACCGATGCGAGCTCGTAGATCGGCTGCAGGCGACGGCGTCCTCCGAGGTCTGAGACGCGAGCAGCGCCGCTCTCAGGGATGACCGACTCCCAGGTTCCCGGCGGAGTCCAGGGCCCGTCCACGCGCAAGGTGGAGAGCAGCGTCGAGAGGCTGGAGGCGGCCGCCTCCATCCTGGGAGGGCCTAGCTAGGGTTTATTGCCTCCCGCGTGATTTGGTGCAGCACACATCCAACGTTCCGAGCGCAGAACGAAGGATGTGGGAGCAAAGGAGTTGAAGATAGGGGTGGCCGTGCACTGCCAATGGTGGTGGCAGGCGCCGGCGAGGTGCGCCGGCGGCGAGGGAGTGGACGGTTGGTGAAGCGGTGAGAGAGAGGCCTGCGAGAACTGGGAAATGAATTTCGAACGGGAACGAGCCCACCGACCGTGCGTGGGTTCGTTTGTCTGGGGATCTGGCGATCTAATTCGGCCTAGTTGAGTGCGGCCCAGATTGTTCCGAGGCCCGCGTCAATTTGGGCTATGCATTTGTTGCCCGGGAACTTTGAGGGCGTCAAAAGTCCACCAAATGTCTTGACACTTTTGACTCTTCATTGATGAAATAGCAATTCTTGGAGAAACTAGAAAAAGTATTTGTTAAGCTTCCTCAACTCTCAGCCTAATCTGATTCTACACCCTCAGCCACAAAATCCTTGATCCTACAAGTATTCAATGTCTGCAAATCACACATGTTTTGTTTTTTTGGAGGTGATACCAAGTGTTAAAGATCAATTTTATATCCCTCAACTATTTTCATGGTCAACTTTTTCCCTTGATCATAAAAGTATATGCCTTACTCAATTATTCAATACCATGAAAATCGCACCCTAGGTAATTTTGGAGGTGGTTTTATGAGACATATAATCCGAATATAGTATAAGCCCCTATGTCATATGGTATCTCACATAATCCTTCTCTAGTATTTGCTTTGCGGATATAGGGTTTACCAAAGGTGATGAGTTGACTGGTAGAAAATGTTAGGTTCCCTTATCATTGGGTCCTGATGTTACTAGTTCTATATCATTGAGTCCATGTGCTCTAGATCCGATGTAACTAAAATGACTTGAATTTGGAAACAAAGATGACCAAAAAGTAAAGGGTGTTTTTTTGGTCATTAGTGGTAGAAAAATTACAAGAAATTCGCAATAATGATAGAGTTTGGTATTTTTTTTAGAAAGGATGTATAGATTCAATGTTGTTATCAAAGGATGTATAGATTCAATGTTGTTATCATGCGAATTTTTAGAATTTAGTTTTTTTCTAACACGTCTCATGAAATTAATATGAAACCTTCTATTAACAACAATAAGAGTAATGTTTAGATGCTTAGCATGTTGGAATCTATCTCTAACAAACCCGTTCAACTCACGTGCACCACCAGGAGCATGCACGTTAATTAGGTACATCGTATTCCTGTTCACGCCAAACAATGGGGGTTTTTCTCTCTATATATACATACCCTCTATTCTAAACTATACTTCTATTTATTTTTACCCTTTAAATCAAAGTTTTTTTAATTTTGACTAAGTTTGTAAAAAAATGCATCATCATCTATAATATCAAAGCATTCTCATTAAACATGTATTTGATAGTGTATATATTGTACTTGTAAATGTTGTTTCATTTTCCTAAGAACTTGGATGTGGGATAGATGAGGGAGTTTATTTTCCCTCGTGACTGCAGCTGAAGCCACAAAGAGTGAGTCCCTAGGGACTCAAACTCTGACCACCCAAGGGAGAATACTGAGCCACTCGATCAGTTTTCTGCGAAATAATAAAACCTCTCTCTTTTTGGCAAAAAAAAAAAAACAGAAACAGAGTACCATTCTGGCTAAGCTCTACTACACTTGGACGTCAATGTTGTCGCCAACGGAATGATGACAATAAAGAACTACAGCAGAAGTATAATTTCCTATAAAAAAATCGAGCGCAATGTCACTTAACTAACAGGTAGAGGATTGAATGTAAACAATAGCCAAAGCAACCGTCGGTGTTCGGCAGAAGCTAAGTTCAGAATGAAGATCACATGCAGTATCTTGCGACATAGCCAGATATATTCTATATAATCGATCAAATAAAATGTGCAGATCACTTTGTTGCCTCCCATTTTGCTGACTTTCTAATACAAGCTGTTTATATGGCGGTTCCACTTTCATTGGCCTGTCTGTCGTCCGACCAAACTTTTGTTTTGAAAATTTGTCTGACCAAACTTTTTTGGTCATTTTCCCGTCACCGTCAGACTCGAGGGGAGAGAGAGAGAGAGAGAGGGTGTGCTGATGGGGTCGGGGTCCCTGTGATTTTCAGGTGTGTCCTGTCGTCCTGACCATAAGAATAACGTCATCTACCATTTAAGTCGGTTTCAGGGACTTTACGATCTTTTCAGGTAAGAGTTCATTCGTCGGCTTAAGAGTTCTAGTGCTTCGCATCGCTGTAATAACGCAACGAAAAGCTCAAAAGCATACCGAGAATCTGGTAACCTTTCATCTGGTTTATGCTCTTAAATCTTCAATAATTATGGTATGAAAAGTTCCAACTCTGCAAGGTTTTTCCTTTTACATGTGTACTACATGAAGTCATTAGGCTTATGTGCTGTGACTTCATGATTAGATTTTTATATTAAGAGAGCGTTAATTTGGGGCATGCAGGAGGTGTGCTCGAGCTCGATCAGTGCTCCTGAGCTTTTCAGCAAATTATCAAGCATTTTCCATTGCCCAATGCAAAGCAGCCTTTTTTCACACCGTGTTAGGTTTTCAGGATTCGGTTGTTGATGACAAAGCAAATCTTAATTAAATCTGAACCTAACCACAATTTGTTAGGTTGCAGGAAATGAAATTTGGAGATCTACATCTACCATCGCTTCATCCTTTAGAAACAAGCAAGCTTATATATAAGGAATGAGAAATGATGATCTCATCCCCAAAATCGTGATGGATGACACCATACTGCAGTTCTCAATCAGAATCCGTACGTGATTCCCTTCATGTTAGGTCTCGTTTGAACTTCGAATGCATTGGAAACATGAGGATTGCTTGATTGCTTCCAAGCAGGGTGACTCAATCACGGAAGTGAAACCCGCGAACGGAGAACCCCATCAGATCGGGCCAGTATGATAATCTGGCCAGTGGGATCGACTCATCTTCATCTTCATCTTCATTCACCGGTGTCGGACTGAATTCTGGTCGCAATCCGATTAGGCCTGCTCGAGCGTCTTCATCGTCCCATTCTTCCCTTCCTTCTCTCTGATCACGTTTTCCGGGCTCCGCGTGCTTTTCGTTTTCGTCGCCTGCTGACTCGAAGTTGGCGAGGTTCGCCAGCATGTCGACGGCGTCCACGACGCCCTCGATACTCAGGGACACCTGTATCACCAGCGAGGCGATGGTGAACAGCTGCGCCGCGCCTACCATCGGCACCGCGGGCTCGGCCGTCGTCGTCGTCGTTACCTCGGCGAGCAGCAGCCTGGACGGGAGCGCCCTCAGGTCGGCCTGCAGCTCCTCCACATCGGCGTTCATCTCCAGCACGGCCAAGTCCAGGCCTCGCGACGTCGTTATCGTGTCGACGGAGCTGGACGCCGCCCTGAGCGCCGTCGCGCACCGCGCCGCCACCCGCGCGCACGCGCCGGCCAGGTGCCGCCTGGCGTGACATTGACAGGGTGCCGAGCGGACGCAGCCGACCAGGGCCTCCACGCAGTAGGCGCAGTGGCGCATGGCGGCGCCGACGTTCCTGTACTGGCCGTACGGGTGGCGGAAGGCGAAGCTGCCGTGCGCGGGCTCCCACCTCGCCAGGTTGGCCTGCGAGTCCTCGGACGCCTTGGAGTTGAGCACGCACTTGTACCCCTCCGCCGCCGCCGCCTTCTTCTTCTTGGAGGAGTTGACCTCCTCCCCGGCGGCGGCGGCGAAGTAGCCCTCGACGCAGGCCTCGACGGCGTCCGCGAGCCTGTCCATGTTGCGCACGGTGGCGCGGTGCAGCTCCTGGCCGGCCCACACGGGGCAGATGAGCGCGCAGATGGCGACGCACATGGAGACGCCGATGGCGATGGTGCACACCCGCTGCTGCGCCATCGCCACGAGCGCGTCCACGCGGTAGCCCGACACCGCCACCAGGCTGTAGGTCAGGATGAATATGGTGACGCCGTAGTCGAACCGCGCCTTCACCGTCGGGATGAAGCGCGAGAACGTCGCCATCGCAGCTGTGAGTACACATAGGGCGTGTTTGATTCCCTTGGCAAATTGGCAAAAGCGCAAAAGAATTGCTACTTTTTGGCAAATAAATTCAAACATGTAAAGAAAAAAATAGTAAAAGAGCAAAAAATTACCATTTGTCAGTGACAAATAAAAATCCTTCCACTCATATCCCTCCCTCCTATTCATGATATGTGAATGAGAGTGTAATTATTAGGGATATAATTAACTTTATATGTGTCATTTACCATTTGTCATTTGCCAAGGGATCCAAACACTAGGAATTGACAAAAAAATTATCAATTTTATTTATCATTTGTCATGTCATTTACCAAAAGATCCAAACATAATACATGCATATATGCTTTCATTCTTCCCCGGACACGTACTTTACTGCAATTTACAGGTGCTTTTGGTAGTAGTACGTACCAAGCACAAAAACGGAGCCACTTGTGATGAACGGTTGAAACCTGTCATCGGCCTTGCTGGCGATCCAATGCACGCCAAGCGCGATCACACCGGCACTGGCCGTGGCGAGGGCTCGGTTGAACCCCTTGTACACACTGCCACCTGCAATGCATATACATGTGTGTAGCTAGTACGTTAGCAGTGCAGCAAACATTCCTTCCGCCGTGCATATGCATGACACGGGATCGATGCGGTCGACGTGCAACTAATTAAACTTACCGACAGTGTACTCGAAGACGACGACGACAGTGAGGACGGCCCACATGGCCGCGCCGCCGACGCCGTCATAGAGGGGCCTGGTGTAGTAGAACACGGAGACCAGCGTGAGGGCGAGACCGACCTTGAGGCCGTGCACCGCCCTCCTGGGGTCGTCGGCGCCGATCCTCCAGACACGCCTGCCGAACCCGAGCACCCCGCCGTCCCTGAACGTCGTGAGCACGCACGAGACCAGCCACGCCCACGCCCGCGCGGCCCGGCAGGCCTCGTGCTCCACCGCCACCGACGCGCCCTCCGGCACCGTCACCCGCCACTCCGGGGCACTAGCGGCAGGCCCCTTCGCCGCCGCGGCTATCTCCATGGACGATGACAAACAACTTTGCTTTAGTTCGATCCGTTGCACCGTGCCTGCTGTCTGGCTGTCTGTCGTGTAAGGGGCCTCACCGGCGCCGCATGCAGAGGGCAGTAGCTAGGGAGAGGAGGGAGGATGCAGAAATAGACGTGGAGCAGCGAGGAGCTCGGTAGAGAGCCCTAGCTAGTTCATCAGCTCTGGCTAGGCTGATGCTCTTCTTCTGCTTGCTTTGGAGTGTGGAAAAATCTGGACGAGTCATGCGTATATATAGTGGGTAGTGGAGACTGTCAGACTGATGGTGTTAGGCCACGGTCGTACTCATACGTGAAGGCGTGGAGGCGCTGACCGACCTTGCGCACAAATCTGAGAGCGCCATGCAGCTTCAATTCGATGTACTACGCAAATATGCAGCATGCATGCACTGTTTAATAAAAACCGACAGGAATAGACAGGAGTGACGGAACCAGCGGAACGAGAAAGGGGTCAGTGTGGTCAAACAAAATATAACTATCAGTAAAATACATATACATACAATATAAATATCTATACTTTTATTTTTAGTTGTGACAATACACAAAAATGATTCTTTTTTTAAAAAGAAAAGGATTTAAAAATACAAAAAGTAGTTAAATACATATACTTTGGAGAAGGTATATAAAAAAATTGTGTCATAGGGGGCCGGGGCCCCTGCTAGCCCCCTGGTTCCGTCTCTGATAGGCAGTACACAGTTACGGTCAAATGGTTGGCATGGCCGATGGCGAACCAAACCTCTCTTGAACCCGTCCAAGGCCCCCACATCGCCCCCGTCCGTGCTGGACATGGCCGTGGCGCCACGAATGGTCCCTCTCCTCCCCTCCCACTGCCCGTGCGCACCGGCGAGTGCCTGTGCCGAGACAATCAAGGAGGCGGCGGGGCACTGCAATAGGGATGTAAAGCGGCAGCCCACGAGCCCACGTATAGGCTTAATTTTACGAGCTACCGCTTGAATCCGTAAAAATTAAATCTATATGTGTGTTCGCGGGCCATCCCACTTGCATCCCTACTGCATCCCCTCTATTTCCCTGGTTAATTTAGTCATCCCTCGTCGTTGGCTGCTGGCCGCGATGGCTAGCGTTGGTGTTAGGGGGAGTTCCCTCTAAAATCCTAACAGATCACCAATTTTGTGTTTTATCTGTTTTTGCATGTAGGCCAACTCGAGGCACCGATGCTGAACCTAGATCTAGTGCGTATGAAGGTCTATGTTGTCAAAAAACCATTGGCTTCCTTCCCTAAGGGTCCCGAGGGAACAAATTTGGCATCGGGAACATCTGATTTACTGCATGCATGTAGTTAAAATAAAATGATGTTTTACATGTCAACCGAACAGCCCTTACCATATCCTGGTAGGAGAGCCCTTACCTAATTTTTTTTTCATTCTAAAGGCCCTAGAAGCCCCCGACATGCGACATGCTGGTACTTGAGAAATAATCCTTTCCGAAGATTCTGAAGGCCTCGGAAGCACCGAAATGGTGGTACTTCGGAAATAATTCTTTTGAAGGTTCCAAAGGCCCTGGAAACATCGAGATGGCAATACTTCGGAAACAACATGTGACAGAACCTCTTAAGATAGGGTCCACTCGTCAGGATTAACCAACTTAATCTCAACAGATGATCCAAATCTTAATTAGTCCGTCAAGTGTCGTCACTTTGCAGCGGGTCATCCACCTCTTTTCGAACAGGATCACCTCATTACAATCATTACAGAAGTAACACGAAATTTTTATATTATATCAAAGTAGCGTAAATTTAAAGTCATACTACAAACCATAAGTTTTGAAACATAACTTAAGTGTCATACGTTAATAATACATCAAGCTGCTGATAGAGTATGAACAAACAACCGAGGTACTCTTGCCCAAGAGTCAAGCAAGGACAGTTTATTCTTCATCTTCATCTACACGGACCACGGTCATGCAGCAAGAAGCCACACAAACCGGGTTTGTGATCCTCATCTACAACAGGGTTAACAAACCCTGAGTACGGGAGTACTCAACAAGACTTATCCGACAAAGAAAAATATTTGGTGGACAAACAATATGCAAGTCATAGGATTCAAGGTGTGGTTTGCAAGAATCAAGAATTTTGCATAAATGAGCATTTATAAAAAGAATTGAAATCATTTATGTTATCCATAAGATTACTCAAGTATCGATCTAGATGTATGATCGATAACAAGGTAATAAACATCCCTGAGGGGATCCAACAAGTATCCAGTTAAAGTGTATTACTACGAAGAAGAAAACAGGGTCATGTTTCCATATCCGAGGAACACGACGATTCGAACCGGTTTATCCCAGCTGGGGCTTTCCTATCACACGACATATACAGCCGCTTAAAGCACGCATATGACTACCTTTCCCTGGATCCTCTCGTCAAAACTAGGGTTCCGCCACCCGAGAGCACAGTACACCTCCATCCAGTTTGCTAACTTGGAGGGTACACACTACTCTCACCATCTCTCCACTCCCAGTGCGGGTTAACCGTTCTTTAGACGAGAATAACCAGAGTCCAGCTTCCCGAAGTATGTGATAAGTACTCCAAAGTCACAACCCTAGTCATGCATCAACGGACGGTTCCTAATCGACACAGGCGGAAAGGACCCGCTCACCAGACACCGCTAATGGCTCTCCAACACCGTGTCCGCCCGGTCTCAGATTATTACTTCCAACAACAACATTCCCTTCTCAGAAAACATAACCATTTGCCGAAGCAATACGCTATGCGTAGGTGACCGAAAATCGCCTACTATAAAAGTTCTAAGCATACTAAGCATTTTTGTGAAAACTTTGCATCTTTAAACAAGTGGCAAGGTTAAAGGTACAAATAGTACAAGAATAAAGCTATGCATCAAGTAGGAATTTAATAAAGTACCGTAATGTAATAGTATAAACATAAGTATATTTAAAGCAATCATTTTAAATACAAGGAAATGTTTGAATGCACCGGGGCTTGCCTTGGTTGGAGGGATAAACGAACTCGGGGTCAGATTCAAGAGAGAAAACCTCCTCACTAGAGGTATCCAACCCAACCAACGAACAATCTACACGATATAATGACATGTTTTAGATGATGCTTGAATAGTAAACATGATGCTTAACACAAACTATCATGATCTTAAGAGAAGATTACAACAGATTACACCTTGAGTACCACTTCCCTTCATGAAGGAAAGCAACACCAGGTTATCAAGCAAATTAATTAAACCCTATTTATCTTGATTATCTAAGTTAATAATTACATCCAAAAGAACTGAGCAAACAACATTACATCAATCATGTCCAACTTGTGTTTGTCACTGGACAATGACCATTTGTATCAGATAATCCAAAATCACTCAACACCTAAAATCATTAGGGTTTCTAAACATTTTATAACTAATTAAACAACTAACCATGTATAAAAGCTCATCCAAAAACTCCCAAACTTTTTGTACAGCAAGGTAACAGAGTACAAAGCTTACACAAAAATTCTCAGAATTTTTTTGGAGCAACCTTCAGAGCATGCAAAAACATAAAAACTCATTTTTCAATTAATTTCGAGTATTTTTACAGGATTAAAAACATACTTAACAAAGACATGTTATAATTTTATTAAAAACTACACATCACAGAGAGCATACACACATTTTTGCAGAATTAAAACATGCACAGATTTAAACATACAAAACTAACAAAAGCTTAACTGTGCAAAACAGGAAAAAGGGAAAAACCCTTCATAAAACTCACTGACGGCTGGGACCCGCCCGTCAGTGGCACAGCGCTCGCGGCGGCGCCGACGACCACAAAACACGGCGGCGCGTCGCCGTCGGTGACCAAACCAAACGGCTACCCCTCGAACCTGCTTCGGCTCGCTGAGCCGAACCCAACGAGGTGCGCCACGACCCAAACAAACCCTCAGAGACACCTCATCGACGGCCATGGCGGTCGGCGGGAGCTCGACCGATCGCGTACCGTCGAGCATAGGCCTCGATCGAAGAAGCTAGGCCTCGATAACGACTCAAGGAACAACCACGAGCAAGATGCCCAACAAAAACGAGGCTAAAACCTACCCAGGAGACCTTGTCGACAGCAATGACGGCGACCCGAGCTCGACCGCACATACGCCGACGAACACAGGCCTCGATCGAACCTCGATCAACTCAACCAACAACTCTAGCAAGCTTAGCGGCCCCCAAACAACGCGACGCGCACGCAAAACGGACTCAGAGCTAAACGCAACATCCTCATCGACGGCCATGGCGGTCGGTGGGGATCTGCGCGACGTGCACCGGAGAAAACACGCACGCGCTCGAGGGCAACTACCCCTCGAAAAAATAGACTCAGGACGACTAGACGAAGCTAGCGCAAGACTTGGATCACAAAAAGATCAACTACAGTGACTAGGCGACGAACACACCGCCGCCCCGAACATGAACAACGGTGGTGCTCGAGGACGGAGCTCGAAGGCTCGATTCAAGGACAAGCGAGTAGAGCGGAGAGGTCGAGGAGCTCACCCTGGTCACGAAGCGCTAGCAAGCGTGGCCGGAGATGAAGCAAAGACGACTGTCGATGGAGGACGTGCCGGCGGAGACGAAGAACTGAGCGACAACGAAGATGTTCCCGGAGCTATGGTCCACCATTTGCAAAACGGATAAGCCGACAAGGATCAGAGATGAACAAGGAGCAAGAAACATAAGATAAAAAGACAACGTGGCTCCTATGTAGCCTGGTCGAGGACTGACCAGAGCAGCGGCGCTCTCGTCGGAGCTGAGGAAGACGGAGCCGCGCTGAACGAATGCAGGCTCGATGGCTTCAACTAACTCACCCCGAGAACGCGCAAGGTCAAAGCGAAGACAATGGCAAAGGATCGAGTGATTGACAGTGGCTAACGAACCCGAACGAGCTCGTCGATGATGGTGGAGCGCTCGACGGAGCAAAGCAGAGCGATGGCGTGGCGTGGAAAGGGAGACAGAGTGGACGGTGTCCCATTTTGAAGACGGCAACGGTTCCGCGATATCGCCACGCACACGACAAGACGTGAGTCAAGGACAGGAGTCACACGGTGGCGTCGACAGGTGTCCGGCCAGGTGTCGGCGTCGAGCTCATCGTCGCCATGCAACTGCTTGATGAAAGGACTGAACTGCCCCCGGTGACTATTTTGCAAAATGCTCAAGCTTCCAGGGGTTTTCATGAAAAACTTTGAACACGAAAGATGCTCAAAATTTCATGATCTACAACTTTGCTAAAACAACAAAAAGCTAATTCTTTAAAGATTTTGAAAATCATGTTTAGGGTTTGATCCACCCCCTCTGGGAATTAGGGTTTGGATTCCAAATTTTAAAATTTGAGAATTTGAAAAGATGACCTGCATTCACAACATTGATCAAACATAGACAATTAAACTCATTTTAGTTCAATGCATAGCCAGGTTTTCAAACAAGTGAATGATGCTTAATGCATATGATGACATGATCAATTTTTAATTAAGTGATTAACACCTGGGGTGTTACACAACACACGAAGAGGAATGAAGACTCTGCAAGCCCATGTTTCCTACCTTCAGAGAGAACCCTCGGGTGAAGATACTATTAATTGAGAACCAAGGCTTCCGAGGAGAGCAACAAGGGTATGAGGACCAATGTTTTTCTCTGATAACAAAACAGTAAAAAACAGCCTTAGTCGGCTTATCAACCACCGAAACGATTAAACGAACAGGCTAAGATCCATGTTCAATTCATTGACGTAAGACAGTTTGTTGCATGTACAAACCTGAATGTAACTCTATGAGAACATTGTCTTTAATTTTCAGAATATGTTCTAGCAAGCAAAGGATACTTTTGGTATCAACCTTTAGTCTTTCGTCGTAACAGTATAATAATAGAGGAAAGTTGCTTGCAGAATTATTATAGTCTCTTTGTGTCCTCACATTGTTCGCAAAGGTTGAACCTCTATGTACTATCTTTCATTCACCATACTCGGCAAAAGATAAAAACCTATCATGCTACCCAGAAGGAAAGGTCACTGAGAGATCTCTAAGTGTTTGAGTAGGTTTAGTACACTAAGGCTAAGTGAAGGTGAACAAGTGATGGAGCAAGGATGGAAGCTAGGAGAAAGCTATTAGAAGCTCACACTTGGAGAAGAATAGAAGAGGAGGAGTCCTTAAGCTATTCAAGGCAAAGGTATAAGCTAGGGCTTTTCCATTTTGGTGATCAAGACACCTAGTGGGTGTGATCACATTTAGGATAGATAACCGTACTATTAAGAGGGGAAAATAGTTAGTGGTTACACATATCAAGTGCCATTAGGAGTTCATTACATGCATTGCATATAATCCTAATGAGCAACCCTTATAAAACTTGATAAAATATGCCAACACACATGCACAAGTCAGTGAAACACTTGGTGGTGGCACATGAGATCAAGGGAAGCAAAGAAAAGTTAATTCAGACCAAGTCAGAGGCGTCGGACCAGTTGTGCTGGGAGCTCCGGGCCATAGGAGGTGGTCCGACGGTCGCTCCTAGCACTAGTTGGCATCAGAAGAAGCGTTGGACCAGTGATCAACTGAGGTGTCGGACCATAGGCGAGTGGTCCGGTGGCTCGGTCAAGGGTCAGCTGAAGAACAAGACAGGCGTCGGACCAGTCTGCATGGTCCGATGCTTGAGTCCGACGGTCAGGTCCGAAGCAAGGGTGCTCCTTGCGTGAATTGTTCAAGGCACTGAGGAAGCTCCGGACCAGACGACATGGTTCGGTGGACCAGTCCGACGGTATGGTCCAGAGGCAGGGAGTGTACTGCATGGATCATTGAAGCCAAGTGAAAGGCGTCGGAAGAGGCGTCGGACCAGCCTTCGGACTATGGCAAGTTGTTTGACGGTGTTGTGTTCCTGTGCGCCAACGGTCGAATTCAAATTGGCAGGACACGTAACGATCAACGGAGGCGTCGGACCAGAGCGTCGGACCAGGTGTTATGGTCCGACAGTTGCGCAGAGTTGTTCGACGGTCAGTTTTCAGGCTACGAAAAAGGCATAACGGCTAGTTCCTTGTGAGGGGCTATTTAAGGTGTTTGGCCGACTCAAGCTCACTCTCTTGCACCTTTGGCTATTGCATACTCTTGTGAGCTTGTGACACACACTTCCACTCATCTCACACTTGATTAATCATCCATTTGAGAGATTTGAGTGCATCAAGTGCATTGTATGAAGTGATTCATCTTAGTGACACTTGGGAGTTGATACCGCTGCTAGTTTCTTGTTACTCTTGGTGATTGCCATCACCTAGACGGTTGGAGCAAGCGGTGTGGATTCGAGAAGCTTGGTGATTGTGCTTCGTCGACCACAAGTGGTGATTGTGAGGGGTTCTTGTGCCTTCCCCGCGGGAGATCGCAAAGGTAACTCTAGTGGATTGCTCGTATCTTTGAGTGCCCTCATCTTGTGTTGGTTGTGCGGCACCCGGTGACGGGTTTTGCGTGTGATGCCAATTAGTGTGTGAACCTCCAAGTGAGTGAGCCGACACAACGGGGACGTAGCTAGTTGGCAAACTAGTGAACCTCGGGTGAAAAATAAAGTGTCAACCCCTTGTTCATCATTGTGATTGATTGAGTTGCTTGGAGTTCACTTGATTGGCTCATTACCTCGACACAGCGGTATAATCAATCTTCCCATCTTCGCATTACCTTCTTCATACTTGTCTTAGTATATTAGGTTGTGTCTAGAGGGCTACTAGAATTGTGTAGGCATTGAGTGATCCTAGAGCTATATTAGGATAGAAATTGTGGTTAGGAGGCTTCGCATCCCTTTGTAGGCTAGTGCAATCGTAGCTTCGTCATCTTGTGTTCTAACTTGTTGTTGAGTTTGTTTTAAGTTTTAGATTTAGGTTATTCATCCCCCTCTAGCCTTGGATTAGGACCTTTCAGTCACTCCAAGAACCACCTCGAGAGAACCACAAGAGTGTGTCACAATACCAAATTCGGTTACTATTTTTATTTAGATCAGATTTAGGAGGTTAATTTAGACTTTTTTTATAGAGGTGTGTAAATTTTAGAAAATCAAAGCAAATCTGATGACTATTATTGTGGTGATGAATAGTAGATGTTTATTTATTTTTATGTTAATTTTTAAAATTATTATTTCCTAAATCATCTTATGAGAATTAATATGAAGATTTTATTAGAGTAGCAGGAGAACAAGTCGATAAAAGCCATCAAAGTAGGTATACGGTTCAAAAAAACGTATCATATGCACGTCCCTATTACAATAAATACATATTCATCTATATAGCACGTGAAAACGTAGTCGATCAATGTAAGGTTGTTCTCAGAAAATTTCAGCTTCTGTACATAGAGTTTTGTTAAAACTATTAGCTACTTTATGAAGGAATAAAATTGATCTATAGATTGCAGTTCCCCAATCAAATTTTTAAGTCGACTTCTATATGTTTAATTCTTAAGAAGAAAAAACTAGATCTGCTGAGAGATAGCAAACACCAATATAACTGTACCACAATTTTGCAGTCAGAGCATTTTTAGTATAATTTTTTTTGCAATTGAAGGATTTTGTCTGTTGACTATTGAAGGATTTTGTTAGTACCAATATAAATTCGGTGCGTAGTACGTATACACATATATCCTCTTATGTCTGTTGACTATTGAAGGATTTTGTTAGTGAAAAGTGAAAAAGAAAAGAAAAAAACTTGACCTACAGAAAAAGCCTCTCCTAAAATACTTTATTAAGAAGAAATCTGGACCGCAACTATCAAATACATTATATAATAAGTTGTCTTTCTTTCTAAGATTATGGAGTTGAACTCCAATTCTAATCCAATGAACGTTCACTCGGTTTGAAACGAGTGAACACTTTTTCATCACTCTTGTCTCCATCCCGCCGCATGTATCCGACGACATGTGTCATCGGTTTTGCTTGCACACTCTGCTCCAATCGTTATGTCGAGAAGCAATTAAACCCTAACGCCCACTCTTGCCACATTTCTTTATTTTTTTATTATTCTTTTTATTTTTATTTAGTTTTTTATGTGATTTTTAGTAGTCTTTTCATTTTATTTTTTATTCTTATTTTTCGGCAACGTTGATAAGATATGTAGAATAACTTATAAACACAAGTTGTGTAAAATAATTGTGTTTCATAACTTTTATGTTTTTAAGTATTAGTGTAAGTGATAATTGAACTTGTTCCTTTATGTCTAATAACTTTTATGTTTTCAAGTTTTGATATAAGTTATAAATTAAATTGTTCTTTAGAGTTTTCTATTTTTTTACGTAACTTGTGTTTCATAACTTTTATTTTCCAAGTTTTGTCATAAGTTATAAATTAATATGCATAAATTGATAGTAGAATAAAATTCTTCAAAACATATGTAAGTGAAGTTTAGTTTTATTCATCTGTGAGAGAGGAGAGGGGTCGCGCGCTGCTCAGAGATAGCGACAGTTTTTTTTCTAAAAATAATGGAAACTTTGGCATTCATAATATCGTTCACTGGATTCTAATAAAAACCAGCATTCGCTGGTGCTGTCGAAGTTGAACTTTGATCTAGCTATCAAATAGCACATCGAATTGCCATTCTTTAGAAAAGGGAGTTAAACTCTCAATCTATAGGTAGCTCCCCTACCACCACGTTATGTGCACATTCTCAAATAATTTCGCAAGCAAGCTTAGCGCTAATACATGCTAATAATGACGAAGCAAACAATTTCTTAATTTAAACCCTTTTTGAATCTATTTAGCTAACTATTAGTTGTGAAAGCTAAGAAAAAATCTAGATAATAGGTAGTTGTTAGCTGGTGATGGACCCAAACAGGTAAACTCTTCGTTAATAATTTTCAGCAGCTAACTATTAGTCTGGATTCAACAAAGCTCTAAACCTTGGCTGGTCTTAATGATTGCTTGATCCCTGTGGAGAAGAAAAATTAAATTAACAAACACATGGTTAAGGTCCGGTCGGAGGATCGAGATGATGCGAACCGAACAAATGATGAACAAAAAGAAAACGCAGAAATCGGGGACTCGTGGCAATCTACTACTGTATGCAGCAGCACTCACTAGTGTCCTTCAGAAAGTATTTTAGGCTCTCGGATTAGCTTAGTTCGGTTTAGGCTCTCGGATCGGATTGGCTTAGTTCGGTAAGCGCACAAGCTCTGAATTTAGTGATTGCAGTTGCGGTTGTGATTGCTACATCTCATGATTCTCGTCATTCGGTCAAGAGAAAAAAAAAGATCTACACTAATCTTTTAGGTTAGGTACAATGACTAAAAAACTTTTTTTCCCTTTTATCGAAACTAAAAATCTTCTTATCACCATATACCCAAATCTCAACATATACATGACACATTCACCAACGTCCAGCCGAGTCCACCAGCCTGGCACGTGTCATTGGTTCAAGAGGTGGACGTTGCCTACGTGGTGCAACACAAGCAACGATGCGTTGACAAAAGTCATATGCCACGTCATATGCTCTTCAGTTCAGGAGGTGGAGGATGTCTACATGGAGCAACACAAATGATGGTATGAGTATAACAATTAGAATGCATAGAATGGTCCGAAACTAGTGCCAAGAAAAAAGTATATAGCTAGTTTTCCCCAATTTGATTATGCCGTGTTTGGTAAGAGCGCGACACAAGCTACCTAGAAAGGAAAAGAAGCTTTTATAGCCCATTAACATGCAGTCATCTGTCCTGGGGCTGCTTAGTTTTCCACTTTAAGAAAAAAATGTGGTAATCACTAATCAGCTTTTGTAAATTGCACAGAGCTACTAAAGTTAGTGGTCGGTTACGTCATTACGTGTATGTGTGGTTGGTACAGTGCTTGGCTATCACAGTAGCACGTTATCGATGTAGGAGGGATTTGCACTAGCACCGTCGTCCCATGCGTGCCTCACTGCATCTCTTGTACCTAAATCTTCACTGATCATAGTTGACAAAACAATTCCGATGCTGCTCAATCTATCACCAAGATTATGGAGTTGCAACAATGCCTATCTTTTCTCTAATACAAAAACTGATTTGCACTAACTAAAATTTCACCAAAAAGAAGCAAAATATTATTACCACAAAAATAAAATGATCAGAAATAAAACTGTTACCCAATCAATTATGATTGAGGAGGCGAACTTAGCGTAGCTTAGCTGGTTGGGTTCCTTGTGGTGGAATCTACCCACCCCGGGTTCAAATCTCTGATTTGATATGGGTGTTCGTATTTTTCTGGATTTATTCTGGGATTAAATGGCGCTCCTACCCACCCCGGGTTCAAATCTCCGATTTGACATGGGTGCTCGCATTTTTCTGGATTTATTTTGAGATTAAATGACACTATTCTTTCATTGGTAGACAACATTTTTCTGGATTTATTTTGGGAATAATGACGCTATTCTTTCATTGGTAGGCGACGTGCCCGTCAACAGCGAGGCGCCTGTAGTGACTTCATCAATATCGAAATTTGTCAATCCAACTCAGTTCTTCGAAAGTACTCATAGGGATATGGTGTGCGTGCGTGCCTTCATAAGGGTGAGTATGCGCGGGTGTATGTAAACGTCTGCGTTTATCTCGCAAAAAAATTATGATTGAGGAGAATGAATTGATTATGCTAGAAATGTTTGCATTTGTGGATAAATTCTCAAAGTTAAAGATACCAACATTTGTTGATGGAGTGAGTAGTAACGAGTGAAGTCTGTTTGGCTAGTCGTTTTTTACGCCTGATAAGCCTCGCTAATATTGTTTTGATTGTTTTATTGTGAGAGAAAAACATTGTACTATAGCTGATGGCTTATAAGCCAAGCGAACATGACGCGGCACCCCTACTATAATGATTTAGATGTGGTTATTTCACATTGTCTTCGAAAAATCAAACTCGTGATCTAGTGCTTAACCATAACACCTCTTTACCACCACAAACTCAATCTAGACATAAGATTCTATCTTTTTAACATTCCATAGTCTTATATTAAATATTTTAGCTACTAAACAAACTCAACTACAAAAAATAATCTTATAAATACTACATCATTGTTATAGGATGGGTTCCTTCAACGTTGTGAGTATCCTCCCTTAGTAAATAAATAGAATGGAGCCAAACAATTTCCTTCAATTTGACTAGAGTGTATTGGCTGGAAAGTAGTAAAGTCAAAGTGAACCTCTATTTCGTAGAGGAGAGATAACCCCGAAATTGAGCTACTTGATTCTGTAATAGGTTTATTATGCCCGGTCTTGCTATTGACTCTCTAGTCAGCTCAGGAGGAATGCCTAACTCTGCGGGGACAGATTGAATAGTTGGAGCAGCTGATAAACCAGCCACAACAGTAACAAAATGACTAGTTTCAAAAGAGCAGGAGAAGCTACTCTCTTTTTAGTTTTTAGTCGCATCTGTGGAAGAAAAGGATTTTGATACTGCATATCATCAAACCGGTTTTTATTCTTACATTAAAAATAAATCAAATCTTGCCAAGTAGGATACAAGCTTACAACCAGTCAATTATGAACGAAACATCCAAGCCCACGTCAGTACGCCGCACAGAGCACCTCCAGGAGTTGCCGATTTGTTGTTGTGTAATAAGTGAACAAGAAGCCCGAAGAAGGTACCGACTTTTCTTGTATCTTGTCTGGGCTTGGGCCCTTGGCTCCCCCTCCTGTCGGCCAGATGGATCGGCTACATGTATGGGCTGAGCAAATAATTGGGCATTAGCTAGGCCGTCTGACCACGAACGAGGAAGCCTCGTTGGCGGCTGGGTTCTCTATTGTTCATTGTCATCGCCTCTGAACTATCTTCTCTTCTGATAAGCTGGTTGCTCCCCTTACCCAAAGGGCGCATTCGAGAGCGATAGACGATGGTCCTGTGTCTGTTGCACAGAAACTCCAACACCGGCTGCACGAGATCCTGATCGAGTACGTTCATTCAGCGGCGCCGCGACGACGAACCGGTGGCCAAGACAGCTGCGCGAACACGCGTGCAAACAACCGCAAGAATCCAGAAGTACGTACGGTGCGGGGCCATGCATGTCCACCGTACAGTACAACGTGTCATCAGATCGAGCGGCGGGTGCGGTGGTGATCATATCGATCACCCCGTGACCGAGCTAGCTAGCTTGAGATCTCATCAAGCGCTCGATCGCATGCATGGTTGCCTTTGATCCCAGCCGGCCGGCCCTCTCGCCTGTCTCGCCAAATATCGCGCGTGATACACGGACATAGATGTCCTCACGACGTTCCGGCCACCGGGGCACCGGCCGGGCATGAGCAGTTGAGCACCATTATTCATCCATCCGATCCCCGCCCTGTTTGCAACTGGCAGCTCAATCGTCGATGCATCCAGCGACGCATATTATATCATGCATGCATGCATGGTCCCAAACCGAGATCGTCGTCGTCGGCATGCATGCTTTCGTCCGAATCCAAATGCAAATGCAAGCTTCCAGATCGACCGGTCGGAATCAGCCACGTCCCCTTCACACTCTCTAATAATATAATGTACAGTAATGTATGTACGTATATAGTCGGCCTTATCATATCATATCATTGCATCGTCATGTGAGACGATTTGGATGCGACGGACGGAGCCGCCGGCATGTTTGAACGACCGCGTGGATCGACGACGTGCGTGAGCGGCACGGCACAGGGACATGCACTATCCCGGACCGGGTGCCTGCATCAAGGACGGCCGGATCGGAGCCGGCGGTCGATGTACTCCTTTATATCTTGCAGCACGGAGCTGGCGAATGGCGATCGACGACCGGCGACGACAGCTACCACAAGCCCCTTACTACTGGCCTGCTATATTGTGCTTGTACGGCCAGAGCCGGCCAGAGGCCTCCGTCATGCATAATTCAGAAGAGCGACGTCGTCGATAGGGATATACGTATCATATATTCCTTTGCTGATAGGTGATTGGTGAAGCAGCTATTACCCGAATCTTAATTAACTGTCTTATTATTACTGCTCTCTACTACTACACACTCTAGTCAGGATCAATTATTAGCTAGTTTTGTACTAAGTACTATATTATATTGGCCTGTTTTCCTCCGGCCAGCTACCTCTGTTAGTGCACATAAGCATGAGCAATATGATGTCACGATTCTATCACACCTGACGAATTGAACTAGTTCGATATCGATGCATGAATGGTTTTTTCTCGCCACTCCAGACAATATATATCTCCTAGTGTTGTTTATTTGTGGCTCTTATTTGTGATATGCCTTTGTTGTGAAAGTCGAATCTGGAGTGTGATCATGCATGCATCAAATACTGGATTAGGTAGGCTGCAGGCAACTAATTGTACTAGCTAATGGTGCGCGTCTATCATCGATCATTTACAATAATATACTTATGTCAAGTGATGATTGTATATATATGCAATCAAGCATGTGTTATTCATCGAGGGCCCAGGGGGGATAGATGGACGATCGAGGCACGGCGTATATATATAATATCCTACGACTGGCTAAAGCAGTGGTGGACCTTGCAGACTCATTGCTAAACTGTACACAAGTGCCACCAACAATGCAAACTAAAGTAGTCACAACAGAGAGTGACTTTCGAGGTGGCATCTGCTACATTCGAAGGGCAAATAAAACACCACCATATAAGCTCGATCTTTTTTTTTTGATGCAGCCATAGGCGCATATCTCATTAAGCTCGATCGATGATTGCCTTTTTGATGGTGTGCCCTGAAAGTGCTAGCATATATATTATTCTCTTCTCTTTCACCACCTGTCAGCTGCGAAATCATCCTGCTTTCGGCATGCATCATCTCACCTCACCAGCAGCTAGCTAGCTAGAGCGCAGCACATGCATGGAGTCATGGTGATGCAATTGTTTCACTGGGAGAGAGGGGATCGGAATGGAGGAAAAAACTCTACCGGCCGGGAAAAAAAAGGTTTCTGGCTGTGATTGGGAGATTGACCTTGCCTTGCCTGGGAATACTTGAAAAGCTTCACGTCACGGGACAAAATTATAGGCCTATAGTAGCTAGCTTAATGAGCACCAAAAATGATGGGGATGGTGGGCTTGGTGTCCAGCGTAGTCGTCATTGACTGACCAGTACTTCAGCTCGTTATTTAGCAGCTACAATAATTATCCTCCAGTCATATATACACCTCGCCCTCATTCATAATAGCCAAGGAACAATAATATTCAGGCTTCTATATGAAGTACCTGAAGGAACTTGAATCAAGAAGGAATGTATCTTTAGTTGAGCCGTTCCATCTACTTTGTTTTGTTGCCTTGCCTTCATTTTGAAAAACTAGACCAACATTGGAGGAACAAGGTGACATGCATGACCCTCGCGTGAGCCGCCGCCACCGTCGTCGTCTTCCCCATCTACCACGGCTGGTCCCCCTCCCTTCCCCTCCGGTATCTCACTGGGGTTGAAAGGAGTGGAGATCCATTGATTTTAATAAGTTTCTCTAGTAGATTGAGTCATTAGAGTTAGGGTTTCCATGCCAAAGTTCTTGGTATTGAAGTTTTATCTCCTCCTCTTCTCCGGCAATGGTGAAGGAGAAGGGTGTAATTGTGTTCTCCATGGCGGCTTCGTTGAAGACGAGGACGACAACTTCGGCGTCACCATCTTCATCAACATGACGACATGGAGATTTTTATTTCCGGACGACGGTATCAAGGCGGAGATGATGTCGCCGCCATAGAATAATTTTCTTCGGTCTCTTCTTCATTTTGTTGTGATTAGATCTAGCCACGATGAAAGACTGGGGAGAATATTTTTCAGATCAGTCTTCCTCGTTCTTCAGTGGCAGAAAGAAGATGAAGGAAGACACCAGAAAGAAGAAAAAGATCCTCAATTCCACCTACAGGAATGTTGGCCGTCGTTCGTTGGGCAGTTGTTCTTAGGCCATTTGCCGAGTATTTGCCTGTGCGGTCATCTACACTGCAAAGTGATTAACATGTTAGATTTTGAGTTGTGCTATTCACAACGTGGGTACTATTTCATGTTGCAAAGTATTTGTAACTTATTGATGTACCTAGGTTTTATATAATATAATTCTTGTTTAGTCGAAAAAAGGTGACATGCATGTTATAAGAAAAATGTTTGTGGCTGTGATCGGCAGATTGACCTTTTGCATCGGACTGGGAATACTACTTGGAAAGCTTCACGGGACAAAATTATAGGTCTATGGCTAGCTTGGTTTTGGTTAGCACCAAAAATGGTGGGGATGGGCTTGGTCCAGTGTAGTTGGCTAATCATGATCAGTAGGAGTACTTCCCTACTACCCATAGGCCATAGCTGAGTTGGTTAGCAGCTACAGTATTTAGCCTCTGGTCGTAGACCTCTCCCCATTCATAATAACCATGGAACAAATTCACGGTTCTATGTGAAGGAACTTGAATCAAGAAGGAATATATCTTTTGTTCAGCATGTCCGTCTAGTTTGTTTTGTTGCGCCTTCATTTTGAAAAAAAAAAAGACCAACCTAGGAGGAAAAATGTGACATTATATTAAGAAGAAAAATAGATACAATTAAATCCACCCTTACATCCATACCATCGACCAAGTGAGCTAGCTCAGCTTCCTTTTGCCTTCATTTCGATTGCAGTGCGTACTCCAATGTGTGGATCCAATATAATCTTGTAGGGTGAAGGACTTTGTAATGTTCTTATTCCTTATATATGGATATGCATATGTTCTCTCCTAAATGAAATTTGTATATCGATGTTAACATTATATCGTATATAACTATATATCATGTATAGTTACTATACTATTTTCATCCGTTTTCTATATACTAGCACATACTTGGAGTACAGGAATATATACCCTGATCAAACGCGAATACAATGCTCTTGTTGATGTACACAGTTAGGTGCCACCTTTTTTGCCATTGCCGATGTGCAACAAGAGTTAGTGGACCTGTAGCTAGGCTAGGGCTAGGGGCATGTTGATCAATGACACATCAAGGATGACCACATCGCCAAGTGGCAGACATCCCCTGCAAAAGCCGGAAGGAAACCCTAGAAATATTCCTTTGGTAGGCTCTCAATCAGATGTGACCACCCATGAATTGGGTTAGCAGGTACAGTACAGCACTACTAGTAGTATGCTGGTCCTGCTCTCCTACGGAGTACTATAAACAGAGCGGGGGAATTGAATGAGTTGAAAGCCATGCATGGATCTAAAAGGCAGTGTCCGTACACATGATGAGGCAGAGATGATAGAGCTTTACAGAGGCATCGGGTCGATCGATCATGGCCAGCCTTTGGCCCCCAATGGAATGTCTGGGAATCTCCGCGCACGCATGATCGCCGACGGCCGTTGCACTGCCCTGATGGCGCGGCGATCTTCCCCGGTCAAGATACCTACAATTGCGTGGGGTCTCTCTCCATCCACTCTCCAGCAGTCCAGTCTCCACTCCACTCCCGGCGGCCGGCTGATGTGGGGGGCGGGGCGCCCGCGCTTCTGGGCCGGTGTGGGCCTGCGCCGCCATACCGCTGCCGTTGCGCTCACACATGCATGAGAATGAGAACGGATAACATGTTTTTGGGAGCTAGGGGTTGTCATGGCGGCAAGGTTAGGTTAATCTTCCCGGCCACAGAAAAGGAGAGAGAGAGAGGAGCGATGATAGAGTCACATGCATGCACATTGGCGTGCACTGCACAGCAGGGCATTGGAAGATCTGTGCAGAGATGGCCCCGGCCCCTTTACTAGTTCCCTCCGAGTCATGCTTAATTATACTTGTCTTATTATGCATCCTCCTTCTGTTCTTCTATTCTAAGTGTCGTGTTTTAGTTAATATATATTTGAGGAGAGTTGTTGAGGCATGACTTGTGCATAGAACATAATAAAGGCATTTCCAACAAAGATATGTCTTAGAACACATATATGAGTCTTTTAAAAAGAATTATTGGGCAAACTGCAGTTTATACACAAGTTATTAATTCTTAATTAGTACAACCAGTATTTATATGATATCATGAAAGTACAAACATGCTAAATCATTATAGAATGAAATGAGTTTAGGGGGATGAAACTCCGGCCACTCGAAGGAGCAAAATGAATGGAGGAGTAGAGCAATAATAGAATAATAGGTCAGGACAAGACTGTACTCCAGTAGACAATTTTGACCTGCCAGTGAAATTAATAGGTATTCTTTTCAGGCAAAATAAGGAAACAAAGAGAAAACGAATCAGTTGTGGACAGAAAACATAGGTAGTATGAATCAGTGGCCTGGTCCTTTCAGGAAAAGGTTGCTGCTTTTAGACCTTTATTAGTTACAACCATGGTGCCCACCGGTTTCATTCATTCATAAGCTGCTTGCAGAAGATTTTGTAAGGCGACGACAGCACCCATTTCATTATGCACACCAGTCATTTTCTCCTTTTCTTCCTCTTTACTTAACAGTCCCATCTGATCTTGGTTGGCTGTATGCCTTTTTGTCGTGAGCGTCTGGTCTTGGTTGGATTTATCAGTTCCTTTTACCCAAGTTACCATCTTGATGAACAGCAGCTCCGATCCGTTCCTCGGTAGAAACAGAAACAGAAACAGTTGGGAGAAGCCAGCCGGGCGGGGTGAAGTGAGCGACCCCGGCCGGCCAGCTTTGCCCCAACGGCAACGACGCGGGCCAGTGCCGTCCCGTCTCCGTACTGGTACTGGACGTCTCTTTCTCGAAATTCTCGGTCTACAGCCTACAACCTCTGCAGCCGCCCGTCCGTCCGTCCGTTCGTCTCCCCGGCCAAGTATATTTATCAGGCCCCTTCTTCCCGGCGCCTCAACGCCCTCCGCTTCGTTCTGCGCGTCGTCCTCGTCTTGTTTCGTCGTCGTCGTCCCGGCCAGGCGGCGTCCGGAAACCGGCGATGGAGGCGGCGCTGGGGGCGCTGTGCCGCGCCGGAGGGTGGTCGTACGCGGCCGTCTGGCGCTTCCATCCCCAAGACCCTCGGTGAGCCGTGTGAATTGTGATTGCTTTCCGGTTGTGTCTTGTGTGTACTGTATTTCGTGGCGATGCATGTACTCGTTGGTATACGTAGCTAGGTGGTGGTTTCTCTGGCACGGCTGGTTGAAATTTTCGGAGCTCTACATGCTCGTGTTCTTCCCGTACGTTGCCTGCTTGTCGCGCATTTAATCTGCCTCTAGCAGGTTCCTGTTTCAGTGTTTCCGTCTCTCCTGAGAGACCAAAAGGTTGAATCCATCCTTAGCATGTTCAGCAAGAAGCAGCTAGCACTAAGCAATTGCGAGGGGTCTACCCTTAGAAGCCAGGGAACAGGAACGTGGCCACGTTCCACGTTCCGGGAACGTTCACGTCCTGGAAACACGAATGTTTCCGTTTCCACGTTATAAAATAGCACCTCAAGTTCCTGTTTCCGTTCTATGTTCCCGTTCCTCGGTGGGAACATCTCGGTGGGAACATGGCTAGTAAGGGCCTACCGGTATTTTCTGTAGAATGACTTCAAAAACATTGCAGGGACGAAGGGCAAGACATTCCTGTGTCTGTGTTCTTTCTGTCAGAAGTTTGCTTTGAAATCCGATTTTTTTTCATACCATTCTCAGGGAAATAGGGAACAACACTACTATTGCTAATTGAGAGTTTTATGTGAAGAGTTTGCTCGTGAGATTGCAAATTGCTGTTCTCATTGCATTTATTAGGAAGGGACGGAGACATGACTGGGTTTCCCTTTGTTTGTTTCTTTGAGCTAGTAGATGCGGCTGCAGGCAGCTGCCCCCTTTCCTCAACCTTTTTAGCTAGCAAAAACACTGTGATCCCATCAGAATTGACAGCAAGGTGTGTCGCCTCCTTTTGGTTTTGGATGCCTCTTTTCCCTTCCGACATGATGCATCGTGTCATTCACTGTCCAACTTTTGCCTTTTTTTTTTGCCTATTTTGTTTGGTTTCATTGCTTCATTGGTGTAGTCTGTGTACTATGCTGTGCAATTGACGAAGTAGTACTTGCGCCTATATGTCCAGAATACTGACTGGTGTTACCCCATTCGATGGCAGGTTGCTCACATTGGGGACTGGTACTGTGAAGATGAGGCAAAAACAATGGTTCAGAAGATGCTGAATCTTGTTGAAATTGTTGGGGAAGGGTACGAATGTACGATTAATAGATGTACCCGGTTATCTATGGCGTTTTATCTTGATGTTCAATTATATGTCACCATGCCCTATAGGTCTGTTCATTAGCGAGAATATATTTGTCTTAAAAAAGGTTTAACATGACATCAACTTATTTAGCTAATTTGATTTGATTATTGTCTTCTCCTCTAGAAACGGTTCATGTTTGTATTATATTGCTTATGATGCCATTTACTTTTACAAGTACAAATGCTTCTTATCTTTCCATTAGTACAGTGTAAACGTATGCCCTCTGCCCCTCTGGTTTCAGCATCCTAGGAGAAGCTCTAGTAAGCGGAGAGTGTCAATGGATTTACGACGATACTTGCCATGCGTTGAATCAGACAAGCCATGCTGACAACAGAGACTATCTGGTATAAATCTGTTTTTTCATCCAGCTTTATTGTGAGAGCTCATACTATTATGTATAGATAATTAATTTCTGAAGAATCCCTAGAGTTGTCAGAATAATATTTCATTCTGCCCTTCCTCTCTTTCTTCCATTCATTACCGCTCGTGCTACCATTTCCTACAGCAGACAGTTGATTTTAAAAAATAAAAATTACCCCCTTTCAGGGATATACCTGGTGGCAGCATCAGTTTCTGAATGGGATAAAGGTTAGTGTTTCTTGCCTGAAAAGCTAGGCAACCTTGACTATTTCAGATAGTTCTGAGTGCTTGTTTTAGCTTATACAACGTTAAATTGGATACTGAAGATCGGCACGTTGTATGCAGACTATTGCAGTATTACCTCTTCAGTTGCAGGGGCTGGTGCAATTTGGCTCCACAAGGAAGGTGAGTGATACTCCAAACTGCAATCTTTCTACCCTCGTGCAGTCGTACTGCCAATGTAGTCTTTATTAGTTGTCAGCAGTTTGGCTTATCAGCCGGCTTATCAGCCACCAAAACGGTGAAACGAACAGGCTGAGTAGAATTGTTACATTGTCTTGTGTCAAGCAAACATTAATAGTATGACAGTGTATTGCCCAATATGCATTTCTTGAATTGTTACATTAGCATGACAGGAGCCAGAAAAGCTTCCTTGAACGTTACTGCGTTTCAGAATTATAGAATGTCCTGTGAAGCATGCAGAATATGGATTTGTCAGGGTACAATTATATCCGTGTTTTTTTTTTTTTGAACCTGACTCTAATTTAACAACTCGCCAGGTTCCCAGGAGCTCAGTTTTTTTTAATCAGGTCAAAGATATATTTGATCGGATGAAGAATGCTTCAAGCGATGGTCCAATGGAGTATGCCCAGAACAACTCTGTTGCATATGGTCAGCAACCTATCCTTTCTTCATTGAGATCTGCCAATGACATGCTCGTACATAACAAGGTCAGCCCATTGCAAACTGAAACTTGAGGAGAATATTGAGAGAACAGAATCTATAAGGAGTTCGATGTGTTCTCCAAGTAACTCACAAATATCTTTAAATGATTTAACCTCCCATGGTACTGGTAACACCAGTATGGATACTCATATATTGGCCATGCCTGTTAACTCCAAGTCTATATATGAGCTCAAACGATTTGATAACATTACTGACTTGTTTCATCAAAGTGCTGATGACAGAATTGGTTTTCAAGTCAACTCTATTAAACAGCCTGGTTCTATTATTGCTGGTGCAATGTCTCGATACAAAAGTTCAAACAATATTCATATGACAGAAAATGATTCGTGTGATCAAAACACAGAATATACCACATACCTTTATACTACCACCAACTCTCCAAAGTCTGGCCTAGATGAGCTTTCTTATTCTGGCACTGGTTTGCCATCATCATTTACAGCAGTATCTGGAGAAGTTAAAGGTTGCCTGCAAACTGGGAGTGACAAATTTCTATGTAAATCTATATCATTCAGCAGCAACCCTTGTGTTTCTAAAATCCAAGATAATCGCCTGTCACCATACCAAGTCCTCATGCATGAACAATCCCTGATACCTGACCCTGGAGAATCTGTGAGACTCCTCTCACATGAAGAATCTTTTATTGTTCAAGGTGACTCGGTGCAATTCAAGGATACTACCCACTTTACATGCCAGGATAACAGTACATTTCCTGAATTACCAAACAGATCACCTGAAGAAGCTACTGCTGAAACTTTAGAAAACAACATGAAGGACTGTAGTGGAAATAACAGTCTGCTGGAAACTATGATGCTTGATCTTAGCACTAACAACTTTGTGCAAGATTGGTGGGATGACAGTGTTCTACTGGCAGAAAACCTTTCAAAGTCAAGCGAAAAGCACTCAGAGCCTGCTATAGAATTGGCCAATCATTCATCACCAACTGGGGAGAGAGGCTTGCATTTCGTACCTGTCGGAGAACAATTACTAGGTGATGTTGCACATCCACCTGCTGGACATCGTTCACTTGAGGTTGATGCTACTGCTTTAGCTGGCCGTGTTTCGGATTATCAGCTGCCTCAGTTTGCTTTTCGAGATTGCCTAACAGCACACAACGCACAAGTCCCATCACTGGCCTGCAGTAATTATACACCCAGAACCGGAAGTACCCAAAATGGTTCTTCAGAAGTGCCATCAGCAAACATATCTGTGGATGACACCTGCAGTTTCAACACAACAAACTCCAAGGGAAGTCAGTCGAGCAATCCTGAGGGGAAGGTTGCCAAGAGAAGAGCTAGAGCTGGGGAGAGTACCAGACCTAGACCAAAAGACAGACAACTGATACAAGACCGCGTTAAAGAATTACGAGAGATTGTCCCTAATGGTGCAAAGGTAATAATCAATCAAACACTTGCTTTTAAGTTTATCATGTTTTACATCGATCGAGACTGAATTAGTGATCCCTTTTTATTCGTTTTTTTTTTACAACAGTGTAGTATTGACTCTTTGTTGGAGCGAACAATTAAGCATATGTTGTTTCTACAAAGTGTAAACAAATATGCAGAGAAAATTAAGCAAGCTAATGAACCAAAGGTATCCTCTCTTAAATTATGTATTGATTAAATGTTTCTTATAAAGAAGTCCTCTATTATGACACATGCTGACTTGTCATGGTTGTTAAGATAATCGACAAAGAGAGTGGTGTTGTCTTGAAAGACAACCCAGATGCTGGCAAAAATGGTGGTGCTACGTGGGCCTACGAGGTTGCCGGGCAAACCATGGTTTGCCCAATAATCATCGAGGACCTTTCACCACCTGGTCAGATGCTTGTTGAGGTGAAAAACTGAACTTTAAGTGGCTCTTTCTCTCTCTCTAAGTGCAGCATATGCAGATAACCGTTTGTCTATTTAAAATTTACAGATGCTTTGCGAGGAACGTGGGCTCTTTCTGGAGATAGCTGACAACATACGTGGATTTGGTCTCACGATCTTGAAAGGACAGATGGAGCTCCGCGATGGCAAGATATGGTCGCGGTTTCTTGTTGAGGTAGAGAAGGAACCATATGTTCACATTCCTCATTTCTAGCTTCGTTAGTTGTTAAACTGTATGCGGGCTTTTGTTTTTTTCAGGCAAACAGAGAAGTCACAAGGATGGATATATTTTTGTCACTTGTTCAGTTACTGGAACAGAACAGCCTTGCTCGATCTACTGACCAGATGGCTAAGGTCCTGAATAACGGGGTTCCATCCTTTGCAAACCATCAGCGATCTCCGCTGCCAGTTCCAGTGGGCATTGCTGAGAGACTACAGTGACGGAAAATGTTTCAACTAGATAGAGTTAGATAACACGACTGTAACATATCTGGTAGCCAGAACTCCATGCATTAGACAGAGCCCAGTGATAACATCTGAGTGATAGTGTCACTGCAGCTAGAAATGCCAGTATCAAGAACATGACTGATGCAAACATGAGCTTCTAGCGCAGAAATTATGAACTTCCCTGATTGCCGGGGTGTGATCAGTGAAGTGGCATTCTTTCCTGCTTAGTTAGAAATCTTAGGTTGACACCTTGTCCCAGAGTAGGTAGGTTCTTGATACTGGTGTTTCTTATGCAGTGATGGCAGTCTAGTAGTACTATAGCTTGCAGTGCCAGAGCCTCACAGAGGCTACGGAGTATACTGGACTATCACCCTCCCCCCCCCCCCCCCCCTCTCTCATTTTGTGATTATGATCTGAATGATTAGTGAGCTACTTATGCAAGATATCAGAGCTTAAAATCTACTCGATGATCCTCGCAAAAAACAAAACTTTCGTATTAGAGGTACATTTATATTGAGCCAGTCTCCAGCAGCACAACTCATCTATCACAGGCTCACAGCAAGAACAAATGTGGAGCACAATGGGCAACTAAAGCTAACACAATTCTAATGCTACACACTACATTTTCTCAGGACCTCAATAAAGAGAATGATAGCACATGATTCATGCATCCCCTTCCTCTTGGGTCAATCTGATTACCTCGATTACCAATAACTGAACTAGTCATCAATTTAAGTTAGTGCCAATCGAACAACATATACTGAAAGAAACAATCTTAAAAGAAAGCTAAAGAAAGAGACATCTGCACATGTAATCCAACAGATGCATATGGGGGGGCTGGGCTTTGTTCATAGAAATACAATGGAATCATCATAGAAATCAAAGCGGTGGTCAAGGAAAACCACACCATATCTCTAGCCATTTTTTCCCTGCTGGTACTTTTTGGCAATTGGCACCAACTTGGATAATTACCAAAGCAACAAAATACTGCTGCTTTCTTTTTTATCTCCATATATTCTTTTGATTTGTGATGGAACTCCACACTATCATATCACCAGCCGCAAGTCAATTAGTACCAATCTAAATTCCCACTGCTATAAAGCATGAAACCTAAACTAACCTTTTTCTTAAAAAAAAAGCATGCAACCTAAATAACCTTGACAGAAGCTGTATCATAAATTCATAAGTCACTAGAAAACACGTTGCCGCGCCCTCATAAGATGATCAGTGTTAATATTAAAACGTGCTAATCTAAAATTGCTACGTGTTCAATCACTTATAATAGTATTTAGACTCCAGAAAAATATGCAAGGGGACCTACACCTACTGATACATGGGCAACTCTCTGTATATCCTTTCTTTAGAAAGATCAGCTTATATGTGCACCACATTTGCTTAGAAATCAATCTCTCAGAAACCAGCTATGTTATTTTTCATCTGAAAATTTCTCTACACTAATGCTAATATTTGTAGATAGCCCTTTTTTCTATCTTCTCAATGTATCTGTCCTATTTCAGAACTGCAGGTGTTTTCATTAAATCCTAAACAATAAAATCCTGCAGTTGGGAGCCAACATTGTGTAGGGCAAATCGAAGTTCCAGAAATGCAAATATTTTATTAGTCTTGAACTGAAGAGATCCAAAGATGAGAGGCGTACCATGATAAAATTTGCGTGGGCATTTGATCGAGCATCTCGTAGGCATAACAGATACTGTTGCCAGTAGGAGCTAACGCAGCTACCGCTGCTGAAGCGCCCAGTATCTTCAGCAAACAGGGGGCACCGTACCCTACTGGCCGGACGCTGCTCGCAATGGCCATGCGCTCCCTTTGGGTGACACTCCGTCGCCGTTGGCCACCGTGGCACAGTGGCCTTGTGTCGGGAGGGCCGCGCGTCTAGCCAGTCACGCCTTAGCATTGCAAGCTAGCTGGAAGAGGAACCCGTACGTCAAGACGGTGGCACTGGGAGGAGCTCCTTCCTTGGCAACGTGGGGTTGGCATTAACCAATAACCAGAACCGGAGTCTCGCCGAGCTAGAAGGGCAGGAGGCGGCACCTAGCATGCCGCCTTGCAGGCGGAGGAAGGTGCGGGCCAGACCGACGGAGCAGGCGAAGGGTGGAGTACACCAGCCGAAGCGACGGGCAGACGACGCGGTCTCTCCCGAGGGCTAGTGGCAGGAGCAGGAAACTCAAGGTAGACGCCGAGACGGCGGCGGCGGCGGCGACGACGACAGCACCAACCGGAGGAACGGAGCGAGCAGTGACGCGGAGGGGAAACGCAGGTTCACGATTCATGACCGTCCGGTGTGGCTTAGCATCATGGCACTCAAGATGGCTTCAAAATTCAAAACTTTACCAGAATGTTTGGATATAATTTACGAGATAAAATTTTTAAACCTAGTTATTCCATGAATTACACAATTACCAGATAACTAATTATATAATTTATCTGTAATTTATGAGATAAATCTTTTATATCTAGTTACTCTATGATTAGATAATAATTACCAAATACAAACGAGATGCTACAGTTCAAAATTTTATAAAGTTTTTGGATCCGATGACTTACAAAATGTCAGAAACACGCTAAAGCCAGGCATTAGATGGACGGCCCGATCAAGCTTTCCAGAGGATCCAACGTTAGAAAATTTCAGATGACGTGGCGCAATAAAATGAGAGAGTCCATCTTGCAGATTTGTTTTCGTAATATAACCTTAAAAAGTCCTCCTATGCTCAAATCCTAGCTCCGCCACTACCTTTATGGATTGTGGGTGAAGGTACACCCGTAAGCATCCATCAGTAGGGACTGCAGGAAAGGTCCATCTACATTACGACGCTAGAGTAAACTTATGGTCACATGTATTCGTCATGTTTACCTGATCGTTTCAGTGACTGATAAGTCGGTTGATGTTGTTTTTAACTGTTTTGTTATAAAAAAAATATTATTTCGATGGCTAATAAGTCGGTTGATAATCCAAATAAACCGGGTTCTTGTGGCCGCACTAACGGCCGCATCAGCTAGAGTAACAGATATGGGGAAAGAAGGGGGAGCAGGTAGACAGCAAAGATTAGCAGAACCGAGACGGCGATATCATTTACCGGCAACTTGTGCTTCTTGACCTTGAAATAACGAACACGCGTTACAGATGGCAGCAGTTGCAAAGGAGAAAGGACGTCCACCTGGTGAAGCTGCAGCAGCATCCACAATCATAAGATTATCAGGGTATATAAACTGGAGCACAACCAACGCCACGAACCCGTGTAGATCCATGGGCATGAACATGACCCATAGAAAAATGGATTAATAGGATCTATAAGACTTTGGCTCTCTCTTTTTATTTCATCCAAAACTTTATAATGATAGGATATGTAGGATGTAGAAGCCGGATATTTTTATCCATTATTAAAAAAATAAAATGACGATGGAGCCTTGGTGGTTCATGCCTGCTTGTTATGTTTCCCCCTGAACCATCGTGCCGTGTTCGTGCTCTCATTTCATCATATATTCATATCCATTTAGCGCTCAGCTCCTAAACGCCCTAGCAACCATGAACTGTGGTATTACGGTAACCAGAATTTTCGCTCCTACAGTATTATTTTTTCTCCCCAAAAGAAAAAACAAGAAGACGAAACAAAGAAAGGAGACCAAAGTTGCAAACACGGGGAAGCGACCGCGGGCTGACAGGCCGGACGGCCCGCTAGCAGCCCAACTGCTTCCCTCAGCAGTCAGCACCCACGGCCCGCCTCCCGTCCGTCGCGTTTGACCCGATCGGTGGCGGTCGCGGTCGCTGTTCCACCGTCTCCTCTCCCTCCTGCAACGGCCAGCCGTCTCGCCTCCCCTCCTCCGGCCTTCCCCGTCCGCTCACCTCCTCGCCCCGTCGGTCGCCCGCCCGCCCGCCTCGCAATACTTTTTCGCCCCCATCTTTGAACCTTCCTCCTCCACCGCTCTGACCAGGGCGGCACGGCCGAGGCGCCCATCATCATCCTTATAAAGTCTCCCTCCCGGACCGCAGCACAGCACGCAGCCGACGGGGGCACTCGAGCCTGAGAAGCAGAGAGGGCCGGGCCGGCAGGGTGATTCGATGGCGAAGCTGTACGTGCAGGCGGTGCCGCCCCCGGATCTGAACAGGAACACGGAGTGGTTCATGTACCCCGGGGTCTGGACCACCTACATCCTCATCCTCTTCTTCAGCTGGATCCTCGTCCTCTCCGTCTTTGGGTGCGCCCCCGGCACGGCGTGGACGCTCGTCAACCTCGGCCACTTCGCGGTACGTACGGCGGCATTCTCCTTCTGGTCCCCTTGCTACCGTACTCCTGTCGTCTGCCATGGGGATTGGGGTTGCTCGTTAGCTTGGGCTGCGCCCCTGGATCTGAGGTCCGCCGCCTGCTGTTGTAGTGGCTAGCTTGTTCGATAGCTCGTGTCCGGATGCTGCCGTGTGGCGGCTATGAATTCCTTCCCTAGCTTAAAATTTCCTGATGGTTTCGGCTGTTCCCACTGGCTGAATGTTGGGTTGCTCTAGCATCTTTCTGAAGCCCATCTTACTCCTAGGAAATGGCTCCAAGCTTGGTCGTCTACATCATGAGTTCTAAGTTCTAACTTCTATCCTCTAGCTGCATCTCATTCCTTTTACCACGTTAACTTTGGGATTCCTAAACTGCTTAATATTCATTCGAGGTTCTGCATTACTGAAGATAATTTAGGCAGATGTTTTCTCCTCTCAGGCAAATTACAGTCAAATAATACTAGGGTGCATAACAGTGACCTTGTCAGCAGCCAGGGTCTGTTTGCATTACGAATGATTTGGCAGGAACAGAGCGTGTATTGCCATCCCATGGTCCTTTCAAGTTTTAGCGTTTTAGCTATTGATCTCTTTAGTTACATGACGCCTTGGTTCAGACTTCAGAGTTCACATAGCTGCTCAATGTTCCTTTTGTTACAGTGATGGAGTGAGTGTTTCAGTTATCTGAATCTTTGTTGCGTTGTGGTCAACATTTGTCAGGGTAGTAGAATGGAATGTCTTGTTTCCAGGCTTAATGAGGTGTCACTGGCACACCCAAAGTGGTACCACGAGCATTGTGTTTCTTATTATTATTGACCTGCATTTGTAAAATCTAGAGTCCAAATGTAATATTAGGGTAGAATTTGGATTTCATACTTCATTGGTACTGAAACTAACAATGCCCGGCAGCATACTCAGTTTTGATTGTTCATACAGCAGCAGACAAATAAACAATTTACACTACAAAGCAGAATTACATTTTGATTTTCCTAGCATTGTATTAGAACTCTATTTGTATTTGCTTAGCCGAGTAAGATTACAGTCTGGCAAGTTTCTTGATCTGTCATCAGCCAGATTTTTTTTTTCATTTCTGTTACTTGCCTTGCTTCATTAAATCTTTGTTTCAGATCACCTATCATTTTTTCCACTGGAAGAAGGGGACTCCATTTGCTGATGACCAGGGCATGTATAACACACTGACATGGTGGGAACAAATGGACAGTGGCAAACAGCTTACACGCAACCGGAAATTTCTGACTGCAGTTCCTGTCGTTCTGTAAGGGCTTATCTCTTGCAAACGTGCTTCCATTTATACACGAAAAACTCTATGATAGCCTTATTGCATGAAATTATTACATGGATGGATAAATGAGTGGTGAATGTTATTTATAGCCAATAAATAGTTCTTTTAAAAAATATATATGCTAGTGATTTTCCCTTAGCACTGATGGTGTTGTGTTTTTTAATTTGTCACATCATATGATTGCATGAACTATGGATTGGTTAATAACCATTTAACTAACAATATATTTTTGTTTGAAGTAATTTGTTGTGGTCCCTTGTACTCCCTCCATTCCAAATTATAAGATGTCTGCTTTTCTAGATACATAACTTTTGCTATGCACTTAGATATACACCATGTCTAGATACATAACAAAAGCATGGCATTTAGAAAAGCCAAATCGTCTTGTAATTTGGAAGGGCACTGGGTGAAGGGAAAGGCCTGTGCTCTTTTATTGTATTTTCGTCAAATTTTTCTTTATAGTTTGTGTGGCATAAGTTCTATTTTGCTTCATATATGCTTGTGGAAAGGGATCTCATTCTATTCCATTAGATGATTGGATTCAAACTTCTAGATGTGGGTATCAGAAAATCTCCCTTGAGCTCTACCTCCTTAGCTTCAATTCAGTGTTGGGCTTTGAGAATGCCAAGTAGATCATATATGCCATATACAAGATAGTTACATTCCAAGATCACTTGGTCCGTTTAACATTTCAGTAACATTTATGTTATACAAGTGGAGTGATGTAAGTACATTTCAGTAACATTTATGTTATACAAGTGGAGTGATGTAAGTTACAATGGACAAATGATATCTCCCATTACCTCTAGTTTGTTTGTTTTTTTTAACAAAAAAGAGATAGCATGCACTGTATAATTTCATTTTGATTGTATAGTATCTTCAACAGTTATATTATAGAGACAAGATTAGCTTGAGTCCCCTTATTTAAGATGGCAGGTTTGAGTTTACGACAATAACTGGTATCAATTTGGAATTTGACACTGTCTTGCTGATATGTTTCGCCTGACTAGTGACTTCACATGAGTTAACATAGCGTGGTAATTATCTGAAGTTCAATTCTCTTTGCTTGTGTGACCTGATTGCATAATTAAGTCATGGAATTTCACTTATTCAAAAGAAAAGATATAGAATTATCAATAATACATGGACTAGCAGTTTTCCTCCCTGCATCCCCACATGCACACAATCTAATTTTATGTCAGACAGCCAGAATGGACTGTGGCACTAATATAGGGATGATTGCTCTGTTCTGCAGGTACCTCATAGCTTCCCACACCACAGACTATCAGCGTCCTATGCTCTTCCTCAACACCCTAGCAGTCACTGTGCTGGTTGTTGCCAAACTACCAAACATGCACAAGGTTCGGATTTTTGGGATCAATGCTGGGAGCTAAGTAGCTGGTTCCCACGGTAGACGGGTATACACGGTATGTTTCATTTGGATCAGGGGATGTGTTGCACCTAGCTCTAAACTGTTGTGCCAGAGTACCCGTGAGTAGTGTTTGAGATCTGTTTGTAGATGAAATGTTGTACAGATGACACGTTTAGATTCGTAATGTTGCTATATGTTGGCAAGCAAGAATTTGGCAATATTGATACATGTACAGATCCGCTCTTTGCCAAGAGGCAATAACCCATCGTTACATCACAGAATGACATGGCTGGTAATGGTTACACAAAACATTCTCTTACAGAAAGTCAGTTGAAGGATGATTGGTATGGTAAGTTGAGGTAAGTAGGTAACACCAAATATTCACTTGCATGATACATGAAGTCAGGTAACACAATATTCTCTTACACAAAGTATACACTGGTAGGTTGAGATTATAAAACACTATCGTACTTGAACACTTCCTTGTTTAGACCTGTTACCCCTTTTAGGACTAAGTATTTTGAAGGAATCTTGTAGGTTTGTAAGCGTATAGTTTTTTTTTTTCCCTACGTGGCCATTTGGAACAAATGATTGACCACCCTGAAATTCTACAAAAATTCATTCGGAATGGTTCAGTTGTCGGTGTATTGGGCCCGTTTATCCCCATCACCAGGAAATAATAAGCTCGATCTGGATGAGATAGGTCGAGCCTGTTAATGAAGAAGCCCAAACTGGACAACGTACGTCAACTACTTGTTAGATAAGATGTTAATCTACTCGGATTCGACAGGATTTTCTTGTAACAAACATGAAAACCATAGATCTAGGTCATTCAGCATTCCATCTGTAACCTTACTACTTTCGAGACTATTTAAGGAGAGGTAGGGACAATCCATTGGTAGATAGGTTCATTCTAGCAACACTGTAGCTTAAAACCCTCAATAAATCCATCAACATCCTTGTAAAACCCGAGCGTACAACACAAGAGAAGTACTATACCAGAACAATTATAAATCCTACGACATCATTCGATAGGATTGTTAGAGAAAATGTAACGAGGTCCAACCACTTTGGAAGCTTTCTTTTGTGATTACAAGTATCTCTCTTCTAATTCGTGTGTTTATCCTATGTTGTATCAAATGCTACCGTTGGATTGCAAGTGAATGCAACTATAATTCTATGTTTTTGTCTCCCTGCTCATGTGTTTTCGATATATATTCTGCAAGGTTTTGTGGACAATAATTAGCACTCTGTTTGTTTAAATTTATCAGATATGATATAATATTTTCCACTCACAACGAAACAACAGCAACCGGCTTATGAATAAAAAAAATCACCAACCTAACAAGACGTAGGTGGCCAACCGCCTGATTACTACGGTCATGGGGGCAAATAAATGCTTCCTTTACAACATATGCAACGCATGTTGTCTCCGTAGGTACCAATCGAATAGTCAATCACGATGGAGGCCCGCCCTATTTGTTTTCCACATGAAGGAAAGTAGGGCGGCGGAGGCACAGTGCCTGACTCTAGGACAGTGACTCCCATCACAGGTGGAGGAGACTCGTCTCCTGTTCCCGTGGCTGATTTGGAGAACCTGGGCGCGGCTACTGTTCCAGCATCTCCTCTCCTCAGCAACAATCTCGAACAGTTCTCGTGGTCGCCTGAAACAAATAAAGGCATGGATCGTCGGACATACAACTTTTCTGATAGACTTGTCGCACGGTGAAGTTTTTTTTTAAAAAAA
The DNA here is from genome assembly GCA_022036555.1 of Microstegium vimineum. NCBI lineage: Eukaryota > Viridiplantae > Streptophyta > Magnoliopsida > Poales > Poaceae > Microstegium > Microstegium vimineum. The sequence continues at coordinate 38,540,324 of CM039131.1, forward strand.
AACACTGCACTGCAAGCGGAACGTTGCAACTCAACAACTAGGAGTGCGTACCGAGTACGCACCGAGTCGCCAGTGGTGGTTGAGTCTGACGAAGCAAGTCGAAAGATCAGTCGCCACCTGCGAGCACCCACGCGGCACGCCTTACGCCTACCGAGAAAGGGCATGTGGAAGTGGAACTGCGAAATGCCGACCGGAGCCGGCGGATGGGGGCGTGCACCAGTGGTGCTTTTCGGCGTTGGGTCCTCGTCGCATAGATTGCGGTGGTGACACGAGCATACTGTACAGCAGGACTCCGCTCCGCCCCGCCTGGGTCAGGTCACTCACTGGTCGATGCGCGCAGTTGAAAATGCTGTCCCAGGTGCCGCCCGGGTGCTTGTGCTTCCTCACCGGTCGTCAGTCGTCACCACGACGACGACGAAATTCACACTCGGCGGCCAGGGCCACCAGCCCACCATCGTCTTCGCCGGTTTCTTCAGGCGAGTCCATGCATACAAGAGAACGGGGGACGGGCACGTAACTACGTAAGCAAGGTGATGCGAGCAGTGAGAAGCTGAGAACGCACGGAACTCGAGCCCGCGTATGGGTGTCGTATGGATGGAGGAAACCTGCCTGTTGGGACGACAAAATACTCCGATATTACCATACGCCGAATGTCCACGTCAGTATCAGGCTATGCTATCAGCAAGAAGGAGGACGTCGAACGGTCGAAGGCGCCTGGATGGATCTGTTACGAATGAGCGTGAGCCGTGGGCGCACGTACTTGCCCTCTGCATTGCGCATACGGCTCTGCCAGTTCGTTATGGCTGTTCGCCGGCCAGGCATTGATGAGCCCCCGATCATGCGTCGCCGTCGCCGTACCGGATCGTAACCATATACTATTCATCGGCTGCCCGCTGCCGCATTGAATTGAATTCGACCAACATGCCGGGATGGGCCTTGGAACATTCCAGCCCCAGCTTCCTCCATTTGGGAGTTCTGAATTCAATGGTGGCGGCCCCTAGATCTACGGCGGACGGATGGATGGGTCAAAAACCTTTCAGCCACACAGAGCCACAGGGGGGAAAGGGAAACCAAACAGGCCTTCCTATATCTACACGTCGGTAACCTCCGATATGGATCCGTAGAACTGATGAAATTCCCCTTGTTCGACCGATCTCAACGAACGTCAGTCCCTAGCTAGCTACTACTCCAGAATTCACCGCCCGTTGCACTTCAGAATTCACCGCCCGGGCGATCGGAAGCTGAGTGGGCCTGCAGGCCGGTGCAGGGGGAGGCGCACCGATGCACGATGCTGTTGGCGCGCGGCCGAACACAACTGGGGATAGCATGGCGCCACATGCCGAGTGGCCGGCGCCCAGGCATTCACCACCCCCCCAAGTGCCAGCCATCGTGAGCGTGGCGTAACCCCCGGCAGGCGGCAGCCCTTCGCCCGTCGGTTCCACTCGGCTTCTGCTTCTATTCTATCCCAGCTGCCGCTGCGCTCGGGGCCCAAGAAGATCAGACAGGTGAAAACTGAGAACTCGGAAAGGAGCCCGGACAGCAGCAGTACGTAGCCACTCCCCTCTGTCGGACAGTTTTATCCGAGAATCTAGTACGAGTAGCTGCTACAGTGCTAGTGTGCTACTGTACACTACTTCCAGGAGTACTACTCGTATACGACGGATGACATTTCTCTCATGTATTCTTTCAAAAAAACATTTCATCTCATGTACGGCCCGCATACGTACCTAGAAGCGTACGTACTTCGTATGTGTACTGTATTTGTATGTAGCAGGAACTCCGATCGGCTACCATTGGCGACTACTCCGTACTGTACTCCGTAGTAGAGAATACGACTAGTACAACACTAGAACACACGTTGTAGCTTTCCGACGGGGCGATCGAGATCGAACCGGAGCAGGCAGGTATGTCGGCACGTGGGTGCGTGCGTGCTCCGGCCGGCCGGCGGTCAGGGCTCGAGCTCCACCGACCTCCTCCGACCCCGATCTTGATCCCGAATTCGCAGCTGCATGCTACACGCCGCGCTGCTATAGCACGGTGGTTGGTTGGCAACATTTCGTTCGCGTCCAGGGTGCGGTGGTCACCCACACACGCGACCGGCGACCCAGCCAGACGGCTAGCTTCGAAACCAAGGGAAGGCCGGCCGGGGAGCCCCTGCTGCAGCACCTGCGCGGGGTGCGTGGCGTGGGAGTGGGACTGGGGATGAAGCTGGAACAGTAGAGCTGGGTGGGTCTGCACCGTCGCCGCCGCAGCCGGACGTCACCCTACAGGAACACACCAGTACGTTGATCCATGTAGCTAGATCCTTAAATAACTATCGACCTCGTTAGCCAAGAAATTAAATGATTTTAACTAATTTTATATAAAATATTAATATTTATGATACATAATTAGTATTATTATAATTAGTACCATTGATACATCATTGAATTTTTTTTTATAATAAATTTATTTAAAAATATATAAAGATATGCCACAAATTTAGAAGCAAAGGAAGAATTATGCCACAAATTGGCCCTGCATATATAAAGAATATAGTGAACTTGATGGCAACAAAAGAAATAAAAACCTTTTCTCAAGGTTCAATAGATAAAGATATTTTAAAATACGAAAAATAATCACCTCTAAATCCTAAATCATAAACATATCATGAAGTTCTATTATCCATACATTTAAAAAAACATAAGCATTATCTTGAGTTATACTAGCACAGTAGCACTAACAACCTATCTTAAAATAAGCTACAAACTACTCTTCAATGTCACTCCCACAGTCAATTGTAAGGCATATTTTTAAAAAATATTCAAAGTATATTTTGTCCTTAATTTGATTTCTCTTATACTTTATATATTGACTATGTAACAACATCAACATCACCAGATTATCAATTTTAAATACTATCTATCCATTCCACCTATGTATATACCAAACACAAATATAGTGACTCATGTTTTTTTTTTGTAAAGTTAATTTTTCAAAACAAAATGTGCATTACATTATAGAGAGAGAGAGAGAGAGAGAGAGAGGAGAGAGAACCTTACTACCACATTAATTAAGTTTAAGATATTTCGTAGAGCGCAAAACCATCACCATCTATGTTTTGTGTCTATTGTTGGAAACTAGTAGTATCTTTAGATTCATATTAAATGGTATAATTATATTTGTTTGTAAACATAATTTTTTTGCATAAAATAAAGCTTCACGGTTTCGTGAGGACAAGTGGACAACATGTTGTCGTAAAAACGTTATGATTTTAGGACTTGTTGAAGTTCATCCAACAATTTGCCTAGCCACACAATAGTACAACAATGTGGCATAAACTGTTCACTGATATCAATTATGAATATATGTTTCTTTGTTTTGGAAGACAAACATGAGTATATATGAATGTCCTTGAATATTCCTTTCCAAGAAAAATAATATCCTTGTATAGTTCAAATATAATTTAAGGACATACATATGTATCTTTTCTTAAAGGGAAAAAAGATCAAATTTTGTTGTAATTCAGAGTCACTTTAAGCTCCAAATTGCACTTTAATTCATTGGTGTGGTGAACTGTGTGATTACATTTTGCAGCAATAATTCTGCTATATCAGAGAACATTGTGGTATTACTGCTAATTTACATCCTAGAACTCTCTGGTACCCAGCTATTTCCAGAAACTGAATTTTCCACCGTCAGAAAGCACCAACACGCAGAGGTAGACTTAAGTGCAAGAATGCATGAAAGAGGCATACTAGTGCTGGAGCGCTCAAAAGAGAACTGAGACGAATGCGTTGTAGTAGGCTTGTAGTCCAGATGCATGCATGCATGCATTATGCATATATGCTATAGGGACTAGTTTCTCCTCTCCTAGCTAGCTCTTCACCTCTCGCATAAATGAACAAGTGCAAGGAGCTGCATGTTTAGGTAGAGGGTGCTATGGAGTAACTTGAAAGGCCACGCCTTGGACATCCCCAATCGTATCCATGCATTTGTAGTATGTATGAAAGAGATGCGCACGTAGAAGTTAAGGAAGCCATTGCACCACAAGGTATATTGATATATAGAGGATGCACAGCAACTACACTCCCATGCAACTAACAATGAGCAATCCCCTTGTAGTTCTAGGATCGGAGGGCGAGGCAAGGACAGCATGAAGACAAAGTTGAGACCACAGCCCAGAAAATAGATACACGAAAAAGGCAGATTGAGACATGTAGGTGATAGTAGTTACAAATAAGCAAGCAACTTGACAAAGAGTCAAAAAGACTTTGGCAAAACTAGTGTTTAATTGCCGTTAGGTTAGATCAGTAGAATGTAGTCGCAGTACTCATCTGACATAGAGTAGTAGTAGTAGTACTTCGTTAGAGAGTACTCCTATAGAGTATAGTAGTAGTACATACTACTATAGAAATACGAGAGAACTTTCCTTAAAGTTCGTGTACTGTGTTACTTTATCAATAGTTATCAAAGGTCGAAGCAATGATGTGAATCATGGGAACAAGAGCATGCACACATAATCCAGGCTTATCCACACATTGTTAGGTTGATACTGATATCAAGGAACTAAAAACTACCATACTACAACCTACATGCATCATTTGGCATTTGGTATATAGCAGAGACTCCAACGGAGCATATCGTTATTATATATACTACTCCCTTCAGCACATTGAGGCAGTACGTACAGTTGTTTAATACAATTGCCCAATGCATCAATGGAGTGATGAAACAAATATTCCTCCTGCCCTCATCCCTAGGAGAATATTTTTTGTGGGGCCCCTCTAATTACTCATCGATCTCTCCCAAGAGAACAACTGAACAAGTACTGCTATTTCTTGGCATGGAGCCATGGACGACGCATGGTGACTGAAGAAGTGAAGAGCTTGTGTGCCATACTGCCTACCATTGCAGTACTACACAGTACTACAGGCCATGGACAAGGAGATGCATGGTGTGGTACACAGGTACAGGCTGGTTGGAAGTATCATTGGGTGACAACTTTTTGGTGTGGGCAGGTGAACACTGGGCAAGTGTGAATGCTTAACAACAAACAAAAACAAATGAGTAAAAAGTTGCATTCTTACCCACTTGGACATGAAAGCCTGAGGGACGGAGATAGTAGATCTCAGAAAGATGCAAGAAGGACTATGATGAGCAGTGAGGGGGTTAGCGTTTGTACCTTTTGGCTTACAAAAACGATAAAGATGGTACAAATGGCCTGCCCAGGCACTTACAGATGGCCAAACAAATATGATATTATTATTATAAAATACTGATATCCATGTGGAGAAAGTTTCTTTAGGCAGTGGGGTGTTTATACGTACATATTCTCCTGCTCCATCTCCATGCGGCCATGCCTTCTCTTGCTGCTCCATCCTGACCTCCTCTCCCTCAACCACTCTCTCTCCTCCCTTCGCTAGTGCCTTTCATGGCTGGAAGATTCTTGGTTTGGGAAGATGGATGGTGAGACATGACATCTCAGAGCTCGCCCTGCTACAAGAAAAAGGAGCGCAGGCAGAGGTGACAGATAGAAAGACAAGCTTGCAAAAGTGGAGAAACATCGAGCTAGCTAGCATCAGATAGATATACATTACTCTAGTTTATAACACTGTGAATAATACCAATAAAATATACATTACATGCGCTCAAAAACAACCTTTGTTCTCATAAAAAAGTAGTACTTGCTACTGTTATATATGAGCCTAGTACATCATAATTAAAGTAACAAGTCAAAAACAAAATGAATAATACCTCTAATAATTTGGATGAATACACAAACTTGCAAGTCCCCTTGAAATTATGATCTACTAACTCTACACCAGTAGCTTCAAAGTTCACACACACTGCACCCGTTGTTGTTACCAACCAAACACACTGATGATTCACTAAACCTTGTGTCAATGTGTGGCGTGAAGTGAACACACTGATGTTACCATCTAACTTGAAGCCGGCCTAAAAACAAGCTTCCCAAGCTAGCCCCGGTGCTACAGTGAAGCAGCTACCATGGCAGATCAAAGTGAAAGATCAGAAATGAGAGAGACGACGACCAAGAGATGTCGACGATCAAGCAGCTATGTATCATGACCCCTGAATTTTTTTTTTTACTCAGTCTCTGGTGTGTTAGAGCCCCAATTAAGTCGATGGTCAGCAAAACACACATGAACTCGCGACGACGACGACGGCGGCGAGAATGAAGACGAAGAACACCACCAGGAAGGAGACCAACACTAGGAAAGAGATCAAGGCGACCACCACCGATCCATGCCAACCTCTTATTGAACCCGGCCTTGTCTCTACTGCATGCCTGCCTATGTCTCCAGTCGCCCATGCATGCACGCTCGCACGGAGGCTTTGCATGAGCCATGCATGGCGCCGCCCCCGTGCATCGATCTTCACCAAGAAGCGCCACTGCTGCCGATCATGCCGCTCCAGAACCCCGGCGTGTCGTGCCCGCCACCAGGGCCACCGCCTTCTTGCTCCTTGCTGTGGTCAAACTGAGTGTGGCTGCTATTTCCATCACCGGCGCCGCCACCGGTTGCACCACCACCGGCCACACCTCCTCCTCCAGAGCTAACCGGCGGCGGCTTCAAGTCCCCGAAGGGGAACAATAACCTGCCCGCGTTCTCCGGTACGCCCTGCAGCCCGCGCGCGCTGGAACCGTACCCCGCCGCGGCAGCAGCAGCACCGGACCCCGGCCCGCCGTGCGCGTCCAGAGAGAACCCGAGCACGCTCTGCGACGGTGGCGGCGGCGGCGTGCGGAACTCTCCAAGCGCGAACCCTGCCGCCGCCGTGTAATCTCCTGGAGGATGCATCGGCACCTGCAGCGGCATGTAGCAGCCGGAGCTCCGCAAGAGCTCCATTGCCGAGAGCGCGCCGACCGCGCCGCCGCCGCCGCCCCGGCCGTTGCTCGTCGTCATCCCGCCGCCGCCACCCGGGTTGCACACGTTGCTGCTCTCCAGGCTCGGGAACGCCGCGAACTCGTGCAGGCCACCGTGGTGCGGGAACGCCAGGTTGAGGTCGTGGTGCGCGCCCTCGTGCGCCAGCTTCGGGCTCTTGGAGTTGGACGCCGCCCCCGCACCCGCCGTGCTGCTGGCCATGGACGAACTCGTGACCGAGGCGGAGGCGGACGCGGACGCCGACAAGGAGGAGCGCTTGTTCTTGCGGGAGCCGCCGCCCACGGGGACGTTGCGCAGGGATCCGCCCTCCGTCCAGTAGCGCCGGCACGTCTTGCAGAAGTAGCGTGGCTGCTGGAGGCTGTAGTTGTTGTAGTAGCAGAATTTGGTGTTGGTGGAGTTGCACCGCGGGCAGTTGAGCGCTTTCTCCTTCTGCGGCCGCGCGCGACGCTCGGTGCTACCCGCGCCCGCCCCAAGTGCCGACGACTGCGCCGGCGCCGGCGGGTTCGGATTCGGATTCGAGACTTGGCTCGGATTTACGGCGCCCGCGTTGGCCGCCATCAGCATCTCCTCCATGGGCTTCACCAGCCCTAGGCCCTGACGACGACGACGACACGCGCATGGTGCAGCAGCAACACATCATTAGAACGCAGAGGATCAGGACCAAAGTTAGTTAAACAATCACAGCAAGAAGCAAGAACAAAAATAGCATGTGTGGGCGTGCAGAACTGCAGATGCAGCAGGGAAGGAGGGGGAGCTGGATGTGTGGGGATGGCTCCTAGAATCTTTATGGCACAACTAAGAACCAAACAAATGGATACAAAGACAGATTAGAGAGAAGGAAAAAGAAAAAGGGAGAGGAAAGGTAAAGGTGATGAGGCAGGCAGGCCGGGGAAGAAAAAAGATTAAGAAAGAGAAAACACAACACACCACAGCACAAAACACACCTTTGCTGCTTGTGCTCTTGTAGGGTTGGGGGTGTGTTCCAGTACTACTACTACTGCCGCTGCTAGCTGCTTCTGCTCCACATCACCATGGGACGACATGGCTGCTCTTTTGATGCAACAAACCAGGAGTGGTGAGCCGAGGAGAGAGAAGGAGAAAAGCCATGGAGGAGAGGGGGAAAAAAGGAGGATAAAAAGGATGATAGAGAGGAAAGGGGGATTAGAAAGGGAGGAAAAGAAAGGTGGTGGTGGTGTGTGTGCTGCAGCTGCTTTCAATCAACGAGTGAGGCAGCTATAGTAGCAGAGGATTAAAGCCACAAAGCAGGCCTCACCTCCAAAGGCTACGGATGAGATAGATGCTGATGATGGTATGCATAGATCTACACGAAGGAGATATAAAGGAAGAACAGAACCCAAGAAGAGACTGGGAGAGATCATGGTCTCATCAAATAAAGCGCAGCACGCGCCAAGAACAAGGCGCAGAGAGGAAGGAAGATGAACACCAACAGGATCGAGAAAGAACAAAGGCCAAATTCTCACAGATGATCCATATGTGTCCGAGCAGGGTAGCTAGCTAGATGCATGTGGTGCAGAAATTGATCTTTGTTTCGCAAGATAAATTTACCTGCTGCCACTGGGCTGTATCCATGCAAGAACTCCAATTCCTTTGCTACCCACACAATTCTTTGCTTCTTGGATGCAGGAGTAGCCCGAGGAGGGGAGAGTTGGAGAGGAGGGAGGGTGAAGAAGACGAGCCCCCGCTGGATTTCTTGAGCAAAGAGAGAGAGAGAGAGAGAGAGAGAGAGAATGCCCTGTGGTTGGCCAGTGTGAGTGGGAATTATGCCTCCTCCCCCTCCCTCCCCTCCACGCTCCTCTCTCTTGCCCAATAGCCAATCTAGTAGTATAGTGGAGGATTCTTTTTTAAAATATTTTTATGCACCTCTCAGATGCTGCTGCTCGCGTCGTCAGTGATGGGAAAAGAATTTGGAGCGCTGTGTTTGGCCTGCAATTGTGGCCAATTTTGGTTGTGATAGTAGGCAGCTGCCGAGAGCAGTTGCGTTGCGTTCTTGCTCATGACTCGTGAGGTCCACAGCAGTCAACCGGCCCCACGGAGAGGTGAGGAACGAAGAGGGAGCCCTGGCCCCTGGGAATGGCGGTTTGTGGTGTGGTGCGCAGGCGGCGTGGCACGTGCGGCTTCCCTCCCTGGGCGTCACTGTTTAGTGCTGCTTTCCCTGTTCTCCTTTTTTCTTTTTTTCTTGGCACATGCGACATGGCACCTGCTTCTTTCATACTTCTAATCCGAAATTGTAAATTTTTTCGGACATATAGTGTTTATTTATGGTATACAAATATTCTCTTCGTCTAAAAAAAAGTATAATTCCAGATACCAAGCACTTGCCTAAATTCATACCTAAGATTATATTTTTTGAGACCAAAGAAGTATTCCCTCCATCTCAAATTATAAGACATTTTAAGAATCTTGAGAGTATAAGCATATCAATTTTGACCAATAATTATAGAGAAAACTATAAAAATTTATGACATCAATTAAGTATAGTATGAAAATATGATTGATAACGAATCTAATGATATTTAGTTGATATCATAAATATAATTATATTATCATATAAGTTTGATAAACTTGAAATACTTTGACTTTTTAAAATTCTTAAGATGTCTTATAATTTGGGATAGAGAGAGTATAACCTAGATATATAAAATACATGTATATCTATATATATAATATGAAAAACAAAATGTTCCACGAGGTATGCACCTCTTATAAATTCTAATAATCATGAAGGAAAATTAGATTCTATCTATAGCTCATTTTGTTCATCATCACTGCTTCAACAATATTTTCAGCATTGTTCGTTAACACTGCTTCAACAGTACTTTTCAACGAAAGAACTGTATTTTTCTCTCACAATAAATCAGCATAACCATTTATTATAAGCTAAAAGCGAAACAAACAACTCTAATATAGAGTATTTATGTTTACTACTTTCGCTCCAAATTATGTAAGTTGTTATAGCTCTTTTAGATATATAGACTAATAATCTAGAATGATGAGAATATTTATCTTTTATGATGAGTTGTTATCTTATGTTGTAGGTGTACTTTTTGGCCGAAATAATAAAACATAATTATTGTTGAGGTAGGTGGACATTTCTTGCATAACCACCGGTGCACCAAGCTAACAAGATGGTATACAAGCTCCATTGGTTGATTAGTCACACGATCATATCACACCTATAGTCGTTCCTGTTTTTTCCATGGATCGCATCACTAAGTCAGTGCCATCATAGAGCTAAAGAAGTTAGAGCACTGCGTACCACAGGATGCGTGGACCAAATAAATGTTTCGAGGTTTTCAACATAGTTGGAAATGACTTATAAAATAAACAAATCGATTATCTCTGAAGCGCTCATTTTTTTTTCCCTAAAATGTCATAGTCGAAATAAAGCAAGGTACGTGGTTGTTGCCAAAAAGATGCTCGCCTACATATACACAGCGTGCAACTTGTGTCAATGGAAGTGGATACCATCGAATGATCCAACTTTGTAGCGCGTATCGTTTACCTTCATATTCCCATGCTTTTTTTTCTCTATATTGTTTTTTTCACCTATTATTTTGTATGGTGCTTGTGTAGCTAAGAGCGCCTAAAGTGTTGGGCTGATGGGTCAGTAAAAACGAACCGTAAACACTAGAGTTGTCGAACCATGGATGTTACAACCAAGAAGGCATCTTGCAGACCGTTCAAACCCAAGGAAATGAAATACACGCGAGCTCTAGTATGGTAGAGAGCCGGACAACCGATGTACTGGCACATGGCCGCAAAGGAGGGAGAGAGATTTTTTACTGGTGGGACCATGAAACCAATGTCTACACTAGGATATCGGACCAATACTTCCGTTCGAAAACCAACGTCTACACTAGGATATCAAACTAATACTTCTGTTTGATTTCTTCGAACCTTCATAGTGTTTGGTTCACGTCAATGTAACGTGATTCGTTTACTGCGGTAAACGATTCCATTATTTAGTGTTTGTTTTCGGCGTCGTAGAATCAAATACCGCCGGTATCAGATACCGTACTGTACAAAGTTGATACAGGTCCCGCCTCCACGTAATCAGATAACGATTCGTGGTTTCCTCCCGCGATCATGTACCCTTTCCGTTTTCATTACTTTTTCAACAACCAAACACGTAGCTTATGGTTCGCTCGAACGCAGGAGCTGCCCCAACTACTCCATTCTTTCCGGAGTGCAAGGTATTTTAGGGTATGTTTGGATTTATTAGCAACCGAAGTTAGCTCACCTGAATCTTTGTTTTAATCCCTTTTCATACATGTTGCTTAGGGGTGTATGGTTTCAGAGACTAAAAAAAAGTCCCTGTCACATCGGATATCTAGACACTAATTAGAAGTATTAAATATAGACTATTTATAAAACCAATTTGTCAGCCGAAAACTATTTTGCGAAACAAATCTAATGATATGAGATAGTCTATGATTTGATAATATGGTGCTACAGTAAACATATGTTAATGATGGATTAAATAGGCTTAATAGATTCGCTACATGACGCTGTAATTAGTTTTATAATATAAATTATATTTAATTTATTTAATTGATACTAAACATTCGATGTGACAAAGGACTAAAAATAAGTCTAGGCAACCAAACACCCCCTTAGTCAGAAAGGGAAAGGAGAGGAAAATAGAAAATTTTGGTGTTCTCAAGCACGGCATAGCAAAACTGAAAAGTAGAGAAGCAAGTACTATGATGAATAGAAAAAGATTAACTAGTGAGTGAAAAAACATCCCGTCTCATCCGTCGTGTCTGTTGAGGAACCAATCAAGCCCATCTGCTGGATTGCATCACTCCTCCAATCCGGTACATGCTCCATTTATCTCCCGACCATCCCGCGGTTTTCCCCTTGAAAAGTGTACCTGCTAGACCATCATCTTCAGCTTAAAAAATTATAGAGGGAAAGAAATACTGCATCAGCTGATTGAACTGAACAACATATGAACAGTATGCTCCTGGTTCCTGGCTCTTCTGGTTCGTGGCTCGAAAAAAAGCGAACAAACGTACAGTATGCTTCTGGTTCACTCCGCCGCTGCCCGGGCTGCCGTCCACAATCGAGTGGACAGTCGGCTCGATCAGTTGGACAAGTCATGCATGGGAGTTGAGTTGTGCATGCTTGAAGGAAACTCAGAGCTCACACGCGTGTCCGAAGCCCGATCAGCAGCACCCACACGACCAATGATGGCGCCCTCGCCGGCCGGCCGGTCGGCTGATCGATCCGTCGATATCCATACAGCTCCTCGACGCTCGCAGCAGGCGTCGTCGGCACGCGAGCAGCGCGCCACGGCAAAAGGCACAGTAACCGGCTGACCGCCCGCCCCTGCGCGGTGGCGTGGTGCAGCCTGGCCCCGGTGCCACACGCGCGGTGCCACGTCCCCCCCCCCCCCCCCCCCCCCCCCCCCGGCCCCGGTGCCGTGCCCCCGCCTGCCCGCCGAGACGATCGATCGATCGCACCTGACCTGACCCCGGCGGGGCGGCGGGCGGAGGGCCCCAGCGCGCCATACATGACACATGCATGCATGTGTCCCCGCCCCGACAACGTATGGCACGCCGCAGACCCACCAGGCCGGCCCCGGCCGGCCGGCCGCACGCCGCGCGGCCGGGCCGGGCCGCCTCTTAGCAGTAGTAGACGGCTGGGTGGGTGGCTGGCCGGCAGCCCGCGCGCGCTGGCATGATGGTTGATGAGTACTCCTGCTAGCATGATGGCGCGCCACCCGCCGGCGAGCAGGCCATCGCGTGCCCCCGCTCGGCTCGGGTCTGTCCTGTCGCGAGCGAGCTTGCGCGCTCCGCCTTCGAAAACGCCTCGTTCGGGCATGGCGGCTCCACGTACGAGCCCACGTAGTACGTGCCCCCTCCCACCCGGTCGGAAAAGGCATTACCAAAAAGGGGGGACGAGGTGCAGAACTACTGTGTTTCACACGTTACTCCACGATCAGTACAGTGGTACAGTAATAGGAGTATTTTGCAGAGGAAGAGACAAGAGAGGAAGCTCAAATCCACTCCAGGCGATTTGCTCCTTTCTCGTGCCTGCGCGGCAGCTCCACGGAGTTCTTCCGTCGTGAATCCGTCGGGTAGCGGCCTAGCGGCACTACCACGCAGCCGATCGTGAGCCGTGCGGTTTTCTCGGAGCTGACTCGAGTCCAGCAATCCGAAGTTTCAGACTCCCCTGCAGCAGCAGCAGCAGCAGCAGAAAGACATGGAGTTTAATGGGACAGTGAAAGTTACGCGGTCCCTGATTGATCAGGTACAAGCGTCATTAGGTAGCCTATCTTGTACTGCTGCTTTTCTTTCAAAGGTACTACGTACGGCCTTTTGTCGAGCCATCATCCTCCTACCTCCGTCCTGACCTTAACGCCTACTTTGATCGAGTTTGGTCCAAAAGTTGCAGGAAAAAGAGAATAGAGCAGGACCGGTTCGTTCAGGTCAGGGGAGGGGAGGCATGCATGAGGTCTGGCCGGGGATTATTGACCCGTCCCCAGGCAGGCTACTATCGTTTTCGACTTTTATTCAACTTGTTTCTCTACTCGCCTGGCCTAAGCGCAGCATGGAATTAGTTAGGCAGAGCAATCATTGCTGAATCTGTTTGAGAACTGCCCTGTCCTTGCGTGGCCCATGCATGTTCCTGGGTGATGACGGTTGGGGTGATGCCCACTGCTAGCCCTCACGCTTTGTTTAACCTCAGTCCAGTTCAGTACTAGGATCTCAACTCTGCCGCACACACGCTCCAAAAGTCCGACACTGCCGCTGCAATTTTTTGGACTTAGCACATTTGGCCAGTCTCTCTGTCCGCGCCCTCTCTTATACGGGCTAAAATCTTAGAAGATATAATCATTAAAATCATGTTTGATATACACATAATCAATAGAAGTTAATTATTATTGTGCTCCTTTTTTTTTTGTAAGATTGCCAAGAGCTCTAATTCATCATTATAAAACCCACTCCGCTTCCTCGAGCTCTTTGCAAAGAGCCATTGTGGAGGTGAACATTTGGCAAGACTCCTTGTAAGGAGTCATGAGAACGTAAAGTTTAGAACCATGACAAATGAGGTCTAGTTATTAGAATTGTCTCGCCATTGACTGCATGCCACATAAGTGGCCGTATTAATGAGACAGAAACATCAAACCTACGATTTCATCATCATGAAGGGAGAATAACTACCTCTCTGACCACTAAGGCATGTTTAGATGGATTAGGATTAGTTGTTAGCCATGTCTAAAAAGTAGATAGCTAAAAAGTAGTCAACTAATTGTTAGCCCGTGCATGTTTAGATCTTGGACTAACATAGAGACAGAGAGAAGAGAAAACAGGAGATAAAGGGGACCTTTTCGGTCTGTTCGTTTGGTAGGATTATACATTGTTCTGGTTGGATTAAGTACTGCTGACTGATTTTTTGTGAGAGAAAAACACTGTTCTGCCTGGATTTAAGCCGGCTGAAAAGCCAAGCGAACAAGTTGTTTGTATCTATAGCACTTTTAGCCACTAATAGCAAGGTTCGAAGAAGCAATGAAGTGGGTCGATTTGGAACCCATGAGCTAACAACTAGTAGTTGCTAAAGTTTAGCTTTTAAGGATCCAATCCAAACATGCGCTGAATGGGTAGGTTAAAGTTTAGCCAAAGTATGAACCCTCCCTCCGTCTTTAAAGTTGTGTCATTTTTTATTTTTAAGAAAAAACTTTGACTAAATATTTATTAAAAATATTAATATTTATGATACATAATTAATATTATTGGATATAATTAATATTGTTGGATATATATTTGAATCTAGTTTTTTTAATAAGCTTATTTAGAGATACAAATGTTGTAAGTATTTTTAGCCTATGACCCAAACATGTATGGGCTAACAACTAGTTGGTTAATTTTTAGTTGACTATTTTAGGTAGGGATGACTAACAACTAGTCTTAGTTCATCCAAATACACCATCAACTAGTTGTGGCTTTGGCTAACCCTCCTATTTGGATCCTAGAGTTAAACTTTAGCAACTACTCCGTAGTTATTACCCATGGATCTGAACACAGGCTCTGAACTGTTTCTCAACTCAAGCAAATTTACAACCCAAATTACACGTCAACGACAACTTCGGTTGCTAGGTGCCACTAGTACTCGTACTTGGTTCAAACCTGCGATCATCACGGTAACATGCTAATAAGACAGTGCTCAGTTGGCGTTTCTCGGGAAACAAGGAACAAGGACCCCGACTGCAACCACTTCGAAGATCGATGAACCTGTCGTCCTGCTGGCTTTTTGGCTACCTTGGCAGCGCGGCTTTTCTGCGTCCCGTCAACTGCAGCGCCTCGCTCAGGGGCTGTTTAGTTCCGAAAACTTTAGAGATTTTGGTATTTTAGTATTTTTGACTTTATTTGGTAATTATTGTTCAACTATATCGTAACTAGATTTAAAAGATTTATTTTGAGATTTACAGACAAACTATGTAATTAGTTATATTTTTTTTATTTATCTTTAATACTCCAGGCATATGTGTTTAGAAATTCAATGTGATCAAAAATCTTGAACCATGGAGTCCCCTGCCGTCAATTCGCTGCTCCATGCATCCGACCGGGGCCAGCCCAGAGGCACAGCTGAGCTGCACAGGCAAGAGACAAGCTACGACATCCATGTTGTTTACACAATCACATCATTTCTATGATCAGAAATCACTGTATCCATGGGTAAATTCTCCCGCGTCCAAACTTTGCTAGCTAATCGTCGCAAAAGAAAAGAAAAAAATTGGCTAGCTAACTACTCTATCTATAAAAGAATACAAAATATCAGGTCAAGCAATTTTGACTTAATATCTATGATACTAAATAAGTGTCATTAGTTTCATCATAAAATATATTTTGATAGTATTTCTATTTTGTGTTGTAACCTACTACGAAGTTGATAATCACCACCAATTCGCATTACGAACCATTGGTGAAATGATTTTCACCACCGTTTTCTAACTTGAACCGATGGTAACAAAGGGGCGGGGCGATGATCATCGCCGGTTGGTAACACGAACTGGCGGTGATAACTTATCATTACTAGCTTACTGCTGGTTTGTTTTACCATCCGTTGGTAATGTTCGGTTCATTTTTACCATAGGTCTGTATTACGAATCAGCCATGAAAATCACTTTCATCAATGGTTTGACTTATGTTGCAGAATAATAGAATTCAGAACTTTTCAAACAAAGTTAGATGAAAACAAATTACAACTTTGTAGTTGATGATTTTTTCATTTGAAATCATTTAATCGCCTAGAATTCTATTTCGATTATTTTTTATATTCAATTATTTCGAATCGTATGACAAATGAAAAAATAACCTGAAGAAAAGTTTTAGATCTTGATGTGATCGACAACTTTGTAGTTGACAACTTTTTTATTATAAATCATTTATAATCTCAAATTTGTATATGAAGTTCTAAACTTGTGAAATTTAAAATTTTCAATAACTTCGGATGGAAAATCGACCATGGCAACTTTTTTTTTTTGAAAATTGCCATGGTAACTTTTTAGTTGATGACTTTTTCATTTGAAATTATTTGAGGTTCCATCGGGGTGATCATGTGGTAGTGTAAATACTGATAAATATTGATATTCTTATGAATTTATTTAGTCAGTTTTTCCAAACGGTGGCAATACACAAGGATTCCTACATGCATGCTATGCTGGGCACGTACTACTTTTTAATAATTTGGCGAGTGTGGATGGATTGCAGGCAGAATTTTGCGGAACAAATGTTTGCGAAGTGTGGGACAACCAGTCCAATCGCGCGTCGTGTCCTCTCTCTCAAGTCTCACTGACTCCAGGTTGTATCTCTCTGATGACCGCCTGATACAGCCATTTGAACGAGCTTTGCGACCAACAACAAATACTGGTGCTACAGGACTAGCCTAGCCTGGCCTGGTGCTGTCTGTCCTAGCTAGCAGCAAATTATTTCGCATCATGTACCACCTAGCTTGTCACGCATGTAGCGTCTGTGGGGGCGCACCCCGTTCGTTTAGTAATTGGATTATGTTAAATAGCTAGGACTGTACACGTATGATGCTTTCTGATCTCACTCATTGACAGTGTGCTGAAGCAGCTAGCGCTGGCACAGATGTAAAATGATTGTCGCTTTTCTTCGTAACATCCCTGCTCTGCGCCCGCTCTACCATCACATTGCATTATCCTACTCGTACACTTCGATATCATGGTATACTGAGAGGGCAACCCATTACTCCCTCCATCCATGAAAAAATAAATTTTTAGGTTTGTTCTAAATCAAATTTTTTAAAATTTGACCAAATTTTTAAAATAAAGTATTAAAAATTATGATATTAAACTAGTACTATTAGATTTATCTAAGAACATATTTTTACATGGTGCTAATTTTAAGTCATAGATGTTGTTATATTTTTCTATAAAGTTAGTCAAAGTTAAAAAAGTTTAACTGACACGGATTCTAGAAATTGATTCTTTCAGGGACGGAGGGAGTATTGCTCATAAAATCATGCGTAATGCATTGTCATAATGGACAGTAGCACCAGCTAGTTTTCACTGTGTATCTATCGATTATCTGTGTAATTAGTTTTATAATTAGTTTATATTTAATCCTCTAAATAAGTATCAAACATTCGATATATAGGGACTAAAATTTGCTAGAGGTAAACCAAACACGCCCTAAAAACACGGGATACTGGAAAACATGCATAAATTCCTAGGTTTCCATCGTACAAGGATGACCTTTCTTTCATGTTAGCTGTACCACAAGCAGGTGCAGGCATTGAATATGCCTCACTTGTGCTTCTGCGTCTAAAGGAGTTCCAACTTTTATCGTCCTGCTCGGGTGATCGTTTCGGTGGCTGATTAGCCGACTGATACTGTTTTTTTTTGTGAGAGAAAAGTACTGTTTCGATGACTGATAAGCTAAACGAACAGGACACATGGTCGTATCGTTCCTATATTTCTATGTTACCTTTACCCAAATGCCACTAGTCATCATGCGGAAATACAGTGGCAATCATTCTACCATTGTCGCAGAAGCACTAAACAAGGTTTGGAGAAAATACATGATGCTATCTCTAGTACACCGCGTTTAATGGAGACGGTCGTTTTTGCTTAATGGAGGCGGGCAAACACGACCGCCTCCAATGAAAGACATCAGTTAATTAATGATTAATCGAGGCGGTCAAACCGTCCGCCTCCATTAATACTATTAACGGAGGCGGACGCCATAATCCGACCGTCTCCGTTAATAGTATTAACAGAAGCGGCCATCATAAGGCGCCCGCCTCCATTAAGCCTTTAACTGAGGCGGGCAGTTTTTATTTGTCCGCCTCTGTTCTGTTTTGCAGCATTTAAAAAAAATAAATTTGGCGTCATATTTCATTTGAATTTGAATTATGTTTTTGCAAATCAAATATATATATATATATGAATAAGAATGCAAGCAAAAGTACATATAGAAACACAAAAAGCAACCGATAACACTTATATATATATATATAGATGTTGTCCAACACATGTACATGTACATATACACAAGTTTGAATTTGAAGTTAGCAATATTACAACCATGTAAACTGTTTTTCGACCATTAAACTCTTAAACTACATCTGGCAACTTGTAATCGCAGAGATTTAACTCCCCTTGCTCCAATTTCTTATATCCTTGTATTTAGGATTGGTGGCTAGGTCGCTTTCAGTGTGGAAGAATGGTTCTCTCCCTTCGTGCACGTCCTCTATAACGAACTTGCAAATATCGGCGACCGTTTGACTAAATGTTTGGTCAACCTTATCCGACTTCTCCAACCAATAATCTATTCCGACCTTGAGTTGCCGTCAGCTCATGTTAAATTTGGCGCACGACCTCAGATACTCACAGGCATAGAAGCCACACAAAAATGAGTTCTCAGGTTGTTTGGCGCACTACAAGATATATAGGAGTGAGTAGTGTATGTTATGTAGTGAAGTAGTAAGTAGTATAGTTGTAAAGAGACTAGTAAGTAGTATAGTTCTAAAGAGAGCTAGTAGTAGTAACGAGAGTAGTATTATGATAGTCGTAGTATAAGTAAGGCGAGTAGTAGTAGTAGGAGTAAGGAGGATGAAGTACAATTACTTACCGGAAACTCACACCTGAGTTACAATTTTGGGCCAATTTTTTTCTTTTTCTTCTCAGATCTCCGATCAATGCACTCGGGATCTTCTAAGTACTTCTTGTAAGCGTTGTATGGAAATCGTAGAGTCAGCAACAATTAATTTGAACACGCATGTTAAGTGTAAATGGGTAGGTACCATCACTTACTATCTCAAACAAGATTCAAAATGCGTATAGCCTTATTTGTTTGTATTCCGTAGAGAGTCAAATATACATGCTTTTCCATCCTGGGGATATATTATGAAAACAATCCAGTGGCCCATGATACCACGGCTACACCATTGACACGAATTAAAATTAACATGATTAAATACATATGAGTAGTCTTGATATCCCATGAACTACATATGTACATTAAGAATGCTCAATTTGACTTACCCGAACTGGTGGGCGGCCAAGATACACCCACGTCCCTTGAGCTGCTTCATGGCGTGTAGTATGTACAATGCCCCCCGGTACTTATACTCGTTGACCTCATCTTTCTTGTATTGTTTTCTTTCCTCTTCGGACAACTTCGCTAGGTTCTCACTTTCGTTAGGTCTATCATAACCCACGAGGGATCTCTCAATAATTAACATCGAATTGAGATATACGTTATTCATGCCCTTTAGTTTGCATGCATGGGCTTGCATCCTATAAGGAGAAGTCCCCCATGGAATTATTAGTATTCATATATTCCGTAAAGTTCTCCCAAACATGCAGTGGTGGGTATAAAAGTTGTAACTAACTTACATGGCAAACAAGGTGACTTGTTGTATGTCGAGGTCCTTTCTCCTCAATAATCTATGCATGTCATGGAAATCTACGACGACGTGATAATCTTCCATCAAGTGGAATAGGTCTGCCGGAATCTTGATTAGAAAATCACGCAAGCCAACTTTCGCCGCTTGCATGTACCACAGGTGGAACCTCCTGACCTCCCACGGCTCTGCAACGAGTTCGCCCAAGGTCAACATGAACTTGTCATGGGTATAGTTTTCGGGGCAATCATTTGACTGATCCCAGATCTGTATCGGTGTTTTCGGCCTGTGACATGTACTCGAAGCTTTAGATGTTAGATGGCCTATGCATGTACTTTAATTATAGATGAACCAAGCAAACTTTTCAAACGTAGTTGAGTATGGGTACTTGTTGGCCTTTTGATAGGCCGCTCAACTGGACTTGGTGTGGTTTGAAGGTATGCCCTCCCCTGTCGGTTCGTCCAAAGTCTTCTTCGGTGTGGGAGGACGACATTCCTCTGCATCTTCAGGCTTCCTCGACGTGGGAGGACATGTTGGGCGCTTATTTGAACCACTTCCAGACGGTGGTGTTGCATTTCCAGTACCTAACCCTGTGCCTCCGTGTTGATGGTCGTCGTCGGGAGGTTGAGTATCCCGAGGAGTGTTGCCTCCGCCACCAGCATTATCGTTGCCGCTGTTGGCCTCGCCATTGTCGTCGTCACCCGGTTCGCAACTCGGTCGGGATGATGAACCAGGTTGTGTACGTTGTGAAGCCAACGTCGGTACATCGAGCAAAATATCCGCTTTGTGCCACAACACGGTTGAACCTAGTGTA
Source organism: Microstegium vimineum (assembly GCA_022036555.1). NCBI lineage: Eukaryota > Viridiplantae > Streptophyta > Magnoliopsida > Poales > Poaceae > Microstegium > Microstegium vimineum. The sequence continues at coordinate 38,560,916 of CM039131.1, forward strand.
GGGCCTATCAATGTGATACCATCTTGAGTCGGATAGTCAAGTTCTTCTAGCTCGAATTCCGGGTTCACCCAGGCCACGTCCACCAAGGCACAGTCAGACGGGATGGGCTTTCCATCGTACGTTGCGTTGCTGTTGGGAGGGTGTACCACTCCTTGTGCCACTTCCTTCTTCTTCCGGGCCCTGCCGAAGGGCATCTGTAATACACAAAAACTTTCTTGTACAATTACATCTACCGGGCATTGTACATTGGGTGGACTGTCCGCTTGTGGTAGCATGTCATCCTGGCGAAACATGTTCCTCCTCATCTCCACAATCCTAGGGTCCGTGCTAGTGAATGCGTCTAGCACGGACTTGTTGATCATCTTCTGGATTGCCTCATCCCTGCCTTTCTGGATGAGCTCTTCCTTGTACCTCTGCCTCGTGTGAGTGTTAGCGTCAGATTGTCAGGACTCCATGGTCTTCCAGCTCTTCCTTGAGGACATGCCACGGACGCGGTCGCGGTGCTCAGGGTTGGCTAACGCCTGAGAAAGTATGTCCTTCTCTTTGCGAGGCTCGAACTCACCTTTCTTGGCTGCAGCAGCGACCTCGAGGATCCTCTTCTCAGCATCCTCAATATGCAGCTCGTTGAAATTTCTCTTACCCGTTTGTAGCTTCTTCAGCTCTCGGCCTCTAAAGAAGTCTTTGGACCTCATATCCAATTCTTCATACGGGTCCGGTATCCCAGCCTCAGCTAAAGCCTTTTCTTGTGCTCTCCACTTGGGTCTCTTACCAGCATATCATGTCATGCCCATGTGGTGATGGTGCTGGTTCCGCTTAGCAAGCTCAGAGAACTGCTTGCTCTTTGCCTTCATGAATTGTTCATAAACTTCTGGTAACACGTAGTTGTAACGGGTGCAAGGTGAAATCCCTTTCTGCACATAATCCTTGTTGATCTTGTACCTAAAGTAAGAAGTATTAGTAGTAGTAATACTAGTAGTAGTTGTAGTATAGACTAGGAATAGTAGTAGTACACTAGGGACATGTTTGTTTATAAATAATTGCTCTAAAAATAGTGGGTAGCTGCACGAAGAAGTCTTCCAACGCCTATGGTGATCACTGATCATTGACTAATGTGACAGCCCTTAACATAGGTAGCAAAACTGAAATCATCACAAACATGGAACCGTAAGACACGTCCAACCTAATCATCAGCAAAACATAACTATGTTGTTTCTTAGGTATGGACGTCTCTCACGGTTCAATGAGAGTCATGACAAAACACTCTAGAAGCCGGCTGTCACATTGTCTCACTACACCGCTTTATATCATCGAGCAGTAGAGCAGTAGAGTATTAGCAGTAGTAGTAGTAGATACAGCAGCAGTAACACAAACAGATATAGAAGTTTGCCTTCGTTATTGTACCTGAAGTTTCGCAGTGCCTTTCCTGCAACGGCCATCACATGTTGCCTGCACTTCTCCATATCAGAGTTCTCTGGATAATTGAAGCGCTTCAGCATCTCGTCCCACACATACTGCTTGAGTGCTGTTGGGACCTCCTTCCAATTCTGGTAGGTGATGTCTACCTTCTCCCTAACTACTGTGCCTTCTGTAACAGAATCGTCCGAATTATAAGAAATCAAGTACTAAAGTAGCCGAATTAACTGCCACTTACTGGCACTTGAGCCCATATAATCCCGGTAGTCCGTGAAATCTCGAAGGATTTCAAACATTTTCACAATACAGCCAAGATCGAGATAGTTCAGTAGCACCATTCACACGATATAAAGTCCAACATAATAAAATAGTATCGGAGTGCGAAGACTCAACAGTTATTACAAACCATAGTTCGAATTGAAATAGAAGCGGAAGTCTTTTAAACACGATCATCTCCAAAGTAGTTCTTAATAATGTGCCAGACTAGGGACATATCCCGCAACAACAAAAGAAGAGTCTGAAAGTGACCAAGCCCATGGTCTAGAAATCATCCCCAACGGGGTAGAGACAGTTAACACAATAGCCATGCAGGAGCTGGCCATCTGCAAAACAACATGGGATAAAACCCTGAGTACAAGAGGGTACTCAACAAGGCTTAACCGTCATAAATGAAAATAAAGACTCCAAGGAGTATGAAGGCGTTTGGTAGTGTAGCTGACTCTTTTGCGGAAAAGCATGCGACTAACCTTTCAAGTTTTAGTAAAGACATAGCAGCAAGCTTTTAGTAATATTACCTGTCATCTACATTAGCCACTAGTCTATATCAAGCATGTTGGGATTAAGCATACAAGAGATCCATCATGATTCCAGGCTTTCCACAAACCGGATTACCATCATTAGTTCCATAGTCATGTAAATGTTGTCATTGCCCTAGTCAAGTGCTCTCTAACCAGGAGCGATGGTCATCAAATTTTGTGTAAATGGGTTGCTTGTCATCAAATTGTATAGGGGGCATTCGATCATCATCACCAGTGCCTCAGCTTAACTAGGTTAACATCATTGCAACATGCCACTGCCTCAACTTAGATAGGTTTGAAAAGAACAACAAATCCAGCAAAGTACAGTACATACTCCAGTTGACAATATGGCAAAATATTCCTCACAAGCCCGAGCAACCTCCCTTGCAATCCCAGGGTCCATATTGATCTGATGTAAAGCGACACATGCAAAAGCATAGTAGTAAGGAGTAATCCTAGTCAAGCATAGTAGTAGTAGTAGGAGATGAGTAGTAGTAGTAGGAGAAGAGTAGTAGCAGTATAGGAGAAGAGTAGTAGGAGGAGGAGAAAAATAAAAAAAAGACATGCTCACTGACAGTAGGAGAATAGTAGTAGGAGGAGAAGAGTAGTAGCAGTATAGGAGAAGAGTAGTAGGAGGAGGAGAAAAACAAAAAAAGACATGCTCACTGACAGTAGGAGAAGAGTAGTAGAAGGAGGAGAAAAACAAAAAAATGACATGCTCACTGACAGTAGGAAGAAGAGTAGGAGCAGTAGGAGAAGAGTAGTAGTATGGGAAAAATAGTAGTAGGAGGAGGAGAAAAACAAAAAAAAAGACATACTCACTGATAAATTTCCAACAAATTTGCATCACTAGTGACAATGGCATCACAGGCATAAAATTTGTATCACTTTGGCATCACTTTGGCATCACAGGCATAAATTTGCATCACAGGCATAAATTTCCAATAAATTTGCATCACTTTGGCATCAAATTTGCATCACTGACAGTGGCATGCTGCTAGGTTCATATCTTTGGCAACACATCATTCGCATCATAGGCACAAAAAAAAGACAGAGTAGCACTGAGTAATAAGAAAGACAAAGAATTGGGGGAGACGAACTGAGCTACAACCACAAAGACGTGGTGAGGTTCTCGGGGAGCTCGGGGCGGCGGCCGACGTGGAGGTTCGGCGCGGGGAAGACGGAGGCGCGCGTGCAGCTCAGGGCGGCGCACGTCTTGGAGCTCCGGCGCGGGGATGACGGAGGCGCGCGGGGAGTTCGGGGCGGTGGCCGGCGTGGAGGTCCGGCGCGGGGAAGATGGAGGCGTGCGGGGAGCTCGGTGCGGCGCACGCGGCGTGGAGCTCTGGCGCGGGGAAGACGACGTCGCGCGGGGAGCTATCAAGGGTTCGACGGGGGAGCTAGGGTTCCACGGCGCATGCGGGGAAGACAGCGGCGCGCGGGGAAGACAGAGGCGCGCGGAGATGCGCGGCGGCGGCGCCGGTAGCGGTGAAATTTGGGCAGCCCTTCGGAGTAGAACGATGCATGAGGAGATTGTGAGGAAGAAGACGGCGCGGCTGCCGGTTTATATAGGACGGAGTTAACGGAGGCGGGCGCGTTAAGATGCCCGCCTCGGTTAATATTAACCGAGGCGGGCTTGTTAGGATGCTCGCCTCCATTAATATTAACCGAGGCGGGCGGATTACAATGCCCGCCTCTGTTAATATTAACCGAGGCAGTCGTGTAACGTTGCCCGCCTCGGTTATTCTTTTCTAGAAATCCAAGAGTAAGGAGACTAGTAGACAAAGAGACTAGGCAGAGAGACAGAGTAGCAGTAAGGAGACTATAGTAAGAGTAGTAGTAAGGAGAAAATAGTAAGAGGAGTAGCATGAGGAGAGTAGTAGTAAGGAGAAAATAGTAAAAGGGAGATAGAGACAAAGTAGTATAGTAGACACATATAGAGAGACAGAGTAGTAGTAGTTGTGAGAGTACATGCAATACAAATATATGTAAAGGCAAACAACTTGACATAAATATGTGGTTCCATTACATTAATGAGAGATACACAAGACTTGTCTGCAAAATAAATTTGCAATATACATATCATTTTATTGGTAGTGATCCTATGACGGTTCTCTTTTCACCGTTGGTGCGGGCCCATGGCATGATCTTGGACTTGTTGCAACGGTCCTCGACGTTTTTGATCTTTGATGGATGATCGGTAAAAAGTTTGAGTTCTGTGTAGTTGTTGTATTCTTCGGGGCTCTCGATCCCATCAGCTCCCACAATCCTTTGCTTCCCTAAAACAACCACATGCCTCTTGTTGTCCTTTGGCATGGCATAGTAGGCCACTTGCGCGACCTCGGATGCTAGTACCCACTCATCATCTTTGTAGCCAACACTTTTGAGCTCCACGATGGTGAGACCATAGTCGTCCACAACAACCCCATTTGGTTTGACCCATTGGGATCGAAACGTTGTTAATTGGAGGTCACCGCCGTAGTCTAGTTCCCATATATCTCCAATAACCCCATAACATTGTCTCCTCTGTCCCGTTAACTCGTCGATGCTCTCATATCTAACACCGTTGTTCTGTCTTGCACTTTTCTTGTCCTTCTCTTTTGTGTGGAACCTGTATCCATTGATGTCATACCCTTGCCATGTGGTGATTTGGGTGGACGGTCCAGATGCAAGCTTCTTAACGTTCTCTGCTGATTGGTCTTCTTCTCCATCTCTTATATCAAGCTTTTTGAGCCACGCTGTAAAACTACACTTATGTTGTTTTTGGACCCATGCCTCCGTGCATTGCCCGTCATGTGCGGCGCGAATCTCTTCCAGGTGTTTCTCAACATAGGGTTCCATGACCACTAACTGATGAAGGATGCTGTGATGAACTTGTTGAATGGTCTCGTATGGTACATCAGTGCGAACTTTTTGACCCGTGCACCCCTTCCCAGAGGTTCTGCCTTCGTGTTGATGGACGGGTAGCCCGATCACCCTCCAATCTCGAATGTATCTAGTGCAGCAGTTCACGGCCTCCTCGGTTGTATAGGATTCGATCATAGAGCCCTCTGGATGAGCACGGTTCAGGACGTATCTGCTGAGTGTTGACATGAACCGCTCGTAGGTCCACATTTGATGAAGGTAGACAGGCCCCAGCTGTTCTATTTGATCAACCATGTGCATCATCAGGTGTGGCATCATATCAAAGTAAGACGGTGGAAGCACATCTCGAGCTGGCAAATAGTCTTCGCGATAAACTGTTTTAGGGCAGGCAGCTCGCGAGCATCGATGACCTTCTGGGTAATACAATTAAAGAAGTAGGACATCCGTGTTATCACCATTTTCAAGTACTCTGGACCGATGCCCCTGATCATAATCGGAAGAAACACTGTCAACATGACGTGACAGTCATGTGAGTTATAGTTGGACAATGTGAGGTCTTTCATCGAGACCAGGCTCTTGATGTTGGAAGAGAAACCTGTTGGCACTTTGACACACTTAAGCCACTAACACATATCCCTTCTCTCGTCTATTGTCAGGTTGTAGCCCGCACACGGAAGATCAACTTTCCCATTCTGCGTGGATGGTTTAGGATGAAGGTCATCCCTGATACCTAGGTTGACAAGATCCATCCGTGACTTTAGACCATCCTTTGTCTTTTTCTTCATGTCTAGCAAGAAGCCGATCGTGGTATCGAATACATTCTTCTCCAAGTGCATGCAATCAATCGCATGAGGTGTATTAAGTGTTTTCCAATACGACAGGTACTTGAAGAAAATTGACTTCTTCTTGAACGGAATGATGGGAGATGTTTCTTCGTTCTCATCACCCCGCTTTCTCTTCCTTGTTTTTGTTCCCGTTGCATCTTTCTTCTTCTTTCCAAACTCGACGTGATCCATATCCTTGACCATGCTAAATACCTTTTCCCCATAACTTGCTCGTTTAGGTTCATCAAGTTGCGGCTCCGTCTTGTTGTCAAAGTATTTAATCATCGTATCCTTTCGATACCTATGCTTCTTGATAAGGAACCGTCTGTGACGCATATACACCATCTTGGTAGATCCCTTGAGGTAAGTGTAGCAAGTATCATCAATGCAAACAGTACAACCAGTCTTCCTTTTTATCTGCCCCGACAACGAAAAGAGACCAGGGTAATCAGTGATGGACACAAAGATTATGGATTTTAGAGTGAACTTCTTCTTTACGGACGCATCGAACATCTCAACACCTTGTTCCCACAATTTCTGCATATCTTCCATGAGCGTCTCTAGGAACACATCTATGTCATTGCCGGGTTGTCTCGGTCCAGAAATCAATATGGTCAGCGAAAGGTACCTATGTTTCTGACATATTGAAGGGGGTAGGTTGTACATGGTCAGGATGACCGGCCAAGTGCTGTGCGAGCTACTAAGGTCACCGAACGGGTTCATTCCGTCAGTACTCAGCGCAAACCTAACATTTTGTGCCTCTTTGCCAAACTCTGGGAACATGGCGTCGAAAGTCTTCCACTGCTTGCCATCGGAAGGATGACACAGCTTGTTATCATCTCTCGTGCGATCTTCAGAAGCGTGCCAGGACATCAGCTTAGCATCTTCAGGGTTCCCGAATATAGCTCGTAGACGATCAATGATAAGCAGGTACCACATCGATAGTGCAGGACTTTTTCTCTGCATGTAACCCAATTCTTCCTCGTCTAGTTGAGCCGATAACTGGTTGTTCTTCGCCACCTTCTTCTTCTTGGACCCACCCATAGGTCCTTCGTCGTTCTATCCACCCGACAAACAACATTCCTCTTATATCGAGTCGCACCACAGTTTGGACAATGATCCAACTTCTCATGCTTGTCTCCTCGATAAAGGATGCAGTGGTTAGGGCAGACATCGAATTTTCTAAGCTTCATCGTCAATGGTCGGATCAACTTCTTCACTCAATATGTATTTGCAGGCACCTTGTTTTCCTCTGGATATGTGTCAGCAAGGACGGTCATGAGGTCATTGAAGTCAGTGTCGGACCAGCCATGCCTAGCCTTCAACATCAGCATCGTGAGGTTAAAACACAGTGTCGTCCAATGCTTTGGACAACCATTATAAAGAGGGTCCAATGCAGCCTGCTTCATCTCCCTAAAATTCTCAAGCCATCGAGGGTTGCCAAACATAAGGTCATCTTCATCAAGGCGGTTAGCTATTTTCTCCATTAGCTCCGCACCCTCTACGTCTCTCACAACAGCGTCTTCATCACCTCCATCGTCGTCAGCAGCACCCATATCTTCGAAAAGGTCATCCATCGTGATGTAATCACGAGCATTGTCATCGCTTGCTGCCGGCACCGACGAGGAGGCAGCTGGTTCAGCTCGTCCTACGAACTCTGTATTATTATTATTGACCGATGTGCCTCTAGATGCATCTTTCACAATTGAATCTACTACCTTCTCGCCATGAAAAGTCCAAACCGTGTAATCCTTAACAAAACCAAATCTGATCAAATGAGATTGTACCTCGCTATCTTTGTGGGCTTTCATGTTCTTACAGTGAGAACACGGACAAGTAGTTGTCGTCCTATCCAGACGCTCACGGTGAGCTTTCGCAATTGCAATAAACTTTCGGACATGAAGGAGGTATTGTGGTTCCATTCTTTTTATCTGGTACATCCATTCATACCTCTCCATATTACCCCCTACAAATCATATATGACCACACCGTCAAAGAAACAAAGTATTACAAAGAAGATAGATAAACAAAGTACAGTATCGATCTAGATCTAGATCTCAAAGAGCCCAAATAGAAGGGTCAAATGAAGTTTAGAGAGCATGTGTTTACCTTTTGTGATGTATTCTCTCCCAAATCAAGAGCAAAACTTCCCCCCTAGGTTTTCCTTAATTTTTGGGGTCCAATCTTCAACAAATCATGTCACCATCAAAGAACAACGGATTAGAAAGAAGATATTAGATCTAGAGATAAAGAAAATAGCAGTTTTCTCTCTCCTCCATAAATCTAGATCTAGACTAGATCTCAAAGAGCCCAAATAGAAGGGTGAATGATATTTGGGAGAGCATGTGTACCTTTTGGGATGTCCTCCTCCAACAAATCAAGAGCAAAACCTCCCCCCTAAGTTTCCTTAATTTTTAGGGTTTTAAGATTTAAAACCCTATAAAAATGGAAGGAGTCGTCGAGAGGAGGAAGAAGGGGGTGGCTCTGTAGCATTAAATAGGCACAACTTAATGGAGGTGGGCAAATGTAACCAAACCGCCTCGGTTAATAAACATTAACGGAGGCGGTCTCGTTATGCTGCCCGCCTCCATTAATCTATTAACGGAGGCGGACGGGTTACGCTGACCACCTCGGTTAATCTATATTAACCGAGGCGGACGATCCTTATGTGCCCGCCTCCGTTAATCATTAATGGAGGCGGGCATTTAGGACAACCGTCTTCCACAGATAGTGGCGGCCTGGCCTCGATTACTGGAGGCGGGCAGAATATGTGACCGCCTCCAATCAAAAAAACGCAGTGTCTCCTAAAAGAAATTCTGTACTAGTGTATAACCGATAACCAACTCCTTTTCATTCAAAGAGAGAAGAAAAACATCGCCACACGGTTCCACGAGACGTTCGAAGAGCCATTGTCGTCGTCCAAGCGCGCGGCGATGCGAGAGCTCTTCCCCATGGTTGGAGTTCACGGGTGGCAGGCGGCGATGCAGGCGTCTTGAGCAAGGGTGCTCAACACAGCAAGCTCTCCGATCACACATTTAGTTTCTCCGTCTAGTGGTGTCTTGTGTTCGTGTTTAACCCCATCGTTCCTGACATTTCACCGTGGTGTGATGTTGAACGTGTAATGAAAACTATTAACTTCTTCTTAATGAAACATGTGTCCGTGTTCTAGAACAAAAGAGAGGAGAAAAAAAAAGAAAATGACAATAAACAGTAGTAACAACTAACAAATGGACGAAGATGGAGAGATAGTAGAACCAGACCCGTCAACACAAGACGTGGACCCTGGACCGCACGCCTGCAGGCCGCGGCTCGCGCCCGCCCGCGCGAGTCCCCTGCGAATGATGGTTCAGTTTCTCAGTGGACGCCGCCATCAACCGCAAGAATCCAGCGTCCGCCGATATGGGATTGGAATTCCGTCGGCCCGCCTTTCGGCTGCCGGCAGGCCAACTGCAGCTTTCAGCCCCCGATTTCCGGCTTCTAAAATAGCATGTCACTTGCGCCTCAAACCCCGCTGCTTTATTATTTACAAGTGTACGTACGTACATATCATAGCTTATGCCTGGCATGTGTCCCTCTCTGTCCTCACCCTACCTTTTGTCCTGTACCCCTTTTGGTTTTGTCTCTTGCTGCTTGGGACGACGCTGCCAGGGCCGCTAGTGACGATGGGAGGGAATATTGATCGGGCTTCTGGAACAAGTTGGAGAATGAGCGAACTAGCAACGGACGACTGGACGATGGCGGTTTGGGCCGCTTCTGTACGGGAGGTCGAGCTGCATGCAGAATTGCACGTCGATTAAGCTTGTTTGAAGATGCGTGGTATGATGGTTACTGTATATTATAACTACAGTGAACATAGAGTGCATGCATGTAGCACGCAAAATATATACAACTCCGGCCCGAGCTCATGCGTGGTTACGGATAGTTTTTTTTTTTGCGAAATATATAGTCACGGTTAGTTGGTATGTACGTTTGTGTTGCGTAGAAGTTGGTTCACCTTGAATTATTGTGCCGTGTTTGAGAATATGACATTCCTTGAATGTGTGGTGCGTGCGCCAAAACGATATGCACTGTATGACGGTTTTTTAATATATTTAAAAGCAGGAAACTTTAATTTTCTAAAAATGCGCACACGTACGTACATTTGCTGCAAACTGCAAACTAATGTGTACGTGCAGAAAATCGTAGTATCCTTGCCGGTCGGGCCTTTGGTTGGTCAAGCATGGATCGCATACAGGGCAGCATCGAAGCGTTGTTCACCGGACATCGAGCCAGGTACGTCATCGAATCGATTCGGGAAAAGAATGTCCAGAAAAGGACTTGTGCAATGGAACGGTTCGCTGGATTAGTATGTTGCTGCTCGGCAAAAATAAAGGCGGCAGGAAAAGATGGCCCTGGCCCTGGCTTTTCTTTTGACATGGGAATGTTCCTGGCGGTGGAATTGGAAGATTGATTTCTAGACTGGTATGTGCTTGCCGCATCTCCGCAAGTCCAAAACTAATCACGAATTTGCACAATACGATGGGAGAAAGAATCTTCTTTTTTCTTAAAGACCCGGCAGGAGCGCCATATATCATTTATGAAAAAAAAAATTGCCACTAGACATTGAAAATGGTCTCTCTTTGCTAGTGGACATGTAAAATGTAGTAGTTTGCTTGTTGACACCAAATTATTGTTAAATTTGTTCGCTCCTGAACACCACACTACCGAATAATATATATATATATATATATTTGCTTAAGAGGAGATAGAACACTTGTCAAATGTCCTTTTTGCCCCTGGCGTTTTCTTGTTTCCCATCTCCTTCTCAACTCAAACCAAGCCCCGGCTCCTCCATGGCTGAGCTGTGATATTCTACAACACACAAACCACGAAATCAATCATAAATTAGAGGTTGATGATGCTCGCCATCACCAATAGTTTGCACCCGTTCCCCAACCACCCTAGTTCCGAGAGAGAGTGGGGTGATTGCTTGAGGGTCGATGACGCTATATGTCTAGCCTGCCTAGACTTGTTCTGAGTGTCGTCCTAAGAATGAGACTGCTAAGAAAAGAAAAGAGAAAGAGAGTATCAATCATGATGGACAATGAGTTGTTGAGGAAGTAGCTATATCCACAACGGTGGTCATAGTCGATGTGTGAATATGCCGTGATGGTAAGGGAGCTGGAGGTCACGTGGAGGAGAGGGGCTCGGGAAGAGGGAGCAATGTTGTGGTTGTCTTAAGGCTACAAAGGGAATGGGTTGATGGGGAGAGAGTCAATTTATATGTAGAGTTTCAATTAAATGGTCCTTAATGGGGCATTATATCCTATTAAATGAATTGTGCTGGTCTTGATACTACAAGCTAAGACGGTCGTCTATTGGATGCATGACACTTGCCATTGGGTTTGTTGTGTCTTGACTAGCCCATCCCTATTCGGGTTTGGACTAGACCCATCTAATAACCATCCAAGGACGGAACCCAGTGGTCTGGACCTCATCCACTCCTAATCCGCCTGACTACTGATGTTGCCTAGTAGAAAACGGATCTAGATGTGACGTGATTATATGATATGTGCAGTTGTGTGAATGAATTTTTTAGTCCTTTCTTTTATTTTTATATAGTTGCCATATATGAGACTAAGTTTCATAATTGCTTCGTTAGTAGAAATTATACTACAGGGCTACTACTTTTTTATTAATATATTACGTAATTCTTTGCTGATTCCGCAACTGTAACCATCTATAATCGAAATGAACAATTTGTGATATACAAAGTAAAGCGTGACCACAACCAACTCAATTACTACTGCAGAACATCTGCACCGTTAGGAGTCCGGTTGTTTTACCTTTGTGAATCCGTGGATTTAACAAAGAAAAGGCCACCCACAAACCGGCTAGTGGAGGAGAATTTTATTTTCAGCAATACTATTTCAAGTCAGTCTTCACGGAATGGATTCTCCATCAGTTAGCACAAATTTGATCCCTACGCATTGGCTTTTTTTAATGAACCCCAGTACAACCCCACCATGGTTGGTCAAGCAATGGGGGCAAAGCCAGCGCCCGACAGCAAGCTCCAAGTTTCAACGCCGTGTCCTCAACTGTCACCTTCGTGACCTCACCGTCTCCACTGCCGAATACTATATAGTAAAGCAATTACGAGTAGTATATGTGTTCCATCCAGTGGATCCGTTCCATGCATGGACAGGAAGAATACGGAGAAACGGCGCTGCTGGCAGAGCGAGGTCAGATCAAATCCGCCGCGTATCTGACCCAACTCGTTGCATCGCATCTTGCGTGCGCGACCCTTTGACAAATGACAATAAGGAACGCGTCGTCTCACAGTAAAAGGTGTTGACGTCGACGACGAACCAGCTAGCGTCGTTACGTTCGTCACTGTGGAACACATACCGAGAAGATTTGACGTCTCGCATGTCATGGCCATTCGCGCTCAGCAGGAAACACATCCATTTCTGTCAGTGGTAGCACAGCGGCAGCGCACAGGGCGACGGACGGAGTACAGGCACACACGGCACGTAACGGTCAGGTTTATTCGCCTGGCCCGGCACTCCACTAGCTAAGCTAGCGCGTGAGGTCGTCACACACCCGTTCTGGATTGACCCGGTGGCTAGTGGCGACGGGCGCCGCAGCCCCGGCCAAAAACGAGCACGACCTCTAGCTAGCTACCTTACCTCCCGGGCGGGACGAGCAACCACATCCCATCCCATCATCCACCACGCGAAGCTAGCGCTTCCCCAGTCAGAAGTCACCACTCACCACTTCCAGCACTTGCTGCTCCGCAGTGCCACGCTCGATCAAGTCAACCGAACTGGCACGCCGGGCGGCCGCCGCGCGCGCAGCCACCACGAGAAACCGAGTCGCCACGCACGACACGGGCTAGTGACTGCCCAGCCAGCCACAGACCGGGGGTTGTACGACGCGGACCTTGCTCTCGTCCTCTCCCTAGGACAACAAGCACGGATTAGGTCAAGCCTAATGGAGCCATGGTGGAGGTCGCTGTCTGTCCTAGGCCGGACTCGACTCGATCCATCGGTGCGGCGCGGGGACCTGACACCTGACGCCTCTCGCTCCCGGTTCAGGTGTGATGGCTGCGCGCGGCCGCCTGACCCTGCTCGGCCTCAGCAGCTCACGGCCCCCGCTGCTCCCATTTCGTTTGGATCCGGCCTCAGCAGGTCAGCGACACCACCGTGCAGCGGTGCAGGTGCAGGTGGGTGTGGCTGCTGGCGTGCTTGCTGTAAATTCGTAACACGTGCTGGTGTTGGAGAATTCATCCACAGACCACACCGGTAAGTTCTGGCTCGGAAATTCCCTCATCGAAAAATACCCTTTCCTACTAGTAGTTCCGGGAAGATGAACGACCGGCCGGTTTGCTGGGTCGTTTAGGCAACGAGAGAGGACTCCCCCCCCAGAAAATAAGAGAGGCCCATATATAGCAGAAGTCCAATATGTATGTATTGTGGACTCAAATCTCCCTTCCACAACCATTGCCTCTGGACCCATCTTGCACCTGGACGACTGGACCTGAATCTTGGGCAGCCCATCAAGGGAGGCAGCCCATCCACTTGTCATTACCAAGCATACTCGGCCCAGTACTTGTCACCTTTGCCGGGTTGTTTTTGTTTCTCCACGCGAACCTATCTTGTGTCCCAGAACAGGATGGGGGCACGTACGTCGTCGCGTTGCGCTCGTCCTCGCCAAATCCAACAACCAAATCGCCACCACCGGAACTGTTCCCGCGGGGCGCACCGGGTGGCTACATATCAACAGCGTACAGGTGTACTTTATCAAAAAAAAAAAAAAAAACAGAGAGATAGCGCAAGGACCAGCTGGTGGCCCGGACGACGGGCGCTCGCTCAACGTACTAGTGCCGTGGCCTGGCCCGCGTGAAATTATGAAAGGATCGGACATCGGAGGCGCACCAGCAAGATATATAGCTGCGTGTTTATTTGCATCGCTTGCGACGACATCACATAGGAGTATGGACGATGGGAATATGGGATGGACCGCAGCGCTCCACAAGGCAACAAAAAGAGAGAGAGGCGGCCACCGGCAGCGCGATATCATCTCATCGCCGGCGTGCGTGCCTAGCCCGGCCACTTGCCGGCTCGATCCCACCAGTAGTATCAACTCGATAGATCGCGGCACGGCGATCGTCCGCTGACGTCCCTCTCGTGTGGCCTGCATGCCCCTGACCTGACATACTACTAGAGATCGATTAAGGGCCCACGAACCAGATGCGGGTTTGACTAATGTGTCCACTCAACACAGTCACAGTACAGCAGTCGTGGCACTGCTACTACTACATAATATTTGTCGTTTTCGGTGTTCGTACCAGAAGTTTGACTTAATTTGTAGAAAATACGTATAATATTTATATCTCCAAATAAATTTATTAAAAAAATAGATTCAAATACCTTTCCAACGATACTAATCATGTACCATAAATATTAATATTATTTAATATATATTTTGTTAAAGTTTTTTTCTCGGGAAGCGAAAGCGGAACCGACTGAGTACTACATTACACTATAGAGCTACGTAGGAGTACGGAGTACACGGCTATGAATATCGTTAAACTAATTGCTAGTAGTAGACGTCATGTGCAGGTATGCCGGGCTCGGCACACACCACACATGGGACGCCGGCGCACAGTGTTTGTACTGTTGCCCCATAACGGCAACTCGTTCCCTAGCAGCCGAGGAAAATGAGGACGGGACGGGCGGGCGGCTAGACGGCGAAAGCTCCTGGCGCGGGGCCGGGGCCATGGAGTTGGATCTGGAAAGAGACACCCATCGGCGATCGCGCCATCCCTCTCCCTCCGCATGATTAGGCCGGCCTTTCGCGTCTTGTCGAGGGAGGACGGAGCGAGAAGAGAGTGAGGAGGAAGGGGCCGGTGTCACAATCTAAAAGTTCTCCTAGTGAGGTTGAGGTGAAATTTGTTTTGGTTGTTAAAATTTAGTATAGAAATTTTTCTAGTAAATGTCTCCTAGTGACAATTCTCATGTGTTATAACTAATGGTAGTGTTTTACTACTATTTAGAAACACTAAGAGAAGTCCACCATTCTAGTAGTGGAGATGGGATGGGGGGGTGGGGTACGCGTGGGCCACCGCCCCGGCCGGCCCACTTGCGGTCAACGCGTGTCGGACGTCCGCGGTGGAGCATTACTGGGACGTGCTGCCGAACGAACGTTCCACCGTAGAACGGACGTTTCGAGCGGCCCAGTACGGCCCCGTAACCCCTTCCCACCGCACGGGACGCACGGGACACAGATGCACACCCCCGACCGCGACACCCCCCACCCCCTCCGCGCGCGTGGCCCTGCTCCTCCAACTAGATCCGTCGCCGCCGCGCAACATGGCCGTCGTGCCCATCTGAAACAAACCAAAAAACAAAAATTAAAAAACACACTAGAAAACATATTTTCATTTTAATTCTTGATAGAAATACAATAAACCGATCTAATTTTGAAACATTAGAAAACAACACTTGCAACATGTATCTAATAGCACATAAAACATGCATCTATACCCCCTAGCTGTAACACCAGATCTAAATTTGAAACATCCAAATGGAACATTTGTAACATACATACTCACACAGTTGAAACACCAGAAAACATGCGTATAAAACACTTAAACAAAACACATGACTGTAACACTCCAAAATTTGCATGTTTTTGAAATAGAATAAAATTGATTTAATTATGTTTCTTGCTAAGCATTGAATTTATTTGAGCTCTAAAGGTTTGGGTAAATTAAAAATTGTCATATAGATACATGTTGTGCATACATGCTGGTGCATCTCTGTTTTTGAGTTGAGTGGTTTGGAAAAGTGTTCAAATCTGTTTTTCAAAATACATTTGAAAATTTATTTGCAAATTCAATTTCCCAGAGGGAATTATCGAGCTCAAGCAAGAGGAGTTCCGTAACCTCAGAATGGGTCAAATGTCAGTCAGTGAGTATCATGATCAATTCTCTCAGCTGGCTCGCTATGCTCCTAATGAAGTGAGAGATGATGCAGATAAGCAACACCACTTCCTCAAGGGTATCTACTATGATCTTAGACTGCAGTTGAAGGGTAATGTGTACCCAAATTTTCAGACGCTGGTGAACCGTGCCATTGTGCTTGACAATGAGCGCAAGGACATGGACAAGAAGAGGAAGATGAGAGCACAATCATCTGGGAGCAATACTCGCCCCCGCTTCAATTCTCATTCTAGCTCTCAGCAGAGGTACCAAGGGCCTGTTAGCCAGTGGAATCGTAATCCGAATCAGCAAAGGCCTCAGTACCAGCAGGGTAATGCTCCGAATCAGTAGCGTACGCCTTATCAGTTTCAGAGTGGAACCCATACTCCGCGTCAAGGTACCCCTAGTTCTACTCCTGCTAAGAATAGTGCACCTCAACCCAGCACTCCAAGAGTATGCTATCGATGTGGAGATCCTGGACACTATGCTCACAGCTGTCCCAGGAAGCAGAACCAGAACAATGACAGTAGTAGCAGAGGAAGACCCCAACCAACTCCTAGCTCTGGAAGGGTGAATCATGTTTCTGTCGCTATAGCTCAGGAGGCCCCGGAGGTCATGTTGGGTACGTTTGACATCAATTCCATCCCTGCATTTGTTCTTTTCGATTCTGGAGCATCGCATACTTTTATTTCGCAAGCATTTGTTACCATACATAGCATACCCATGATAGCTATGAAGAATCACATGTTAGTAAGTTGCTCATAAATGCCCCTCAGTTAATCTAACCTTAAGGGGGGTAGACTTTGTGATTAGTCCAGTTGTGCTGAGAAGTTCTAGTATTGATGTGATTGTGGGTATGGACTGGATGAAAGCACATCAGACAGTGATACAGTGCAAAGAGAAGACGGTATCTCTTGTTACACCAAAGGGCGACCAGATCAGTGTTGATGTGGTTATGCAGCAGCCAAAGACAGCCGTTGTGAATCAGATCGATGATGAAATTAATCAGGATGATCCAGTGGTGAATGAATTCCAGGATGTCTTTCCAGATGAACTGCCAGGTATGCCACCTGACCGAGACATTAAATTTCGTATTGAGTTATTACCTGGTACTGCACCCATAGCTAAACGACCATATAGAATGGGGGTAAAAGAACTAGAAGAACTTAATAAACAAATAGAAGAATTGCAAGAAAAAGGTTTCATTCGTCCTAGCTCTTCACCATGGGGTGCACCGGTTATTTTTGTTGATAAGAAAGATGGTAGTCAAAGGATGTGTGTTGATTATAGATCGCTCAATGAGGTTACCATCAAGAAAAAGTATCCTTTGCCCAGAATTGATGATTTGTTTGATCAGTTGAGAGGTGTCTGTGTGTTCTTAAAGATTGATCTTCGTTCTGGATATCATCAATTGAAGATCCGTGCTAGTGATATTCCAAAGACAACTTTCACCACAAGGTATGGTCTGTATGAGTATACTGTTATGTCTTTCGGATTGACCAATGCCCCTGCATACTTTATGTATATGATGAATAAGGTGTTTATGGAGTATTTGGATAAGTTTGTGGTTGTGTTCATTGATGATATACTGGTGTTCTTTAAAACTGAGGAAGAACATGCTGAACATCTGAGATTGGTATTGCAGAAGCTTAGAGATCACAGGTTGTATGCTAAGCGAAGCAAGTGTGAGTTCTGGTTGAAGGAAGTTTCTTTCCTTGGTCATGTTGTCTCTAATGGAGGTATTTTCGTTGACCTCAGCAAGGTAAGAGATGTATTGAATTGGAAACCACCAACTAGTGTTACTGAGATTCGCAGTTTTCTTGGTTTAGCTGGTTACTATAGAAGATTCATTGAAGGCTTCTCAAAACTCGCAAAGCCTATGACAACTTTATTGGAGAAGAATGCCAAGTTTGTGTGGTCTGATAAATGTCAAGCCAACTTTGAAGAGTTGAAAAAGAGGTTGACTACAGCACTTGTGTTGATACTGCCAGATCTGAGTAAGAGTTTCTCTATCTATTGTGATGCTTCTCGTACTGGTTTGGGATGTGTTCTTATGCAAAAAGGTAGAGTTGTTGCTTATGCATCCAGGCAGTTGAGGAAATATGAATTGAATTATCCTACTCATGATCTAGAACTTGCTGCGGTAGTCCATGCTTTGAAAATATGGAGACACTATCTGATTGGGCATAAGTGTGACATATATACTGATCATAAGAGTTTGAAATATATCTTCACCCAGTCTGATATGAACTTGAGACAACGCAGATGGTTAAAACTGATCAAGGATTATGATCTAGATGTGCATTATCACCCTGGGAAAGCTAATGTGGTTGCAGATGCTCTCAGCAGGAAGAGTGGAGTTCACGAGTTGCTTATGTCAGCCATGTCAGATGAGTTGTGTGCTGAGTTTGAATGCTTGAATTTGGGTTTCATTGTCAATGCAGCAGAGATGGTTATGGAACCTACACTTGAATAGGAGATCCGAAAAGGTCAGTTGCAGGATGAGAAGTTGAAGGAGATAGCAGAGAATCTGGTAATTGGTAAGTCACCTGGTTTCCGTATGGATGATAATGGAACTTTGTGGTTTGGTAATCGTTTATGTGTACCTGATGATAAAGCTTTAAGGCAAATGATTTTGCGTGAAGCTCATGAGTCTGCTTACTCTATTCATCCTGGAAGTACTAAGATGTATATGGATGTGAAAGAGAAATTTTGGTGGGTTGGGTTAAAAAGAGATGTAGCTGAGTATATAGCTATGTGTGATACTTGTCAGAGGATTAAAGTTGAACATCAGAGACCTGCTGGATTGTTGCAACCTATGAAGATACCTGAATGGAAGTGGGAAGAAGTTGGTATGGATTTCATTGTTGGGTTACCCCGTACCCAGCGAGGTTATGATTCGATTTGGGTAATAGTTGAACGTCTGACCAAGGTAGCCCACTTTTTACCAGTCAAGACAAAGTATAATAGTGCTCGGTTAGCAGAGTTGTATATGGAACGGATAGTATGTTTGCATGATGTTCCAAAGAAGATTGTGTCTGATAGAGGTACTCAGTTCACTTCAATTTTTTGGCACAGTGTACACAGAGCTTTGGGAACTAAATTGAACTTCAGTACTGCATATCATCCTCAAACAGATGGTCAAACTGAAAGAACTAATCAGATATTGGAAGATATGTTGAGAGCTTGTGCATTGCAGTATGGTACTAGTTGGGATCAGAGTTTGCCTTACGCAGAGTTCTCATACAATAATAGTTATCAGCAGAGCATCAAGATGGCACCGTTTGAGGCACTGTATGGTCGTAAGTGCAGAACACCATTTTTTTGGAATCAAACAGGTGAGACACAAGTGTTTGGTGTTGATGTACTTAGAGATGCTGAGGATCGCGTGAGAGTGATCCGAGAAAGTTTGAGAATAGCACAGTCGAGACAGAAGAGTTATGCTGATAATAGAAGAAGAGACTTGTCTTTTAATATCGGTGATTACGTATATCTCAAAGTATCGCCAATGAGAAGTGTAAAAAGGTTTAACATGAAGGGTAAGCTAGCACCAAGGTATGTTGGACCGTTTAAAGTTTTAGCCAGACATGGTGAGGTTGCTTATCAGTTGGAACTGCCTGAGAATTTATCTGGAGTTCATGATGTGTTTCATGTGTCACAACTCAAGAAGTGTTTGCGAGTGCCAGAAGAGCAGATACCCCTGGATGATCTTAACGTTGCTGGCGATTTGACTTATGAAGAGTATCCAGTTAAGATTCTTGAAACAGCAGAAAGGGTAACCAGAAGCAGAGTAATTAAAATGTGTAAAGTTCAGTGGAATCGGTACTCTGAGGCAGAAGCAACTTGGGAAAGAGAAGATGAGTTGAGAAAGTCATACCCGCAGTTGTTTGAGTAAGCCAGCTAATCTCGAGGACGAGATTCTTTTAAGGGGGGTAGATTTGTAACACTCCAAAATTTGCATGTTTTTGAAATAGAATAAAATTGATTTAATTATGTTTCTTGCTAAGCATTGAATTTATTTGAGCTCTAAAGGTTTGGGTAAATTAAAAATTGTCATATAGATACATGTTGTGCATACATGTTGGTGCATCTCTGTTTTTGAGTTGAGTGGTTTGAGTTGAGGCCTTCTCACCTCGGCCCAGTGCCCTCTTTCCTTTCTCCTGGCCCAGCCGAGCAGGCTTCCCTCCTTCCCCTTTTCCCCCTTGGGCCGCTGCCCTTCCCCTCTGCTTGGCCCAAACCGGCCGACTCGGCCCAGCAGAGCGCCCCCTTCCCCTTTCTGTTGAGCCACTGACGCCGGGTCCCACGCGTCATCCTCCACCTCCCTTCCCCCTCGCCGAGTTCGAACAGACTCGAACTCCAATCCCAACCGAACCCGATTTCCGGGATTTCTTGCCCTCGGATCAACGCCGCATCCTTATAAGCAGTCCCGTGTATTCTTCTGCCTCCCAACTTCCCATCTAATCGCCAATTGCGCCCAAGCATAGCCCACTGCGCCGCCGCCGCGGATACAGAGACCGCCATCGCCATTAACGCGAGTTCAAGCTCCGCGGTCACTCTCAGGCCTCCCTTCTCCTCTTTGACAAGGTTTGGAGCCCCATGAGTCTTTCCCCGCGCTCGATTTTGTGTTTCCCTGCCCTCACCGGTTTGCCGTCGCGTACAGTGGGGTCGAGCCCGCCTGAGCACGCTTTCAGCCGCCTCTGTGATCGCCCTCGTCCGCGCAAGCATCCAGGTGAGATCTCACTCACCCCTCTCCCTCCTGAGCCCCTCGGCTTCGCTTCTCATGGCCCGAGGGCCCCTAGTGCCTTGCGCTGCCGAGCTCCAAGCTGCGGCCATGGAGGAACGGCCGCACCACCTCCCTGCTCCCTTGTGGACGCCGGCCGAGTCCTCTATCCCTCCCCCTTTTCTTTCTAAGCCATCCGCTCTCAGATCGATGGCCCAGATTAGAAGATACCCCTTCGCGGGGAAATCTTGCTAAAGAGACCCTGGAAGTTTCCCCCTCTCAACCCGCCGTCCTTTGGCGCAAAGCCTGAATGCGTTTTCTCCTTTTGGAAAACGTAATCTGTTTCGGGAATTTGTTTTAATTCAATTTAAATGGAAAATCATATTTACAGTTTTGCCACTCGCTTTTAAAACCCCCTTAACTTGCTCATTTAAAATCCTTTTTGACCCGTTCAAATTGCGTTAGGTTCGTAATAAAGTTCTCTTTATGTTAATACCACTGTTAATTAGATTTGGAAAATTTTAATTCCGTGATTAGATTTAATTTAATATCTTTCAATAGGAAACCTTGTTTAATTCGTAACTTCGTCGTTCTAGCTCCGTTTTTCGTGAACGAAACATCGATGTGATCGTAGCAATGCGTAGATTAGCTTTATAAACTTTTCATCTTATTTTATTACTGTTGATGTACTGTTCTAATCATAGCTTTGTTTGCTTCGTGTATGTTTGCCCGTTGGTTGAATGGTGTTGATTGTTGATCGGTATAGACGTTGAGCAATCCGTTGAAGAACCGGAGTTTCTCCTTGATCAAGATTAGCAAGAGTTCTTCGAAGAAGGCAAGTATAACATGGGATTATCCTTGATGTCCTATTCACAAATAATATAACTCATATGCATGATATTCCTTGTTTTACATAGCTTGATCATAGTGATTGTTGACCTGAATACCTTGGCACCTATGATTTGATCCACCATATATGATTAGCATTGCTAGCACTCATATCAGATGTACATGATCTTAATTGTTAATGACTATATGCAATAATGGTAAAACTTGCTTTTTAGCAACATTGAATTATAGGAGCTTATCTGTCGGCAAAATCTGGGATATATAGTACAACCACGAGGGCTATATGGCTCTGGCTTTAGCTCAGTATGGGGACTTTTTCTAGCTTGTTCAGTGGTTACCTTTATGGCGCGAAAGGGGTGTGCCGAGACGGGTATAGTGTGGTTCCTAATCTAAGGGCATAGCCGCGAATGAGTGTGATCGTGGACAGGTTGGCTCTATATCTCCTTGCCATGAAAACCTTGCGGCCCTAACTTGTTAGACGAACCCTTGGAAGGCTTCATAGTGTACCCTGCCCGCTCACCTTGGAAGCGTTTTAGGAGTTGCAAACCCGGGCAAATGGGCAAACACGACTCGTGGGTAAAGTTGTACACCTCTGATCAGAGTTAATAAACTATCATGATAGCCGTGCTCACGGACACGAGCGGCTCGAAAAACTCACAGAATTATTGGGTTCTTATTTCTATGTGGCTTATGCAAGTATTATTTATTTATTGTATATCATTGACATTTACTTTATGATCATGGATATTTGAGCTTATGCAATTTACCTTGGCAATTGTTGATATTAATATAAATTTGATCTACTTAAAATGCTCACCGCTATGAACCATGCATACCCTTTTGAGCTTCATGAACCCCGTGTTATATTTGTTGAGTACGTATGTGCTCACCCTTGCATTCAAACACCACAGATGAAGTTTGGGTTGATGATTACCGCAATGAGTACTAGTCTTGGAGTCAACCAGTCAACCAGTGCCTTTGGAGCTTCCGTAGTTATCCTCGTTTAGTTTAAGTTATTTGTTTCATTCTATGTAATGAATATTTATTCGCTATGTAATAAACACTGTGATGGTTCTTTTATGATTTGTCAACTCATGTGTGCGACTTTTCCTGGGGTGCACATGAACCTTTTATGCACTTGTTTTTGTTCTTAAAAACGGATGTGACAATGACTCAGAGAGTAAAAGAAACAACAACAACAAAACAATTGAAACAAACACAAATCTGAAACAAAAAAACAAGAAAAAAAAACAAATGATTTGATATAAAGAAACAAAACCAAAAACGAATTGAAACACTAGAAACATGGTTCGGACCGTGGATTAAAACATGAATTGAAAAATGACCGGAAACAAATTAAAGACATGAGTTGAAACAAATTAAAGTGAGTTATAGAAACAAAAGAAACACAATTTTTGAAACAAGTAACTCAAAGTCCCCCTGCAACCCTAACCTACTGCAACACGTGAAACAAATTAAAGGAAATAAAAGAAACAAGATGAAACAATGATTTTGAAACAAAAAGAAACTAAAAAAGCAACGTCAACCCTAACGCGCCCCACCCCTCATGACTGGAGATGGAGGAGACGGAGGAGAGAGGAGGAGGCCTACCTGGGAACCCCGGAACCGCACCCCCCCCCCCCCCCCCCCCCCCCCCCCCCCCGGAACCGCGGCCGGCCTATCTCAACTAAAAAATTGTCCAGAATTACATGGAATTTTTAGATGAAGTAACCCCCCTATCTCAACTAAAACAACAACAACATTCACATAAATATACACTTCTAATGAGACACATTTAATGTTTATCACCAAATGAATAAAATTGCCCGAAAGCTCATGTTACTACTTCTATTTTTTTGGAAAAAAGTTGTTACTAATTCCATACCTTTATTAGTTAAGACAACCGCCAATTAAAACGGTAGCACAGATTTCATCCTTTTCCTTAATCAACTGCTTCCCGGCCTGCCTGCCTATAACGTTGGGTTGGTCGGTCCTAGGGACCCAGGTCCTCTCCATTGTCAATTTGTCATCTCCCAAGCATGCAACAAACGCGCGCGATGCATGCATGCATGCTAACATCAAGGCCAATTTTGTTCCCATCTCCCGTAACATAGGAAGGAGGTGTCCAGAGGAGTTGACACGTGCTGCCGCTCACTCACACGGACCGGAGCCTGTACGTGCCGACTGCATGCATGCTCTTAGGCCGACGACCTGCATTGCGCGGGTGCAAATGAAGTCAACTCCCCGGTGGTGACTGGTGCAGTGCGCTGCACTCCTGTCGTGGGGTAGAGTACGTACTCGTGCTCCATTCGCGAGTTGCGACGGCAATGGTGTCGGGGTGCAGTGCATATGCATGCGAGAGACATCGGAATCGATCCGGGATGAGTTCCTAGGACTCCATCTGCTCCGCCTCCGCCAATCATGGTCATTATCTAATCTAATCTAATCCACGATTCCGAGGCGGGGCTGGCGGCGCCACTGCTGCCCGTGGTTTTGCATAGCAGGTGGTTCGCGATCGGGAGTCGTAGTTCCAGGGATTTGCTGTCAGAAGCGTCGACACCGAGACCGACCAGCCCCATCGGCTGACAAATTTGAATTTATACTTTAATTAATCTGTTATTAACCTGCTGACGCGATGGGCTTACGATTACATTTCTAAACGCGCGTGTCAACGCACTGCTGCGCGCGCGGTACAAAACTCAGGACCAACTGGCCGGTATGAGCTCCAACGCTTTGCTTTTACGGTATATATAAAAAACATCGAACACCGATTTTGAAAAGTCGAACTCCTGTCAAGGTGGCGATAAGCAAGGTGAAAAACAAACCATTGTGTTCACTACACTTGAATAGGAAACCTAAATATACATATTTTCATAGTTTGAGAACCTGGATGAGAATTACATAATAGTTTAGCAAAACCATTAAATTCACAAATGTTATTGAGTGCAACCTCCACGAGAGCCCTCTCTGCCAGCACCCACACTACCCAACAAATGTCCTCTCCCCTCTAGCGCGACCTCGAGCAGGCCTCCGCCGTTTCACCATTGGCCACCTCAAGCATGATCTCACCCTCCCCCTTGAGGTCACCCGATTTTTAGTTTGGCCGTCCTTCCCAACTAGATGCCCACCCGAGAACTGGTGGTGTGGTGGAGGTAGCAATGGTAATATGGTATGGCTCATTTGCCATGAGCAAGGAGTTAGGACAAGCAATAGAAGTTTACTTAATAAGAGTTACCATTGCGATCATGAACAGAAGAGGGTCGGAGGAGGGCAACGCAGCTACATACCGTGGAGCCTAAGAGGTGGTTGTCGGTCATGTTCAAGGAAGATAGTGTGTGTGAAATGTGGAAGACAAAGATAAAATAAATAAAAAATTACTCTATAAATAATTTGATATACGTGGAGAGATCCTACAAAAAGTAAGTTGCATTGGGTCCTACACGTCATAAGAAAAATAGACACCCTACCTGTCTCTAAATATATAGAAGATTTCTACAATTGTTTTAAGTTAATTTTTTAAATTTTTGATTGAATTTTTAAAAAAAATCATCAAGATTTATGACATCAAATTAGTATCTCGTAAGATATATCATAGAATTATTCTTATAATGTGCTTAATTTTATAATATAGATATTACTATTTCCTATAAATTTAGTCAAAACTTAAGATAGTTTAATTTACACAAATTTTAGTATCGTTAGATATATCATAGAATATATTTTTATATGTGCTATATATATATTCCTCTTTTCTATAAATTTAGTTAAATTTAAGATAATAGTTTAATTTACATGAATTTTAAAAATTAATTTATTTGGTGGTGGAGGGAGTAGAAAAACTAGCTAGTGGGCCCGTGGGAGGTGCTTCTGAGCTAATTTTAGCTTCTGATTCTTCATGATCGAGCTGGTCAGTAGTTAAGCCCATTTGTTGGAGAGCAATCTGACTTGTCGTTTATAGAGAGGAAAAGCGGTTGGTCAACCAAGGCCAAAGGTTGTACCGAGAGCACGAACATACCACCTGGCAGAGCCTCCGGCACGCCCTCGGAGAACAGTACAGAACCGTTTACTCATGCATACTGTAGTGTTCAAGTCCTACTGCGTGTCAGTTTTGTACCTACTCGGTCCGATAGCTCTACAGTCTGCTACTTTAATCGCCCAGAAAGAAAACCGTTGGCGTTTCCGCTTTCCGGCCCGGATCATTTGGTCGTCCGGAGGCCGGAGCCTAGACTCCAGTGAGGGCACTAGGGCACATGTACAGTCCGTGCCGGCCATCTCGAATCTCGTCCCCGGTGAGGGCACATGCACGGCACGATCGAAGAGGCCGGGCACGAGCGTGCTACTGTGACGAACGTGAGCTGACCGCCGGCCGACGCGCCTGGGCCTAGTCGAAGACTGTTCCGTCCAGTCGCCGGTACAATTCATTTTGCCGGCCGGCAGTTTACACATACATACCGCGGCTTGTGCTAGAGCTAGGAGTACTAGCTAGACCCGATCGACCAGAGTAGTCTTTAGCTGCCGCGCCCGCGTGGGTCGTCTTTTAAAAAAGGTGATGAAATAAACGGATCAAGCAAAGCGAGCGAGACAGGTCTTTTTCGACGCACCGTACGTAGTACCGTACCGTCGTCTGGGGCCAAACCGGCAACGATGCAGAGATCCGATCTCAGTCCACGGACACGACTCTGACTACTAGCTGGCAGCCTAGTAGCTGCTAGCACGGGATGGCTCGCGCACCGCACCGCAGACGTACAAGAACGGGCGTTCGGTCGGTCTAGTCACGTTTGCGCGCGCTGACTCGGAAACCGACCGGCGGCGGCCGGCAAAGACGAGACGGCTTCGCTGGCCCATATATTGCACCAGTGCACCACACGTACAGATCCGCAATGCTACACATATTGCTATGCAATGCAGTACTACTAGCGCTAACTGAAAACTCTACGCACGGTAGTGATATATACGAGAGAAAACTGAAAATTCTGCACACGTACGTACGTACCGAACAATTCCATGCCCTACACTTCGAAATCAATCGGTGCGTGCTTGACTCGATCGGGGCCTTTTGCCCACAGACCGGTACCAGTACGGCCTCTTTACAGCACGCGTTGGTCCTAGCTTATGATCTTTCACCGTCACCCCCGTCCTTTCACGCAACCATTGCGTTCGGACGGTTCGTACAGCGTACATCTTCACCTTTAATATTTTGCATCGCATCTAGATTGATCCATTTTTCACGCTACCATGCAAGAGCAAGAGCGCCATTTGCGTTGTTGTGTCATTGTGTGCATGCGGTGGTACCACTAGCTAGTAGCAATATAATCGACGACGATCCATGCATGCGTCCCCGTGTTAAAAGCGTCGTCGGTCCACCCACTGTACATATGATGCTAGCTGTTCAGTGTGGAGATCTCGCGCGTCACCCAGCTTTGCACCGCACCAATTGTTCTTGCCCTGTCGGCCATGCATGCATCTGCCATGCAATTTGCATGCATCAATGAGCCAACCAGCCCAGCCCAGCCCTGACTTGGTTCACGTTAATCAGTTAATGCAACTTGACACGTGAGCAGTAGCAGTAGTACACTGCTACCACACTAGTAGAAATATATACACATCATTGCCGCTGTGCATCGTAACCGGAGGAAAATCCCCGCCAAATCTTGCCGATACGATGAACAGTAGCGGCAGATTCGATCGTCCAATTAACGGAAGTGTCCTACTGTGTGCCGTGTCCTCCCTGCTCCCTTTAATTTGTTTTACGAGACGACAACCTGGCTGGATTCTCTGCATGTATGCATGCATGTGTTTACACTTCCTCCTCCGTTGACTTGTAAAGAATTCAGCAGTGCAGTTTACTGTATTATACACTCCATAGGTCAACCGTATGTATAGTATACACGTAATACTCCTACTGCAGTCTGCTGTGG
The DNA here is from genome assembly GCA_022036555.1 of Microstegium vimineum. Lineage (NCBI taxonomy): Eukaryota > Viridiplantae > Streptophyta > Magnoliopsida > Poales > Poaceae > Microstegium > Microstegium vimineum. The sequence goes on from CM039131.1 coordinate 38,588,263, forward strand.
GGCAGTGAGTCTGTGGGCTACAGTGCATGCCTTGGACAGTTGGACGGCACCTTATATTATTTGTGTGGTGTCACTCATTATTGGAGGAGATCGTTTTTGCTTAATGGAGGTGGGTAAACACGGCCGCCTCCAATGGAAGACCTCGGTTAATCGCCGAATAATGGAGGCGGTTGCCCTTGCCCTTCTCGGTTAATCTGTTTACGGAGACCGACACCTTATATACGCCCGCCTCGGTAAATCGATAAAAAAAACAAAAAAAACCCACGAGCCCACCAGTGAGCCCGTTCCCCGCGTGCCGCCACCGTGGATCCGGCCATCTAACGCGTGCTTGGCCACCGGAGATGGAGGAGGGAGCCGTGACGTCGTGGATCCACGCTTACTGCCACCAGATCCACGCCCTCCGCAACCTCCGCCACCGGATCCACGCCCTTGGGGGTTGAGAAGGGGCGCCGCCGCCGTCGTTGCTCGTCGGATGGGGAGCGGCACCGCCGTCGTTCGCCCAGATCGCCTCCGCCCGCCCAGATCTGCAAAGCGTTAAGAGAGGAGTGTTGGACATGAAGATAAGAAGAGATAGGAAGATGAGGGAGAGGCATACCTAATGAAGAGGAGCATCAGATCCACTACCGTTGCCGCTATTCAGTGCTCACCGGATCCCGCTCGCCACCGGGACCACGCGCGCTACCTAGGGAGAGGGAGGACAGAATGAAGAGGGTGAGGAAAGCCGGAGTGGAGAGAGAGGGAGGCGGAGTGGAGAGGGAGAGCCGCCACCGCCGCCGCTGTTTTCTAAGAGAAAAGAGAAAGTGAATGGTCAGGTGTGAGACTCTCGAACCTAAGTGACGCTTATATACATGAAATGTATTAATGGAGGCGGACATCTTAATATGACCGCCTCCATTAATCATTAACGGAGACGGACATCTTAATATGATCGCCTCCATTAATCATTAACGGAGGCGGACACCTTAATACGACCGCCTCCATTAATCATCTATTAATGGAGGCGGGCACGTTATAATGTCCGTCTCCATTAATAGATGATTAATGGAGGCAGACAAATTATAATGCCCGCCTCCATTAAACATTAACGAAGACGGACGCCTTCAACGATAGATGAAAGTGGGATTAATAGAGGCGAACAGAAGATGTGCCCGTCTCCAATCAAAAAATCGTACCGTCTCCTAAAAGGAATCCGGTACTAGTGATATCTCAGCTCCGTCGATCGATCTCACGGTCACAGCGGCACACAACACACGCAAACAAACTACTAGTTCATTCTAGCTACCTCTCTCTCTATATATCTATTGCCTGTTGGAGCCCTAGCTAGCTAGCTAGACAGACAGGGACCCTTCCATTTGATTTGTATCTTTGCTTATGTTCTTAACGTGACAACAGCAGCAGCAGCAGCCAACAAGTCTTCTATTGATCCATCAAAGGCATGCAATAGCTTATGGCCTCATCATCTTTCTGGTAAATAACGCCGCCAAGCCGTGCACTGTGCAGGGTCCGTACTCACACAGTGCTGACAAGGACATCAGCTTTGAAAGCTAGTAGCTTGCTGTTGCGCGTTAGGAACGCAACATAGTAGCCACACCATTTTAATTAGGCAGTGGCAGTGCCATTTATATATACAACCATCGGCTGTTACATCATATTCTAACTTTTATTTTCTCTGCGAGCCGTTACATCATTCTAACTGCAGCCGATCGACTGCATTAGTGATCCTGATCCATCTTCCTTTAATTTTGAGCTTCGGCTTCGATTCTTTGGCTTGTCCTACTTCTGTAGTAGTCATAGTGCTTTATGCTCTTCTTCCAGCCTTATCTTCTTCTTCAACCTTAGCCAGATTATTTGTGAATCGTTGGCCAATGAGGAGCAGAGCAACACAAAGACAAATAGCAGAGCATGGAGAATATTTTCCTCTGTCACATTAGTGCGCAGCGCACATATGAAATTAAAAGCTTGGTCGATCGCCATACATTTTTTTTTAGATGACAATAATGGATAGTCCGTACATGTAGGCAGACTAGTATTATATATTTTGCTGGTGCTGGGATTAATTCGTGGAATAATCATCCACGTCGTCGTCGCCATCCAACAAATTGAAGTGGACGGGCATACGAGATTATTCCTAGCTACTGCTAGTTGAAGATGATTATCGACCGCATGCATGTGTATGCATGCATGAGCATGCACACACACACACCACCAATTATGGGCCGTGTATATATGCTTCCGGATTCTCGAGCAGGAATAATATTAGCTTACCCAGACATGTGTTTGGATTTGCTAAAAAAACAGACATCTTTTGGATTTTTTTTGTAGTTTTTTTTTGTATATGTAAGTGATTGTTTTAAATTTTAGGTCGAGTGTCATGCTCGAATAACAGTAGTGTCCAGTTAATAATTGGCATATGATTGTCAATTGTCACTGGACATGCATATATACTACGTACAATGCATGCCCTGCCCAAGAATAGGATGCATTACCAACAAACCATTCCAAACCAGCGGGACGAACTGGAGCTGTTACGCTTAATGACGTCATACCTAACCTGCATTTCATCATGCATGATCAAAGGACGCATCGTAATGATTGGTGATATGATTTCAGACAGAGGTCGTTCTTGTTTTAGCAGAAACAGTGACAGTCCATCAAGTTGCTAGTTCCATTGCTACTTCAAAGACCCCTTTAGGACGACTGTGCTGCCACACAGGAAATACCCTATTTAGTTTCTCATAGAATCCAAAATATTTTAGGTCTTGTCTCTTCATTTTGTAAAATGGAACTAAACATTACTCTAAATTTTTGGCAAAAAGTTAAGCCAAACTTTACATTAGTTTGTGTATCATCCTCACAATCCTCATCATTGAAATTCAAAATAAACCGAATTTTGGTTGGAACTAACAGTCCACCGAAATATTTTGCACTCTAAATTTTTTGGAGTCCAAAATAGTTGGGATTTTGAATTTTGGATTTATGATGGAACTAAATAGGGCAAAAGAAAAAAACATTTTCCTACTAAACAAAAAAAATCTATCACTTATATACGTTGGTTTATGCATGTGCCACATTTTTTCCCACCAAATTAAACCACCTTTTTCTCTTTAAATAATTATTTTACGTTATTAAAAGTTGAAGTCTTGAATAGCCCATGTCACTCCATCTAGGATTCTAGGGGTACAGTACAGTACAGAAAAGCATATATTCTTTTTGTGGCTAGGCTTCCTAACACTACCAGTAAACAAAGATGTAGCTGATCATTAGTAGATGACAGCGAGCGAGCAGTTGTCCGATCCTCCTACGGGGCTACGGTTCAATTAAGGCAAGCACGACCGGTGTTTTCTTGTAGCCCTTTCAGAAGAATGTTAATAACTGGACTAGTAGTATATATATAGTTTGTCACTATCAAAGTGAAGGAGCCAGCACAGGAATAAAACTGATTATATTGTCCGAATTGAACGGCAGAACACCAAAGATGGAACTCTGACTAGACTTGCTTATATTTATCTCTGAATGGCTCTGACATTGTTTCTTCAGATAATTCAAGTTCTGACGAAACTGTATTAGAATTGTCAACCGACTCAACGCGGAAAACTAAAAAAATCTGGTGGACAAAACTGGATGCTTGCCGCCTCAACTTTTGGAGGGGGAGGGGGGAAAAGAAGTGGATACCTGATCAACTACCGAGCGGAGAGGCTCCTCCGGTGGCCGGTGCCGTGACCGGGAAATCTTTTGGCGGAGGCTCTTGTGTCCCAACAGAGGTCGACCGTGACCGGGACGCCGGATAACTCTGAAACCGGTAACCGTGCTCCCACTCCCAGAGAGCAACAGCTTTCGTGCAAAGATGGCCGTGGATACTTACTAAACAAATACACACAACAGCTTAGCCGCAGGAGGGCGCGTATGCGGGGGGTTGTTGCCGTGCCGCCCTCGCCCTCGCCGTCGCGTTGCCATCTTTGCCCAACCACGAATCAACTCTGGAACTGCAGGGTTGTTGGGTTAACTAGAGATGGATACGTCCATGCACATGCATATCCAGCTACTAGCTGGCTTCAGTAAACCTAAACTAGCAGACAGCTCGATCTACGTACTAGCTAGCCCATTATCAGCGTCTATCTTTGTGTTCTTTTCTCCTCCTTCTCACTCATGTATAGCAATTACAGTAAAAGCCACACAAGCAGGTGACCAAGTTCCATGCATCATCCATGCACAAGTTTTTACGTGCGTTCTTATCTTAACCTAAGCCGGCTAGCCGCTCCGACGATGGAAAACTGCAACTGTCCAACAAGGACTGGAACTGAAGCAGGCTGAAATGCACCAGCAGTTGGTATGTGCTCGGCACAACTGACCGGAACAGAGGAAGAACACAGAGCAGCAGCAGGCTAGCAGCCCAGCTGACGGCTTGGACCCAGACCAAGTCGCCAACAGATCTCTGCGAAATACTACTCCGTACTCCGTAGTGTGCTGTGTTCCTGTTTTGCGTGACTAGGTAAAAGAAATCGCACTGTGGCTGTACGCGCGCGCAACGCCAAGGCAAGGCAAGGGAAGGGGACCAGGCACGCAGCGGGCGGTAGTAGCATGTTAGGTGCATCAAACTGTTCCCCCACTTTGATGAACGTCTTTATTTGGCGCAAGCACCCAGTAATTGCCGTTCCAAGCAATGACTTTGCAGTTGCGGTTGAGTTGAATTTGTGCCAACATACGAGCGAGTATTCCCTTTCGCTGCTCAGACAGAACCCAACGGCTGGCATTGGCAAAGGGTTAATCTTCATTAGGTTTTAGTACTCTAATCAGTTTCTGCCCAATGCAGAGCAGAGTACTGTACTGTACTGCTGCCACAAGTGACTCGTGGTGCTACTGTGCTATGCTACCTCAGCGCATCAATTTTCCACGGCAGCAAAGCAAGGAAAAGATCTCGTTTCTCTGCAGAGCGTCGCATCAGGCAAGGATTACAGGAGCAGGTCGGTGTGCTGCAGCGGCGAGCCACCCGGTTGCAGTAGCCTAAGCGTGCATAGACCCAGGCCTACACCTTAGGAGTACACGATTTATTGTTGCTGTTGCTGCAGCTCACCTGTTACTATTACTCTTTGGCTTTGATCATTTTGGTGGCCGATAAATTAGTCAATATTATTTTTGATTATTTTTTTTTAAAAAATATTATTTTAATTACTAATAAGTCGGTTGATAAGCCAAATGAACATGACGCTAACGGCAACAAAACGACCGGCCAAAGTGAGTGAAAATAAAGAAAAATATATCAAAGGAAAGAAGAACAAAGGAAGTGAAAAGAAAAAAAAAAGAAAGTGTGCATCATCAGCACTGGACCAGCGGCGGAAACATCTAGAGAGTGGTGTCACCAGAGGGAGAAATGAATCAGCAAGTCAGATAAAGAGAGGCAAATCTGCGACATCGCTGCTGATTTCATTTTCACGAGATCAATTTTTTTTTTGAGAAAAAAATAAAATTCAAAGGGGAGGGAATTGTGCAATACAGTATACTCGTTCTTCGCTTTGGCAGCGGTGCATTACCAGAGTTGATTTATTTTTGCGTCTTCCAAATCTGGCGATGCTGATGGGGGCCAGACGGGGACCCCAGCCCGGCCAGCTCCTCCTGCTCCGCCTCCACGTCCGTCGTAATAAAATCGACCGTCGTCTCCAATTCCCCTCTCCTTCCCTTTCTCCTTGCCCGCGTCGGCTCGAATCCAATCCCTCCAATAATACGCACCGGCAACCCCATTTGCGCCATGCTGCCGCGGCCGGCGACCACGAGCCAAGAACACGCGCGGCATCCCTGAGCCACCCAGTCTAGCACAAACGATTCCTTTCTCTCTTGGATCCCAGCCGCTCCCCCAAGCGTGCGCGCGAATTCTCTCCTTGCCTCGCCTCGCCCCGCCCAGGTGAGCTTCCCCTGCCAACAGTTTGTTCCTTTTCTATTATTCCCCTCTACCATCATCAATCTACTGTTTCGAGATATGCGTTGGTGAATTCCACGGCGCGGGGTCTTGAGAGCGAGGGAGGGAGCAAGTGATTAAAAAAAACTGAAATTTTGTCAGCGTTTCTTGGCCTGGCTGCTGCCCGCTTTAATAATGGCCGCGCGGTTGGTTGGATGGATGGGTTGCCAGGCCAGATGCATTGCTCAGGAGCGCTTGGGCCGTGCGAGCTGCGGGATTTGGGAGATGCGTGCAGTTGAATGCGTGGGATTTGCCGCGATTTATTTATGCTAATCGCTCCTCCTCTCCTCCCGACCCGTGCTCCCCCGCGTCCGCTCTCCCTTTCTCCTCGTCCCCAGTTGACGCCGGGCCATTTCAGCGCGCTGCTTTACTGTTATATAAGCTCGCCTCCGGACAGGACCAGGGCTCCTCTGAGATTTGTTTATCTTTCTCTTTCTCTCCTTGCAGCGCCGTGCTAAGTGCTCTTGTGCTCAAGTGAAGATCCATGGAGGGTTGCCAACTGCTAGTAGCCTGTAGTGGGATGGAGATGGAGGAGGAAGCGTTCTTTGACTCGCGAGAGGAGCTCACGGCATCGCCGGCGCCCAGCCCGGGCCCTGCATTGCCGTGGTCGGCAAGCCTCGATAGTGTGTGCCAGAGGAGGGAGCGGTTCATGAGAAGCATGGGCCTAGAGTGCTGCCCGGCTCCCCCGCAGGCCGATACTGTGGGCGATGTCGAGAAGGAGGAGGAATTTGGGAGATTGTGGTCGCAGTCGGATGAGAATGACTGTTCCATGTCGAGTTGGTCCACAGAAGAGACGGGGAGCTTAGAGGATGTTGTCTCGGATGACAATTCTGTCAGTGGATCCAGCCGGGATGATGCTAGCAGCAAGGTGGGCAGTAATTTCAGTTCATTGTCCTTCATCCAGAGGCTCATGAGCCGCAGTGGTAAGCTCTCTGGTGTTCCCAAGGCGATCGAGAGGAGAAGAAATGGATGGTTTCGGAGGCTGGGCTTGAGGGCTGGTGTCCTCGATCATGGAGGCGATGAAGCTAGCACCAGCTCCTCAGAGAGTGAGCAAAACAGGGGTGGAAGGTACGAAAGGGTCAAGGTCCGCTGCTACAGGAAGCGGTCGAAAGAATTGTCAGCAGTTTATCAAGGCCAAGTGATCAAGGGCCATGATGGGGCTATTCTGACTATGAAGTTTAGTCCGGATGGGCAGTTTCTTGCAAGTGGAGGCGAAGATGGGGTTGTCAGGGTCTGGGGTGTCACGCAGTCTGAAGACTGCAAAATTCCTATGGATGATCCTTCTTGTGTTTACCTCAAAGCTCATCGCCAGAGTGGCTTGGCTCCTGTTGATTCTGACAATCAAAAGAAGTGCAAAGTCAAGGGCGTGAAGCAATCTGCAGATTCTGCTTGTGTTGTGATTCCAACAATGGTGTTTCAGATCTCAGAGGAACCATTGCATGAGTTCCGTGGTCACTCTGGTGATGTACTGAATCTGTCATGGTCTAACAACAAGGTCAGTACAATGAAATGTGCTTTCCTCCCTCGTTTGTAGGTTTGATTGCACTGTTTTTTTCCTTTTGTCCTTTCCTTTCTGATGACTGAAATTTTCTACCTTGCAGCATCTACTGTCAGCATCAACAGACAAAACTGTTCGTTTGTGGGAAATTGGATCTGCAAACTGCATCACTGTTTTCCCACACAGCAACTTTGGTAGGCCTATAGTCTCTTAATTGCTGCCTCAAAAGTTTCCAACTATGCTTCTGAATTTGACCTCACCATTTCGTTATGAAATTTTACTTTTGCAGTGACTTGCGTCCAGTTCAATCCAGCCAATGAGAATCGATTCATCAGTGGATCAATAGATGGCAAAATCCGTGTATGGGATATTCCAGATGCAGTGTCATTGATTGGGTGGATATTAGAGACATGATAACAGCGATTTGCTATCGACCTGATGGAAAGGTATCAATATGCATTCTGAAGTGTCGATTAATAACAGTGTTATTTTTTGGCTACTTATTATTTCAGTAGTTTGTGAGATTAATCTTCTTTATCTTTTACATCTTGCAGGGAGCAGTGGTCGGAACCATTACTGGAAATTGTCGATTTTATGACGCATCAGATAATCTGCTGAGGTTCGAGACACAAATTGCACTCAGTGGCAAGAAAAAGTCTTCTCTTAAAAGAATCACTGCTTTTGAGGTAAATATCTTCACAAGAAGGAAGGCTTTTATTGCATAGATTACTTCATCTGTCATTTTTCGTTATGATTCTCCTATGTTCTGACTCTATTTTTTTATTTTTCATGTCAGTTCTCCCCAAGCAACCCAAGTAAATTAATGGTTACCTCTGCTGACTCCAAGATCAAAATTCTGGATGGAACCATTGTGACTCAGAATTACAGTGGTACAGTCCACATCCTTATTGATCTAAGCAATCATTAGATTTTTTGTATTATGAGCTTACCATTTTATTCATTCAATTAGGACTCCGAACTGGCTCTTGCCAGTCATTGGCAACATTCACTCCTGACGGACAGCATATAGTTTCTGCTAGCGAAGACTCCAATATTTATGTATGGAACCATGAAAATCAAGATGATCCTTCACTGAAACATGCAAAAACCATATGGTCCTCAGAGCGCTTCTACTCCAAAAATGCAGCCATCGCAATACCATGGAATGGCCAAAAACCCAGAAACCCGGTCTGTTTGGCCTCTCAAATTTTGTCACCACAAGGAGATAAGTTCTGGTGCATGAGTAAGGCTGTTAAGTGCAGTTCAAGTCGCAGTGAAGATTCTGCTATTAATAGTTTTGTGTCAAGATTTGCTCCTGGTATTTTCAATTTGAATCAGGACTTCTCTGAGTCCACTTGCAGAAGTTCAGCAACCTGGCCAGAGGAAATTCTGCCTTCTCGCTCAATTCGTGCAATTTTGGATGAGTCACAGTACAAGTTCCTAAGGAACTGTTTCCAGACCACACCAAACTCCTGGGGTCAAGTGATAGTTACTGCAGGATGGGACGGCAAGATTAGGTCGTTCCAGAATTATGGCTTACCAGCACATCAGTGATATCAGCTTGAGCATTTGCTGAAACTTCACGGCAGTTTTGGCACCTCACATGGCCTGAAGAGAGGTACCCAGGCACCCAGCTATGCTGGTCCAGCGTATGGTTTCTTGGTACAAGACATCACATGCTCAGTGCTCCTGCTGAATTGTACATGGACCAGTGTTGTACATAATCAACCTGGTGGTCCTTCGAGATCTCAGCATCAGCGGTTGTTCATGGCAGGACCCGTAGATTGTACCTTTTGTAGAAAATTTTTAGTGTAGGTCAAATTTCTTCCTTTGCCCCTCATCAATTGCTTATTGATGTATACAACAGAAATTTTAGTCTCAGCTGAGTGTAAGTTCCCCTCCCATTGTATTCCGGGAGCTCAAGCGGGAACCGCCAGATATATATGTGCCCGTCAAATATACAAAATTCGTTCATTTTTTCAAACTCTGTGCCGTGTTGTTCTGTCCCTTCTTGATCTATACATACTCTGTCGAATTTCATATACAGGTGACTGGTTCTCCTGTTTGACATATTAGTTCGGTGTGGACCCAGTGAAGCTCTCTAGAGGTTATTATTGTACTTCCTCCATCCATGAAAGAATGCAATTCTTCCTCTATCTATGAAATAATACAATTATAGCACAATGTCATAGCTTAGTATATTAAGTTTGATATATATAAAAACTAAATTAATTTAGAGCTATAAATGTAAATAATATTTTCTACAAATTTGATTAAACACGAACTGCCTTTGGTGGCACGTAACCCGTAGTTGCATTCTTTCCTAGACAAAGGGAGTCTTTCTTGTGAGACCTCAGGTTGTTGATCTGTGATTGGTTTTCCATGTTAGTTGAGCATCTCACAAATCTACCGATCTTGACCCTGAATCCGTTAATAATTTGAGCTCAGAACTAGCATTATCACATGAATGTGCTATTATCTGCTCCCAAGATATTTTCCCCGTGCACTTGATCTTTTCTTCGTTGTCTTTGCGAGCGATTTTATCCTTCTAAATATCTTGCTGTCAATCTTGAGCTACTATGTGGGATAAGATATCCAGATATTTTGGTCGTGGTATGGAACATGAAACCCATTTGCCGCTACCAGATTACTACTAACTGCACATTTCTCTGGAGGTTGAGAGCCTGCATGCTACTCTGAGGCTGGCAAGGCTCCCCAAGGCATGTGGCAAGGCTCCCATTCGTCAGGACGTCAACGGATTCAACTCACTAGAAACATCAGAGAGACGCATTTGTCTACTTAGATGCCACAATTGGATCGTGGAAAGGCGATCATTGATGGCCTCTAAAATATTTAACATCTTTTTGGGCAAGATTGGTGATCCTGATTTTGTCAAACACTAGGTTACTCAGTCTGCATGATTGACTAATGTAAGTCCAGTGCAAGGTAGATAATGGATTTTTCAATCTTTCTTGCTTCTGGGTACTGATAGTGTCAGTGTGACGCCATGCTGACACCTGACACTGCGACGGTTTTGTACAAGTACGGGTAAAAGGAATTCGTTTCAAACTGAAGGAGGCTTCAATTCTGGCCAGATTCAGGGCGTGTAAGTTCTGTAGTCTGATCACATACTGAGATTGGTTTATGCAGCTTATATAACATGGTAAAGCCTGAATACTCTGACGAAGACAAAACCTTGAAATAAAAATCGATGTTATCAAGGTACAATTTCCATTTCCTGCCATAGTTGGACCAGATCAGTAGGTCATCAGAATTGAGCAATTGTAAGTCAACAGCGGCTAGCTTAAAGTTGAGTAACAGAGAATTCGTCAGGTTGCAGGCTCAAACTTCAGCTTCAAACTTTGCATACCTCTGATTATTAGGTCATCGCTGATCTCCTTCACTGACCCTCTGCTTAGGTCATACTAGTACCAACTATTACTAGTATACTCCTACATTTTTTAACTGCCATGGTTGCCACTATGCTTCCAGTTCACCACGGTCCACGGTCCTGCAATTCAACCGGGAAAAAAAAGGAGAGGCGCTGCGCTTAAAAGGAAAACTGGGCCTGCAAAGTCAGCAAACGTTGGAAAAGCCGAGAAAGCCTCCGCTGCGGATTCAGAAAACCTGTACTAGTGACCACCAGTAATAAACTGCTTATTAACGCCGCGAACAGAACAGTAGGAGGGAATTTCCGAATTTTACCACGCTCTTAAATTGCGCGGCGCAGACCTGCAGGCTGCCGCACAGCAGAGTACTCTGAACATTCTGGGCAGGCTCGAATCATTGCGCTGGTCGTCTCAACTGATCAGCTCCGTAGGCAGGCAGGCTCGCATAATTGCGTCGGTTCGCAGCTCATCACATCATCAGCTGCTCATTTTGCATTGCACTCGCAGGTCGCAGCACCACCACACACCGATCCGTGCATGCACAGAGATATAAAATAAAATAACATAACATAGACTAGTATAAACCTCCGTGCGGTCTTCAGTTGCAACCAGATTCCGTTTGGTACTACGTCCTCCGTGACCTCATCGTCGCGGCCGGCCTCCGTTCCCCAGCGCGGCGGCGCGTGCCAAGCAAGTGGCCAGTGGCCACCACGGCACGTCGGCACCACCCACCAGCCACACACATTGCCGCTTGCACCTGCACCAAGCAAACAAAGACCCCGCTCTGGTGGGCTGTGGCGCAGTGCGATCAATGCAGGCACCAAATAGTACATGTTGCCCTGCTGCAATACATTTTCGCCGAGCAGTAGTGTTTCTGTTTGCTTGCATTTGAGATGTTTCAGAGAGAGCTGCAGTGAAGCGTCGTGTGGATTTGTCCGTGGGGGGATGGATGGATCCCCCGGCCCCGGGGCATCAGCATCAGCATGTTGTCATATGGCAACTGTCTTGTGCTGTAGCAGCAGTGGGAGACATGCAGGTACAGCATCCACCAGAGCAGCGGTGGACACGGGGCGGGGCGCGAGCCCGCCCGGCCTCCGCGATGCGATCTCGCCATCTCGGGCTCGGAGGGTGGGTGCTGGGTGGGGAAAAAAAATGGAATTATCAGGCGACCTACAGAGACAGCTCACTCCCGCACGACGCGGAATGATTCGTTGGGGTTCTTCTCATCTCATGGCAAACCCTGACCCCTCCCCACCCCAGCCAAGGGCGCTCCTCCTGTACCCGCCGTAGGAAGCACTGCAGACTGCAGAGGCAGTTTGTTTAGGCAGAACGAAGGCGATGGGAAAAAAGCAGCATCTGTGCTATGCTTGGACATCCAACGGCAGAAAATATTCGTTCCAAAAGGAAGAAGAAGAAGAAAAAACTGTGCCTCCGTACGTGTATGTATTCGCGGACCTGCGTACTCGTACTCTCCTTAGGTACGTGCCATACTGTCGTGGTTTCCAACTTGCACGTGATGGAGCGTGAGTAGTTTGGTACTGTACGTATAGTAGTTTGCTGCACGACCTGCGGCGGCGCAACGGCAATGCATCCTCGCCTACCGGAACTGGAGGACTGCTTAGCGCAAGCGATGATTGCGGGGTCCGGCGCAGTCCAGAGAGAATTAATAATTGATGCGTCGGACTATTGGTCAAGGAAGATACCCACCTCTACTCCAGTCTCGTCCGGGCCATTTAAGCAAGAAAGCAGGTCCATCAAGTCTTCATTAGCCTGATTGACCGAACAAATGGTTGTTGGAGATGCATTATGTTTTGCGTCCAATCACCCCTTATTGGGTTTTTTTTTTTGCAACACAAGCAACAACTGAAGCAAGCAAGCTTCTCCGATCGACTACCGGAATTCAAGTAGTGGTCGTCAGCAGAAGAGAATCACAGATGCTAATAAGCTCGCTAGCTAGCTTCAAGCCAGTGTCCAGATCTAATCCCAGATCAAGCCGAGTGGACGTTCCTTGAGCTTGCGCAAATGTGTTTGGTCGGTTTTCAGTTGCATTATTCTGCTCATCCCTCTTTCGCCCTCTTTTAGTGTACTAGCATGCATGCATGCCAGCGCGGGACGCAGGACGCTGACGAACTTTGTCATGGAACTGTCGACAGGCTTCAGAAACGCCAGACTAGAGAAAGTACTAGCAGTAGTAAAAGCGCAGAGGGGAAACACTGTGCATGCGTTCAGCTCTGCCGCCTGCCGGTGCCTCTTGTGTACCCTAACCCTGTCCCTTCTGACGACGGCAGGATGGAAGCCATTACTGTACGATTGCCTCGCTTCTGCATTACATAACCAGAAAAGCACGTAACGTGCAGGATCGTAATCCGTTATTCTACTGCCGCCCTCTTCTCCATCATGTCACCTTCGAGGTTTGGAGGCCCAACGAGAAACCGGTCTCTCTTCTTCTCTCTACACGGCTCAGTGGCTCACTGCTGACCTCACTGCTTATACGGTTACTTACAACCATCCTCCACACGCCATTCAGAAATCTCAAGGGCCCCCCATGTGGGAGGTAAACATACTACTTGCATGCAGTGCAATATACTGCATGCAAATGGCAGCATTAACAAGCGCCCTGTGCAGCGCTGCTCGGCCAAATGCACTGCTCCATGGCTAGGAGGACTCCGCTCGCTGCGACATCATGCATGCGCGACGATCGAGAGTGGCGACCACGACCAGCTTGTTGATCACACTTCGTTGCGAATGCAAGGCTGCAACCGCGTGCCGTTCCACCCTTTTGTTTATCTCCGCCGGCCGCAACGGGCATCGCTTTGTTTACCCGGCGCAATCTTCGCATAAATCTTTCTCGCTCGTCCGGGGAATTGTTAATTGTGCGTCTTAATTGTTCGGTGGATGGTTTCATAAATCGACTAATGTTGTTTTTACTGGTAACCTTATCTGATGATAAGATCAAGTGAATACGGCTGTGGTCCATGAGATCGATAAAAAAAAAACATCAAACGACAATACCCCCCCGAACTCGGAGGTAAGAAGGCAGGCATGGATGGTTGTGCTGCTGTAGCGGCCTGGGGAGACAGCGGGGTGCCGAAGCAGGATCCAGCAGCGGCACCGGCGCGCCGCTCGCTCGTGGCTGGACAGGAGCCTTGGATCTGCCGGTCCCTCCCTGCCCGTCTCGGCCTCGTCGGGTTGGGTTGGGAGCGTACGGCTCCAAGTTTCTTTCTGCCCATGGGCCTTTTGTCCCGGGACGGGACCAGACAGCTAATTCGATCGGGGTCGAGTTGCGCAGGCGCAGCGCGTGGGTCCTGGACTCGTGGCCCTTGTACGATGAGCGCTCGTGGGCCTCGCGTTGGACGCCGTACGATCTGTGCGGCGGGGCGAGCGGAGGGCTAGGATCCGGGGAGCCGCGCGGCGCGAGGACAGGTGACACGCGGCGGTTGGTGGATTTGCAGGCTCTGAAACAAAGGCAGGCAAGCAGACAGCTCATTTGTGCACAAATAATGCCTGGTAGTAGTAAAATGATTGGGTAGTTAGTTTCTGTGGGCCGCTCGCCTCCTCTTTCTGTGTCCTAGGACGCAAACAGTGACGCGGCAAAGGCGACTGGTCGAGTGGTATGCAACGTAGCATCTCTGCCTTTTGTTTTTGCAGCGTGCGTTAAGTACGTACAAATATAAAAAAGAAAAGATAAAAGAGGAGCATGATGCGTGTTTTTACAGAGCAGTGCATTTACTTGCGTCGTGAAAGTAGTACGGAGTAACATGCATGGTTACATGCGGAACACCGAAGCGTAACAGCTGCAGACGCAACGGCAGATGTGTGCAGTGCATCCTCCTCGTCTAGCTTCTGGAAGGTTCGCCTGGCAGGCACAAGCGATTCCATTCCTGGCACAAGCGAAGAGCTGCATTCTTTTCCAAGCAAGAAACGGCGTTTGTGAGACGCCAGACTCGATTGTTCAACCGCTCTTTTCACGTGTGTAGACTGGTTGAGTGGCGCCTGCTGGTTGGAGTTGGAAATGCCATCTCAGGGTCAATCCAGTATTATATTGTTGGTGCACCAACAATATTGGGACTCGGATTATTGGGACTTGGATCGACTGGTCAACTAGTGCAGTGCAGGTCAACACAGGCTACACGAAGAACCAGCCAAGTGTACTCGTAGATTCCTTCAGGCAGGGCAGGTTCATCTCCTGTCTGGACCCTGCGGAGAGCTTATTGAGCAGATTGTCAAACGCTGACTGTCTATTGTTTGTTGTCGCCGCCGCATCCTGCTGCTTTGGCTGCCTTTCCCCTACTATTATACGGGGCTGCTGCTGTATAAGAAAAGGATCAACAACCTTGTCAGATGCAGGAATCTGACGAACCTTTGCTAAAAAATCACGAGAGACGAGACTGCCAAAAGTCAGGAATTTGAGTGCTTGCATATGGTCGACAATGTGACAGACGGACAGGCTGCATTCAGCTCGGCCTTTTTGTTTAACCGTGTCCCTTGTGGCTGCGGCCGAATCATTGTGCTCTATAACCTCACGCATAATTGGACACGATAGCCTTTAAGAACTCCGAGTGGCGAGTTAGCAAGATCGCGATCTGTTTACAAGCTTTTATTACTGTAATAAAATAAATAAATCTGGCCTCTTCTCTCCGTTTTGAGCCTAACCCACTCCATACGATGACCTCATTGCTCGCCGGCCATCGCATCGCACTTCACAAAACAGGGGTGGGTGCATGCATGCACCAATGCATTGCTAATATACAAAACCGCTTTCCGTTTTCTGCACTGCACTTCACACACCAGCAGACACCACACACCAATGCGGCGACCGCGGCCTCCTAGATTCAGTGCACGTCTCCAGCTCTCGCATCCCCGTCCCCGTTGTTTAATCGGCGCGATCTTTGCGTGGATCCCGTCGCGGATCATGCTGGAAGCCCGTGGTTAGAGCATCTCCAAGAGACTCTGTAACATCCTAGTCAAATTTAATGATTTAGTTACTCTCTAAAATAGATAATACTAGATTACTCCAACAGACACTGTAAAATGAAGATTCTAGATGACTAGTGAGGTAAGCTATCCAAAGATAGAGAGCGAATAAGGTGGAATAGAGATCTTCTAAATTTGGAGAGTCATTTAAAGAGTCTGTTGAAGACATTTGTTTTTCATAATAGCCAATTTAGATTTAGAAAACAGTTTGACTAATCTCTTGGAGATGCTATCAGAGGAAAGAACGAGTGATGGGGCCAAGCGCACGAGTTCTGGTCCGGTAGGCCGGGGAGCGGGCGCACGCTGTAGCGGCCAGGGGAGACAGGGGGTGGCGCGGCCAGATCCAGCCGGGGCAGCCGTGGAACGTTGGATCTGCCATTTCGGGCGTAGTACGTGGTGGTGGCCAGGCACCGGCACCGGCGCGGCGGTCCCGTCACCGCCACCGGCGACGGGGGGTCCGGTACGGTCGGATCTGGGCGTTTCCCCAGTTTCTAGCCCCTGCTGCGTTTGCTGCCCATGGCCATGGGACGCGACACCATGGCCCAAGGGCCAAGGGCGCAGGCTGACATTCGGACAGCTCATTTGGGCGAATTGTGCGTGTGCGGTCGTGCGTGCGGAGTCTGAGACGTGTCAGACGTGGGCGCGGGGCCACGGCGCGTGAATTGTGAGTTGTGACCCGTGTACGATGACACGATAGCTCATGGGCCCTGACGCCCTGTCACGACCAGAATTTCGCTAGATCTCTGCTCTGGAGGGGTACCATGATAAGAGTGTTGAGGTTTCAGACGGAGTATTCTTTTGTCGGGGAATCAGATATCGATTATTACACTTTACACGTACGTCGAGCCACATTACTCTTCGACTCGCGGCTTCAATCTCTCTATTATGGAGCCAATTGGCTCTTTTTAAGCACCTTCTAGCTAGCATGTCTTATCATTGATTAGATTCCCAACGTGGGCCCTGGAAGATGGTAACTCCCAAATGTTCTTTTCTCCGAAATGACTTGTGCATGGTATTAAGCATGGATATCAGCTAGCCACACCCAATACTCCCTATGTACCAAAAAGGATATAAATATGAGTTGCGTGCCAATTAAAGTGTTTCACGTTTGATCAAATTAATAATGAATATTATTCATATTTATGGCTCTAAATCAATATATTACGAAAATATGTTTCATAATTAATTCATAATATTTATTTAATATGGATCATAAATATAAATAGTTTTCTATCTATATAATTGTAATTGGTCAAACTTATAAAATATTAAAATATGGCACTGTGCTAGAAGTGTATTCTTTTTGGATGGAGAGAGTATATTCATTTTTTCATTTGAACAGTCGCTGCTTGATTGCCTCGTTCTTCCGTACTGGTTGCCTAGGGATTCTCTGGATCTGTTGTCAACCCTCGCCATAATATAAGGAGTAGAGGTATTCTGTCATTCAAATTTTGTAGCAATGTTCATAGTGCTTTATGAGCTACTGAATGGAGTCTTCTTTGTTGATTTCTTGTTGGATCTTAATTCTCATAGAGATCTCTTATGTGAATGCTTATCTAGGCATCAAACATGATGGGTAGTCGATCCTCCTGTTTCTATCTTTGTGTTACCAGCTCGGTGGAAACTGATGTGCGATGGTCGGGCAGTCGTGGCGCTGGATTGATGGCCCCTTCACCATCTTCATAGATTAGGCAGTCAAAGTTATTTGAACGTGTCAAATGCGACGCACGAAGTTCGAATGGTATGAAGTGTCTCCAAGGTTAATTTGATTCATGTCGTTGTGAATGACTAGAGAATAGATGTTCCATCAATGGTTGTTGGTGTTACTAAACTCCGATGGATTGGAATTAGGCAATCGTTGACACTATGGTTGTAAGTGAATGATGTTATTATATATAGGGCTCTAGCCTCTAGCTAGCGTATCTTTGTTTCGGACCTAAGGTGTAACACCTCTGGTGTTTAAGCACTTAATTAAAAATTGATCATGTCATCATATGCATTAAACATCTTTCACTTGATTGAGAACCTTGCTATGCATTGAACTAAAATGAGTTTACTTGATTGTGTTTGATCAATTGTGTGAATGCTGGTCATCTTTTCAAATTCAAACTTTCAAATTTAAATCCAAACCCTAATTCCCAGAGAGGTTAAATCAAACCCTAAACATGATTTTCTAAATCTAAAAAGATTTTTCATATGGTTGTGTAATCAAAGTTGTAGAGCTTAGTTTGAATTGCATTTATTGTGTTTACAGTTTTTCAAGTGTTATTCAAGTTTTTAGAGTAATTGAAAAGGGGGTAAATCTCTTTAAAAGGGTTTTCAAATTTCAAAAATGCACTTTCATTTCTAGGCCAAATTTGAAAAAGTGTGTATTGACAAAAATGCAGATCATGAAATTTTGAGCAACTTTGGTATTCAAAGTTTTTCATGAAAACCCCTGGAAGTTTGAGCTTTTTGCAAAATCAGTCACAGGGTAGTTTGGGTATTTCATCGAGCAGTTGCATGGCGACGTGCAACTCGGCGCCGACACCTGGCCGGCCAGCTACCGAGCTTGCCGTGCAACTCCTGGCCTCAACGCACGTCCTATCGTGTGTGTGACATCGTCGCGCACACTCTGCCCTCTTCAAAACGGGACAACGTCCACCCCTTGCCCTCTTTCCACGCTCGTGCCATCGCTCTGTTCTGCTCCGTCAAGTGCGCCACCATCGTTGTCGAGCTCGCGCAAGCTTTACAGCCACTGCCAAGCTCCCCATCCACCGCAATGGCTTTCGCCTTGACCTAATGCACCTCCCACGCTAGTCGGTTGAAGCTGCGAACGCGTGAATCGCCCGACGCGAAGTCATCTTCCTCGGCTCCGGCAAGAGCGCCGCCGCTCCGGTACGCTGTCGTCCCGATTATGCGGAAGCCGCATTGATCTTTTGTCTGTTGTTTCATGTTCCTTGTTCATCGCTGATCCTCGTCAGCTCCGCCGTTTCTTCTTTGGTGAACCACAGCCTCGGGAACATCATCGCTGCCGCTCGGCTTCAACTTCCGCCGGCACGGTCTCCGTCGCCAGCGTCTTCCTTTTCATCTCTGGCCGAGTTAGCGAGCGCCTCGCTACCAGGGTGAGCTTCTGATGCTCGTAGGGTAGATGGTTGTAGCCAATTTTGGCCGGTTGCTTGTGTTCGTTTGCTCCGACGTGTTTTGCGCCGCCGCGTCGGTGCTCACCGCCGTGAGAGCTCGGTGGTCGATCTTTTCTTCAATTGATTGTTGTGCTAGCTACGCCTAGCCTTGCTTAGTCTTGTTTGGGTGTTGGTTGTTCTAGCGCATGCGTGTTTTGGCCGGCGCATGTCGCGCGGACCTCCGCCGTCCGCCATGGTTGACGGCGAGGTCACTGCGGTAGATTTTAGCCTCGTTTTCGTTGTGCTTCATGTTCGCATGGTCTTCTTAAGTCGTTTGCGATGCTTGGTTAAGTCGTTCTTGGCTTGTAATCGCCGGCGTGTGTGCGGCCGCGCGTGGGTTGCCGCCGTCATCGCCGGCGAGGTTGTTGCAAGGGTTAGTTCTTGCCGCGTTGTACCTTGTTGGGTTCGGGGTGAAGCGGAGATGTCGATGCGAGTGTTGGTTGAACGGTTTGGTCAACGATGGTGACGCGCCGCCGTTTCTCTAGTCGTCGGCGCCGCCGCAGCGGTTGGGCTCGGTGCTGACAGGTCGGACCCACCTGTCGGTCTCTGTTAGCTAGGGTTTGTTAATTTCCTGTTTTGCACAGTAGTAACTTTTGTTATTTTCATATGTTTATTTATGTTCATGTTTAAATTCTGCAAAAATTTGTGAATGCTCTCTGTGATGTGTAGTATTTAATAAAAATATAACATGTCCACGTTCAATACATTTTTAATCGTGTAAAAATGCTCAAAGTAATTAAGAAATGACTTTTTCATGATCTGTATATTGCTCCAAAAATTCTAGGAATTTTTGTGTAACCTTTATACATTTATACCTTTCTGTACAAAAAGTTTGGGAATTTTTGGATGAACTTTTATACATGGCTATTTGTATAATTAATAATAAAATGATTAGTAACCCTAATTATCTTAGGTTTTATGTGATTTTGGGTTGCTTGAGGTTAATGGTCATTTGTCCAGTGACAAACACAAGTTGAACATACTTGATGTAATGTTGTTTGCTCAGTTCTTTTGGATGTAATTATTAACTTAGATAATCAAGTGAATTAGGGTTTAATTAAATTGCTTTATAATCTAGTTTTCCTTTCCTTCATGAAAGGAAGTTGTACTCAAGGTGTTTAATCTGTTTTATTCATCTCTTTAGTACATGTTATGTGTTGCAAAGCATCATGTCTATCATTGCAAGCATCATCTAAGCATAGTCATATCGTGTAGATTTCTCGTTGGTTGGGTTGGATAACCACCCTGGTGAAGGGGTTTTTTCTGTTGTGGAATCTGAGCCAGAACTCATGTATCCCTCCAACCAAGGCAAGCCCCGGTGCATTCAAACATTCCCTTGTATTTAAAATGATTGCTTTAAATACACTTATGGGTATATTATTGCATTATCGTACTTTATTAAAATTTCTACTTGATGCATAGCCTTATCCTTGTGATAATTGTACCTTTATCTTGACACTTGTTTAAAGATGTAAAGTTTTGCTAAAATGCTTAGTATGCTTAGAGTTCTTTAGTAAGTGATTTCCGATCACTTACGCATAGCGTATTGCCTCGGCAAATGGTTATGATCTTTTGGGAGAAAGGAATGTTGTTGGAAGTAATAATTTGGGACCGGGCGGACACGGTGTTTGGGAGCCATCAGTGGTGATTGGTGAGCGGGTTCTTTTTGCCTGTGTCATTAGGAACCGTCCGTTGATGCATGACTAGGGTTGTGACTTTGGAATACTTATCATATACCTTTGGGAAAGCTGGACTCTGGCTAATCTAGTCTAAAGGACGGTTAACCCGCACTGGGAGTGGAGAGATGGCGAGAGTAGTGTGTACCCTCCAAGTTCGAGGAACTGGATGGAGGCGTACTGTGCTCTCGGGTGGCGGGCCCCCGTTCTCGGATGGAGGATTCACGGAAAAGTAGTCATATGCGTGCTTTAGTGTTGTATATGTCGTGTGATAGGAAAGTCCCAGCTGGGTTTAACCGGTTCGAATCGTCGTGTTCCTTGGAAATGGAAACATAACCCTGTCTTCTTCTTCGTAGTTAATAAAACTTAAACTGGATACTTGTTGGTTCCTTTCATGGACGACTTATTACCTTGTTATCGATCATACATCTAGATCGATACTTGAGTAATCTTATGAATGAAATTAAATAAATTTAAATTCTTTTATAAAAGCTCATTTATGTCAAATACTTGATTTTTGCAAACCACACCTTGAATCCTATGTCTTGCATACTTTTTGCAGCAATATTTATTTGTGGATAAGTCTTGTTGAGTCTCTGTACTCAGGGTTTGTTAACCTTGCAGATGAGGGCCACAGTCGTTGTGTGGCTTCGTGTTGCATGACGTGGTCACTGTGATGAGAGGTGAATGAAAAGTCTTGCTGACTCTTGGGCAAGAGTAATTCGGTGTTGTGTTTATACTCCATCATCAGTTGTGTATATATCGTATGACATAGTTGTTTCAAAATTATGTTGTAATATGACTTTAAATTTTGCTATTTGATGTAAATTAAATTATTGTATTACTTCTGCAATGTTTGTAATGAGGAATCCTATCGAAAAGAGGTTTGGGTAGACCCCTGTAAAGTGACAACATGACGGACTAATTAAGGTTTGGATTCTTTGTTTGGGATTAAGTCAGATGAACTATTTATCCTTGCAAGTGGACCCGATATTAAGAGGTCCCATTTTTACATGCCCCACTCAATTTTTAATTCCAGGTCCCCAAGATCTAGCAGCCCTTCTGTCCGTGGGGCCGCCCACACTTTTCCCCCCTCGCCGACCGATTCACCACGCACGTCGGCGCCTCCCGCTTGCAACCGCGACGCAGCCGTCGGCCGCCCCCCGCGTGCGACCGCGCCACAGCCGTCGGCCGCCTCCCGCGCGCGCCCCGCTTGCGCCGCGACGCCGAAGCCGGCTGCGCCGCGCGCGTCGCACCGCCTGCTCCGTACCGTACGGAACTGCCGCCCTCGCCCATCCTGCTCGCGTGTACGGAACTGCCGCCCTCGCCCTGCTCGTGGCGTTCCCGCTCCACTCCGGCGAGCGCCCCCCCTCCACTCCAGGCACACGAGCACAACCACCCCCCGCCTCCCTCCGCGCGAGCATGAGAACGACCGCCACGGCATGGCGCCGCCTAGCATGGTGCTGCCCGAAGGAGCCCTGACATCCTCCGGGTACGACGGCATCCTGACCAATACTCTGCGCGCCGCCTGCTGGAACGGGCTGCTGCCCCAACAAGCGGTCGACGGCAACGGCAGCTACAGGGCGCACCAGCACAAGGGCCCCTGGATCGAGGCGGAGGACGTGTGAGTGCTCCTCCGTCCTGAGTTCTTCTTCTTATTTGGCTTTTTTTTGGGTTTGATTCGATGCAAAGAGTGTTTTGCTCGTGGCTGATGATGCTGAATACTTGTGCTGCTGTTGGATCCGTGCTCGCTCGCTTGCAGATAGGTGAGATTCTGGGGCTGCTGCTGCTGCTGAACACTTGTGCGATCGATCGATCTCGATCTGTTCGTCCTCGTCTTGTTCGATCGATTTCTTGGATGGAGTTTGGGGGCTTTGTTCTGGGGCTGCTGCTGGAGTGAAAGAGATTTGTTGGGTCAACAAAGATGGGGTGCACTCAAATCTAAAATAGGGTCCTCGTTTTAGGCCCTTTGGCTGGAGTTGCTACGAGGATGCTAGGTGACCAATCCATCCTACGAAGTCCTTGTACTCGCGTCCCCATTTCCAGTTAGCCGTCGGGCTGCTGTCTGCTAATGATCCATTTTAGGCGTCTGCTAATGACCCATTTCAGGCGTGAAAAAGAAAAACGATCCATTTCAGCCCGGCTACAGGTACAGGTAGTAGGCTTGTGGTAGAGCAGAGATCAACTGACACTAGTGTCATACTGTCAGACTGTCCCTACCTAACGGAGAGCCGTGCCGAGTGCTGAAACACCAGTGACACAGGTCACAGCGACAACACGGCGTTGGCCGCCGTTTAGGCCCTATTTGGTCTCATAAGTCGTCTGACTTATAAGTCATCTCTGTTTGGTTTTCAGTGACTTATAAGTCATCAGGATGTGGCCTAAAAGTTGAAAAGGTGTGGGTTCACGTGAAAGGAGATGACTTATAAGTCTATAAATTGGAGTGGAGCAACTTATGAACTTATAAGTTAAGGTGACTTATAAGTCACTAGTGTTTAGCAAAATAAGTTACTTTTTTTCACTTTTACACTTATAAGTTAGATGACTTATGGAACCAAACGGGGCTAAGGCCATCCAAGATCCAAGTTCTTCCAACATCCAACCCTTCAACAGACACGAGAGATTCGGATAAGCCACCACTCACAGGCGCGCGCGACAACAATGACCGGCAGCGACACTACCGCGGCCTCGGCGCAGGCGGACGCCGCCGCCATCTGCGCTCAGATAGCCTCCGTCTTCTCCGCGCCGTCGCCGTCGCCGCACCCGCCCGCGCGCTCGGTCCTGGTCTCTGAGCTCGAGGCCGCGGCCTCGCGGGGCGGCCGCGTGTTCGTGCACGGCGTCGGGCGGGAGGGCCTTATGATGCGCGCGCTCTGCATGCGCCTGGCGCACCTGGGCCTCCCCGCGCACTGCGTCGGCGACGTCACGGCGCCGGCCGCGGGCGGCGGGGACCTCCTCGTGGCCTCGGCGGGCCCCGGCGCGTTCTCCACCGTCGACGCCATCTGCGGCGTGGCGCGCGGCGCCGGCGCGCGCGTCCTGCTGCTCACGGCACGCCCCGATGGGGACTTCCCGCGGCGCCAGACTGACGTTGTGGCGCACCTCCCCGCGCAGACCATGGCGGACGACGAGGAGGGGGCGGAGGAAACGGAGAGGTCGCCGGCGCGCGCGAAGCTTCCCATGGGCAGCCTGTACGAGGGCGCTATGTTCGTGCTGTTCGAGATGGTGGTGCTGGAGCTCGGGCGCGTCTTGGGCCAGAGCCCAGCCCAGATGAGGGCCCGCCACACAAACTTGGAGTAGTGTTGAGCAACTACAGAGCGTCAGGGCCCAATGGTGGTAGACAGCCTTTCAGCGGTTAAGACGTTGAGTAACTTGTAAAATTGTGTGCGTTGTTTTTTTTGTAATATACGCGTATACTGCTGCTGTTGCGTTTTCCAATAAAAACTGGAGTTCACGTAATGGTGAAATGGATATCAACATTTAACTGGATTTTGAGGCGGCGGCATTACTTAATTTTAATTGTTTGGATGTGGCGGCCTACAATTTTCTGCGATACTTTTGAAATAAGGAATATCCAAAAAGATGAAAAGTGTCCATTTGGGCTTTGTCCAAGTGTAACTCGGGGAACCCTTCCAGCCCATCAATCCAAACGGGCACTCTCTAGAAACAGCGCACGTGTCCGGTGGCGGAAGGGAAAGACGGGAACCTTCTAGAACCCGCTGGATGCTTCTCTCACCTAGGTCCAACCTAATCTCATCCCCAAATCCACCATTCTAGATGCGTCTCTGTTCTCTCCTCACACCTTCCTTTCCTCTCCTCAGCACACCGCACCGCACTCCCTTGCTTGCCTGATGGCGTCGCCGGCGGCGGCGGGGACTCCACCGTTCCTGACGAAGACGTACGCCATGGTGGAGGACTCGACCACGGACGAGACAATCTCCTGGAACGACACCGGCACGGCGTTCGTGGTTTGGCGCCCCGCCGAGTTCGCCCGCGACCTTCTGCCCAAGCATTTCAAGCACAGCAACTTCTCCTCGTTCGTCCGCCAGCTCAACACCTACGTGAGTACCACCCGAGTCCTCGTCGTCCGTCCATTCCGCTCCTCTTCTTCTCCGTAACCGACCATTCCGTCCTATTTGTACAGGGATTTAAGAAGGTAGTGGCGGACAGATGGGAGTTCGCCAACGACGGGTTCCGCCGAGGTGAGAAGCACCTGCTCGGCGGGATACAGAGGCGGAAGGGGACCGGCGCCGTGGCGGCGGTACCGGTGCCGGGCATACCGACGGGGATACCGATTTCGTCCCCGCCCACGAGCTCCGGCGGGGAACCGGCGGTCTCGTCGTCGCCGCCGCGTGGATCGACGGCTGGAGTTAGCGGCGCGGTGGCCGAGCTGGAGGAGGAGAACGCGCGGCTGCGGCGCGAGAATGCGAGGCTGGCGCGGGAGCTGGCCCGCGCGCGCCGCCTCTGCGACGGCGTGCGGCACCTCGTGGCGCGGTACGACCAAGGCAGGGGCGGAGATGAGGATCTGGCTGACGGCGACGAGGGGCACGGCTGCGGCGGCGGGGATGGTGGCCCCAGTGGGCCCAAGCCAATGCTGTTCGGCGTCGCAATCGGGGCCAAGAGGACACGCGGCTCGGATGGTGACGATGCGGAGGACGGCGAAGACGGGACCGCCGAGGAAAATGGCGAGGAGCACAACGACGAGGAACAAGACGAAGACGACGAGAGGCACGCGGTGCGGGAGCGGGGGGTTAAGGCGGCGAGGAGGAACGAGACGTCGGATCTGGATGTGCTGACGCTGTCCGTGCGGGCGGCTGCGGCGGCGAGGACGGGCGGAGGGTCACGTGACCGCAAGAGCTCCGTCTAGTAACCGCCCGCGCTGAAATCACTGACACTTGTGTAGAGCACGGTAGTATTGATTGTAGCATTCTATTGAGGGATGGTGCAGGCTTAAGTTGAAATCTCTTTGTACTGCTACTTGTAGGAAATCAAAATCAAAATTTAGCGATGGCCTTATTTTACTGTAGCCTTTAGAGCATCTCCACCAACATTTTCTATCAGACCACCAATTCTATTTTTAGTAGTGGAGATAAAAAAAACGTAAATTTTACATATTTACCATCTTAACATGGTGAGTGGTATATAAAATATCATGCCAGTGACACATGTTATAGTGTCAATGCTTATGATGGTAAAAAAATTAGATGTCAAATAGGACTCCGGAGTCTAGCGCCCTGTTCGTTTGACTTATTAGATGTCAAATAGGACTCCGGAGTCTAGCGCCCTGTTCGTTTGACTTATCAGCATCGAAACAGTGTTTTCTCTCAAAACAAAACAACCAAAAACAACCACAGCTTATCAGCCACCAAAACAACCAAGCTAACATGCTAGAGTGATGAACCTATTACAACAATCAAACATTTTCAGCTGAACTTAGGTGTTGCAGACTTGAACTAATAAGAGTCTAGTTCCCCTCAAAATTTCCTATCACATCGAATCTTTGAGCATTCAATAATAGGTAAAAAAACTAACTATAATTTATGAGACAAATCTTTTGAGTGTACTTACTCTATAATTGGACAATAATTAACAAATACAAACGAAACTCGTCCAGATTCAAAATTATTTTGAATCTAAACAAGGCCGGTCTTTGTCTTTCTACTACTAATGGTATGTTTAGTTTCTCTCTAATTTCAAAACTTTCCCTCAAAATTCCCTATAACATCGAATCTTTAAACGCATGCATGATGCATTAAATATATGTAGAAAAATAACTAATTGCATAGTTTGACTATAATTTATGAGACGCATTTTTTGAGTCCAGTTACTCCATGATTGGACAATAATTACCATATACAAATGAAACGCTATAGTGCTATTGAATCTAAAAGGTCTTACTCGGTTCAGTGGCTATGGATCCTCCACGGCCATGCTATTTTTATACATTTCTTTGTTTGCTTGAACTACTTCCAGCTCGTTTTGGCTTATTCTCTCACAGAACACTATTCAATCAGCTGAAATCAACCAGCTTTTGTATCAGCTAAACAGAGCCGAAGGTGTGGAAGCCACTTGAGCATGTTCATGAAGAGACTCGCACTGTCAAGTATGCAAAGCTCTACATCTTAAAGACTAGTATATATGTAAATTTCTAAGATGGTTGAGAACGAGTGTGTTGTATATGTTCTACAGGCTAAATATCATTGTGAATGAATTTGAGGAAACTAGAACACAAGATTTATGAAGAAGACTTCTCCCGTAAGTTCTTGGGATGTCTTACCAAGAAGTTCAAGATCATTGTCACCATAATCTTGAGGAGATTTGAAGGATCTCATTCCCACACAAGTATTGGGAGAAACCATCACTCATGACACAAGTATTGATGAGAAAGAAGAGAAGAAAAGTGTTTCGAGGCAAAGTCTAGTAAGAGCAAGAAGTTAAAATTTCAGTAACCAACCAACTCACAAAAGCATGTATTAGGCCAGTCTCAATGGGATTTTATGGAGGATTTCATGCACATTAAATGGATTTTCACATCAACAAATTTGCACTTTTTGCATAAAACGATGAGAAGAGAGAGGGAGAAAGTGTCATGGCCATGAAACTATATAGCGTTGTTTTCAAAACGTTGGAAAGTGTGAAATCTCCACTGAGAGTCTTTCTTAGTTTCATGAGATGCATGCGAAGTAAATGTATGGTGAAGATAAGAGAAAAAAGAAAGAAAGAGGCATTGTTAACCGTATGAAACTATGCATTGAGAGAGAGACTCGTTTCATGTTAAGTTTCATACAACTAGAAAAGCGCGTGGTGAAATGTTGCATTGAGACTGGCCTTAAAAGACCAAAAGTTAAAACATTGTTGTGTTTGGAGTTTGTAATAATTGACCTGATTCTATCTTTGGATAGATGAAGCCGGATATTTTATCTTTTATCTTTAAAAAAAATGTTCAACTACCGAGGCTGGGATGTTTCGAGAAAAAAAAACTACCAGAGGTTGCCTAGTTCAACAAATAGTTTTGCCACTTCCTGTGTTTCAGTAAACCACAATCACTATCTGGCAGTTACTACATTGCCAACCTAAATATTTAACTGCAACGGACTGTGCATAGACAGAGTGAGCTCCCGAGCTTCTGCAAATATTTCAGGCCTCTTTGGCACAGCTTGTGTTGGCTTCAGCCTCTTCGCTATTTGGTACTGTAGCAACAGTTTCCACGAGTCAATACTTCTCGGCTTCTACTTCTAGTCGTTTTGGGTAAAGAGAGAAAAATAACTTAATAAACAGTCGTGCTACTTCCAGATTTTCGAACAATGAAGTCTAACGGATTTCCAAATATGTACAGTAGCACACTAGCGCCCATTGTACCATAACCTCTAGAGCTGCAAATCTGTACATCAGAGAGAATCTGATCAAGATCAAGCTGAGGGCAAGGACCTGGTAAAATAAAGCCTCCAGTTCGGTACTTGAGATTTTCAAAACTAAAGCCCTGCAAAATAGAAAAGGCACATGATTGCTATTACCCTTTTGCTTTGGCAAACCTCATGGACATTTGGTAATATTTGTGGGAGTGGGTGACCTTTGTGAACTGTGATGCTCTTTTTTTATTGCCAAAAACAAAATTTTAGCTCTTATGCAGTACGATGGCAGTTTCTGGTACAACACCATTGCTGCAAACACTTCAAGTTGCCAACTGGAGTTTTTTTTTGTGCTAATTACACATCTGTTGGTAAATGTTGGCAAGTTAAGGGCCGTGTAATACTTGGATTGCAATCATGCGAAGGATGTAATTGTGTAGCACATACTACCTCCATATGAAGCTTTGCAGGCATACTTCGTGAATTCTACCAGGACCACCGTAACACCATTAGAATGAGCACCATTGTGGCCCTTTGGAAAATTATACTGAACAATATGCAGCCTTCAAAATTTTACAAGAGTCATCAATAACATTGAAAGTAACAACTAGTATTTCAAAAAAAGCAAAATAAGGAATGAGTGGTCTTACTTCCTGTTGCAGTTAGTGAATATCTTTTAAAACCAAGCCTTATCTTGAACATGCAGAATTCCTTTGATAGTACAGCTCACTGGTGAAAGGATTCATAGCCTAGTGATTGTGACTCCTGAGTAGCCCCTCCAACGACTGGGTTTGACTTCCTGTGGGAGCAAATTTCAGGCCTGATATAAAATACCTCCCTCGCTGACAACCCACAAAATAGTGGCAAAGCGCCGGCCTATCCGTGGTTATGGTGCCAGTCAACCTGGTGATTGTCAAAGCAACTGGGAGCCTAACCAGGTGGTTGTCCAGGTTGGGGGGTCTGAGGTTTGTTCTTCCAAACAATACCATTGGGTGACTGAGTACAGCTCACTGAAAAAAAAGGAGGTGTTCATTCAATTTCCGTGTGAGTGATGTAAAGTAAATCCAAATACAATGCTTATTGCGCATCCAGGTGCTATGGAATTTTGATTCATACCTGCTGTTTTATGTAAAGCAAAAACAACAAACCAAGCAGAGTTTCCTTAGCAAGACCCATCCTTACTGCCAAGAAGCTTCTTGCAGTTTCTTCTTCATAATTCTAAAGCTTTGTTGCCCTGTCTCAGACCAATTGAATGACGTACCTCTTTTCAGCATGTCTGAAAAGATAGGTACTTTAGATGACACATCCTTCACAGGAACATCATCATAATCTGCAAAATAAAGGAACGGTTATCATTTCATAAACCAAACTGAGAGAACTTTAATTACACAGAAACCCATTATACTGGAAGTAAACTGCAAAAGCAACTTTTTGCATATTTTTTCCATATAAACTTGAGTGCTGTAGCACTATCTAAGTGCTTTGATATCAATGGAATGAATAACATTCAAGATAAAGCCATAATAAATCATGTTCTTTGTCACACCTGAACACCTTGGAAGATGGTACTGAATTCTCAAGAATGTAGAGGCAATTTTATCCTTCTTATGGCACAAAACTCGAAGAAGGGTATTGGCATCATGTACATGTCTTCTTCGAGCATTTGTAGCTTCAGGATCGTGAGGCATTTGATCACTTGCATTTATCAGCATATCAATAATTGTATCAGCCTGGAAACCAGTAGATGGGGATCTAATCAAGTTGGTTACTGCAGAAGTTTTCTTCAGTAAAACTATAGTGAAAAGAATACCAGACCTTCAGCATATATAGGTCCAACATCTGCTGAGTTTGTCTAGCCTCCTTTTCAACTATATCTATTGGTAAACCTTGGCCCTCTGCTATAAAGAGATCCTAGAAGAAAATTTAATGACAGGACAAAGAAATCATGTGGTATTTTCAGCAAGATGCCAACTTATTGAAATGACAAGCTGTATGTATCGCGAGATTCCTTCATTTTTCAGTCATGGTAAGTATAATGCATTCTTTTAGCTTTCTTCATACCTTGAGAATAGCAAGATCTTGTTGCATCAAGTCAACATCTGTCTCAAAAAATGCACGGGATGGGCCTCCATCCAGTAGGACCCAAATGAGTCCATCCTAATTGAGAGTAGACATTGAGCAGCCTTTTACTTTAGACATATAAGCTATCTAAGAATTGAATGATAAACAGTATAGACAACGAGATATTTATACCATGCAAGCTTGAAATATTCTGAGCACAACTTGGTCTCTTAACACATCAACAATTAAATCACATACCTGATCAAGAACCTGCAATATATATCCAGTTCAACAGTTAATAAAGTTAAGAGAGGACCTAAACCGAACAAAGTGCAGGTGACTAGGTATCTCAAGTGCGGTTTCCCTACTTGATCAATTGTTGGGATAAATATCTGCACGCGTGCTTCTTCAACGCTGTTTCGGTACAAGGAAAAAATAAATGAGTCCCGCATATCCCAAAATACAGCCCTTGTTCCTGCAAGGTTGTAATTTAAGCTCATCACTCATGTAGTCAGGAAACACAAGAAGAATATAATAGTTTTTTTTTCCTCAAACATGAAAATTATTGGGTACTAGTTTTTTTTCTTCTACATTTAACATGAATGTTATTTGGTAGTTGTTTACACCATGTATCTAAAAATGGACCTTATCAAAACAGAGGGGTTTTTTTATAAAGATCAAAACAGAGGTTAATCTCACTGTATCAGTTCAAGAATATGCAGGTCAGCCAATAGTTACAAGAGCATGTAATATACAGATTTTGTACTGTAGATAATCTTTTATTCGTAGTGATGTATTCATGCATAAGGCACACCGCAACCACATTACATATTCATTTACAGAAAATGGATGACAAATCTAGCACTAAACTCTAGCAGACCCTGTAGAGCCATACATAATACATAAACATAACAATTTTCTAATGGTATACCAGTACAAGGAAATCTAAGTCTAAAAACTATTGCCCTGATTGCAAATGGCAAATAAAAGTGCAGATTGTGAAGCAGAAACTAATTAGAAGCTCACCAATGAAGTTCAAGATCGCATCAGTTGTGTTCACAGCAGTCATTCGCACATCATCAAATATTGTAAACAACTCATCAACCGATTCATCAGATGATGTCAAATTTTCTGAAAGAGCTCTTCCACTAGCCATACAAGACAAATAATCCAACAATCTGATAGCTGCAGAAGTACAGGAACAAAGAGAAATGTCACTTGTGTCTTACCATCTACAGCATTCCACTTGCCAAACTTCACATGCAAAATCAACTCACAACTTTGTGCCATGGTCAAAGGTTAAATGGTCCATGGCATAAACTGGCCACAAATTTCTCAAAAGAGATGAGCCAATATGTTCCTGAACGCAGCCAGTCATACAGTAGTGCCAATTTTGTTCATTAATATAAAAGCCGATTCCCCACCAACTATATGATTGCAAAAAACAAATGTTCAATATGACAGAAAAAGAAAGGAAACCCCCAAATGGATCGTGTGTGTGGTAGGTCGTTTTTTTATGGTGTTATGTAATAACCTTAAGTTCCTAGTTGCCCCAGTATGGTTAGCTGGGTCCAGGGATCTGGTCGCTGTAAACTTCTTATCTTAATGAAACACATGCTCAGCCACGTTCGAAAAGAAAACACTGAGCACGTCACCTTTTGCTGTTTGTAATTGAAACAGGCCTACAAAGTTCAAGTCGAGTGTGAATAAAGTCACAGCATAAGAACCAGCTTGACAAGAATGGGGTATATTGTTATGGTGGGTCAAGTCAACCAGAGAAGGAAGTGCACGTGTGGCTAAGTATCACGCGGCGTTGGACCTGACAAGGCCCGCGCGGTCACCACAGGAGGGCCAGCCACCTCCTGTTTCTCAGGAAACGATCAAGATTAGTTTGTTAGATCTCGCGTGACTTTATTATTTGGTTGTAGGATGTGGCTATAAGTATCTAACACTTGGCTAATGAAAAGGGTTAGCTAAAGATTGATTCCAATCTCTCCCGCTCCATCTGTTACTCGTGCACCAACCCCCCTGCCTCCGAAGCCAGACGCCAGCACGGCGTCACAGTCCAACCGCCGGGCGATACAGCCTCAGCGCCCACTTCCTTCCCCTACTTCCTGCGCAGCAACCCGAGCTCCAACATATACTAGTCAAAAGAAGGTCAAAGGGGATCAAGATCAATAACGCTTGTTCCAGCAAGTGAACCAACATAATAACAAACTATGTTCTATAATACTCCCTTCGTTCCAAATTACAGTTCATTTTAGCTTTGTACTAAACTTATCTAACTTTGAACAGGTTTTCAGAAAAACCTATTGACACAAGTTCATAAATACACTATCAAACATATTTCATCAAGAATTCAATGTAAATTGATGTTTGGGATGTAGGTGTATTTTTCTATATGCTTTGTCAAAATTAAATAAGTTTTGCTTGGGACAAAGCCAAAGCAAACTATAAATTGGAACAGAGGGAGTAGCAAAATATGTTCAACATACCATCACAGGAAGGCAAAGGAATAATGAATGTACTCAGGAGAATTACCTGACAAGACAGATACCCAGGATTGTTTGATAGCTTCTTCTATGGCATCAAGTTGATCCCTGATGAACTGCAGCATTTAGGGAACAGAAGGTTCAGGTCAAAAACAGGAATTACAAGGTACCTACAATCATGTATGTGTCAGGTATACAAAGAATTCAAGGGAGCAAGATGGCTCTCCCTATGAAGTGTCAAACTACTAGTATAGATGTACCGGCATTGACTAAATAGCAAAAGCTTAGCACAACAGATTTCTATTAAAGGTTTTCCAGGAACACTGTCCAGAACTCTAAGCATGTGTCAGTGATTCAAAGTCTAGAAATTCATTCTAGGGCCATGGAAATATTGGCGATCTGATTATGGACTTTTTACACAACCTTAACTGCATTTGCATCAAAGCATATACAATAAGCAGACCACAGAAGTGCTGAGTATCAGAAAAAAGGCCTGGACAATTAAACTCGTATGAAAATGAATGGATAAAGGTAATCAATAGAAAACTCACTTGAAGAGTGTTGAGTTTCACACATAATTTGGGCACTGTCAAATTGTTCAACTTCATAACGACCTTCTCTTCAGGAACCGTAGGCTCAATAAGTTTCCTCTTTGCAAATGGATTCATTGATTCTGCATAACGTGTCAAGACTGGAGCACTAGGAAGAAGGGTAGATCCAGAGACTGCAACAGGAAGACAGCATAAATAGAGTTATTTCCTGGTTCTTCTGAAAAGACATTATTTGTAAGATAAGAATAAGGTCACCCCATGGGAACGTTAATGTACAGTAAAAGGCCAATGCTTCTTAAAAGGTATGCAAAAGGGCATCCCACTTCTTCTGGCACCCCAAAAAAAGTGCAGCACTCAACAAATCATTTGAAATATGCAAATTTAGCATTGTAGAAACAGAACCATCAATGCCTATGTTGATGTTTCTGACCTCGATAATGGATAACCTATCAAGGAATGATGCTAACTTTAAGGTCCAGGTCCACTGCTATCAATTTTCAACTTGAAAAAGAGAGTGCACGAAGCACCCAAATATTTGCAAGCTGTAAAACAGACGTGTTATTTGTCAAGAAAAAAGGGAAATATCCTCATAATGAAATGTTCTGAAGAAATCCGAGGAACAAAAGAGCAGAATGTAAGTATTTACAGAAGAGTTTGCAATAACAGTAGTTAATACATGTTGATAGATAAGTAGTCCGTGTGTTCATCATAGCAATGTATAGCGGACAACTAGCATTATTTTATTCACGAGACCTTTTACTTTTTTTATATAATGTAGGAGTTAAAATTAATTCCTGTTTACTTACTTTGATCCATGGGTGTGTGTAGGGGGGGGGGGGGGGGGGGGGGGGGGGGGGAGGCGTTCGTATTCAGCTACCAAATTTATTTTGTATAGTGCAGGCATCAAAAGCGTTAGTAGTTGCTGCTGACACATATAGGTCAGCTCTTTGCTCTTTTGTTTGATAGGCCAGATGGTCAGCAACAGTAGGCAGCTTAGGAGTATAGTTGGTAGATGGTCTAGCTACAGTAGATAGGAAAGGCACCATGCCTGGCAGGTATGCAACTGCCCCCTTTGTATGTGTGTGCGTATATATACATGCAAGTGTGCAATTCAGAGTAGCTTAACAGACTATGTAACAAAAACAATTACCCAAATAGTCAACACTATATGTCCAAAACCTGACACATACCTTGTTGATTTTCCATGTGAAGCAAATAGACTTCAAGACTGCTAGTGATTCCGATGAGTAGACTTCGCAAGTGGACAATTTCCAGGGGCAAACTCGCATTAAAGAACTGATCAACAGTCTGCACATAAAATGTGAAATATAAGAACCCAAAGAAATATCAGAATGATAGTTAAAATATGCATATACTCCCCCCAGATTCTAAATGTAGGTCGTTTTAGTCCTAAGTCAAACATTTATAGCTTTGACCACTAATAGCAAAAATCTAACTAGATTTACACCATAAAGTTGATGCTTACAGATTGAAAATGAAAAGTAATTTCATAATCATAATATATAATTATCTCTATGTGATTATTACACTTTTATAAAAATTGCTAATCAAAATTTAAACTCATAGATGGTGTCAATGTCCCGAAATGACTTACATCTGGAATTAGAGGGAACATTAAGCACCCTAATGAACAATGATTCAAAAAGCATAAATTTCAGTTTATAATCAAAGCACTGGTTCAAAAGATAATCGGAAAAAATATTAACAGAAAACTTCCGCCTTCAAGATGGAAGCTCAGAATGCTTGCACTTAAATCAAATAGGACTACAAGTAATAAAAATGCAAAATGATTATGGTTAAGTTTGAACCACAGTAATGCTAAAAAATGGTTTCCGTTTATCTCTTGAGAGTAAGGAGCATATTGTGCAGAAACTTCGGAGTCAATTAAAAAGACCGACCTCCTCCACGATCCGGAATACTTCAACCACAGATCTTGCTTGTTTCTCCTGAGCTGATAAAGGTGTCCAATCCTATCCCCACAGATGAACAAGAAAACAGAACTTATAATCAATTGCATCGGACAAATGGACAGTAAGGACTTAGGGGAGCCATTGATGCCGTTAAAAGTTTCTAAAGTTAGCTAGGCACATCCAACATAGTGAAGTCAAAAGTGACAAACTACAGGTAATCAGGTACCAGTTGCTTGACAAACTACAGGTATCAGGTACCAGTTGCTAACTGTAACCTAGCCAAACGGTATGGCATTCGTGAAGCTTAAGTATGTGGTTTGATTGCGGATTTTCTGGAATTGAATAATGTAATCTCTCATCAACTGCACCATTCACAAAATGCGCTCTCACACACATTAAAGTAACAAGTTAACGGGTGTTCCATGGTCAGGTTGGCAAAATGGCAACAGCTGGCCACATAAAACATCACTGTGGCAGGCTGGTAACTATTATGCACTTATGCTACCACACACATGCAACTTAGATTCCGACCTGACTGCAATATAAATTTCACACCCTAAACTGTATTATATGATTCATCAATATACTGCACGAACATTGTGGTGAGCATGTGACTGGTTTTAGCAAATAATAGTACTGTAAAGATTACAACAGTGATATTTTTATACACAAAAAGGCAGAGAGCTCCCTTATCTTGTCTACAAACACAGTTGTGCAGGGACATCACATATGAATATCACTAAGTGCAAGAACATATGCACAATTAACTATTCCCTCCAGCTCAGAACATAAATCCACAATGATTATACACATAGACCAAGGAGGCACCAAGTCTAATGAAAAGTGATGAGAGATGACAACATTGTTAAGTACTCCCTGTTCAATAGCATGCTACTACTACTGAACCTTTTACACATCATTAACTAATAAAGAAGTAAAGTAGCAGTGAACTTCTGCGGAATAACAAACCTCTATCTCAGTAGTACGTTTTGTCCACTCCAAGACATTCTCGTGTTGAGCATGAAGCCATTGGAGAATAAGAGGTGAAGAAAAGCGACCTACCTGTTGGATTCAGGAGGTGACATTTATTTAATGCAAACATGTCCTTGGGAATGCCAAGTGTCACAAAGATATTCCAATAGGTCTTGTTATAAACACCAAAAAGAAGAAGCAAGGGCATAATATCTATAAAAAAAACTTGATGATATTCATGGAGGTTTGTCCTAGAGTAATGAAGAGAAAATGATGAGATGTTAAGAAAATTTTCAAATGGCATGGTCTTTGGGCAACTAAAAGCATCCAGTATTTAGACACAAATGGTAGCCCAAAAGAAAACCACAAAGCAAAATTGCAAGTAAAGTGGCAAGAAACTTATTGAAGAAACATCAAACCATCTAAGACAAGGACATCAACAGGACAAAAAACAGCTTAACAGCAGAAAATGGTGTGTCAATAAAAAAGCAATAAAAGGGATCAATTAATAGTTTGCAGGTAGTCAAAGTGCGAAACCACTGGATTCCAGAATTCTGAGTAACTTATGTACCAAAGGTTATATAGTACTTAGTGCAATATCAAACCATGGAAGAGACAATATAAGATATCTCATTCCGTAGGATAGTCGGATACCATCATGAAGGTGAAAAGGACAATATTTTTTCTCAAGCTAATAGGGAAACAATATTTTACCATTGATAAATAATAAAGCCAGTACAAGGGAAGCGCTGCATTAGTCAATTTAACAGATAAAGGACATTTCCAAACATTAAAGTACTTCTCATGAACATTAAAAACATTGTAGCGCCTTACCATGTATGGCTTTAAATAGTTGGAGAACGAAGACCCAACAGTATCCCCATACACTGAGTAAAGCTTCTGAGCTATAAAGAGCTCAAAACTATTTGATGCTGCCAGTATCTCTTTTGAGTTTTTCGAATGATCTGTCCTTTCCAAGAAAAGATCCTAGTAGCAAATAGCAACACTAAACGTAAATGCAAGATCCCTGAATAAAGATACCATAGCTGTAAAAGGAGTTGAACTAACCAATTGTTTTCCATACAGCATGTGTAAGAAAATTAGAGCTACTCTTTGAGCTTCAGGATAGTACTTGTGAAGTATTGGACTGAAGTCAGTGCACTCTTTCTCTGCCACTGCCTTTAGCTCATTTGCAAGAATTGTTAATGGATGCTTAAATTCTGAATCTGATTGGCCATCTGATGCAATTAGTGCCTAATGGAGCATAATAAAGTATCAAGAAGTCATTACGTTGTTTATTATTTAGTTATCAAATGGAACTTCTAAAGCTAAACCCATGGATTGTTAACTCACTTGCTTATATGCAGCATGGATGGATCTGACAATGAGTAAATGGATCAACTTCGACTCTGGTGTACTCCCTGCTGGGCTCTCGATGAACTGAAAATGACCCAAAACAGATCAAAATGCTTCAAAGGTCTTTTACTTTTGGGGCAACATGGAGCTTCAATACAGTTTACACTCAAGGTCTTTCAGGCTACTTGATTTTAATGAAACACAATCATTTCTGATTGAATAGAATGTTTTATAACCATAATTATGTTTCCTCTAATGCATAGTGTCATCTTTAGTGGTAAGAGAGTTGAAGCCTAATGGAGAGAAGTTAGCCCCAAAATTCTAATGTTCACTTCAGACATACTAGCACCATAACAAAAGCATTAGAAAATCTAACCATGATTTCTTCAAAATCGACCTCACTGGAGTTTGTCACCAACAGCAAGGCCAAGTTCAGGGTGGCGTCAAAGATCGAGTAGTTATTCTGTTGCAGGAAGTCAAGTCAAGAAAAAAACTTTATGGTAGTATTGTGGCCTTCTATGAAATATTACAAGGCATCATACAATACTGATTTACATATGTTAAGTACCACCAATGGATTTAATTAAGAAGAAACACCAAGCCCTTCCGTCCTCACAGTTTCTTACCTATCAAGACTGTCCTACTATGATACTAATTATATTCACATCATGCAGGTCGTGTTACCATACTTTTACTTTTGGTTAATTCATCACTTGTACAAACCTCATACATATGGTCATCATACAAACAAGAAAGGATGGCCTACATACATCAGCAACAAGCTTGTGAGTTCTGAAATTATGCTTCCATGGTAACAAGAAATTAGGTAACTATCTATTATCCATGGAATTTTATTTGTGTTTACATGCTTCATCCACAATGAACTTATAGAAAGAGTTTGCGTGAATATTTTGTCAAATTATATGACAGAAAAGTTTAAAGTTTAAGCCGTCAGATGCTAGGTAATGGGCAACCACAACGATAAGGAATAATGTAATCAGATCAAAACAACTCGACCACTAGGGATAAGATCTCCCCCAAGGCTGACAGAAAGGTAGAAAATTGTATTCCACAGGGTCGGGAAAAGGCTATGGATGTGCCACTAATGGCGAGAACGCGCCTGCGGCCATGTATCACGCTGCAACCATTGGTGGACCATGTATTTCACTGAAAATAGCACAAGGAGTGGCCTTTTTTTTGTGAGGACGGGGACTTGAACCCCCCGACCTGTAGGTTGCAGTTCTGCTTCCTTACCACTGCGCTAGGCACACTTTCTTAATGTAATCAGATCAATAACAGAGTAAAATATATAACATTTGTTAAAAGTTTTTCTTGATCAGCATGCTAAAACAGGAAGGCACGTCCAGAAATTAGTTGATGACGTACCGAAATAAACCATCTGCTAAAAACTATACACTTGCAAACAAGGGACATCAACGAACCTTACTAAAGTATGCATGATAATTGTCCAGCTGTCTGCGGCACCAAACATTTATTTTGAGTAGGGCACTGTCAACCAAACTTAGAACCCTGTTTCCACCACAGGCATCCACAGAACAAACAAAGCTGTTTGTATATAACTCTATTTCTTTGACATCGTGGTGCGCTCGATGTTTCTGTATTTGAAGGCTTGCATGTTTCAGTAGAAGAATCTCCCCAGTTTGAGAAAACTGAATGGAAGGAAAACAATAATATGAGTATGCCATCGGTACAAAGAAGGTAACACTAATAAACGGTCAGGTATCAATAAGGTTGCTTCAATGAATGGACAAAAGAAGTTTTCCCTGCCTCCAGCAGAGTAAAGGAAAATCATTTTATTATGGTTCACAAGACAATTGATTCACCATAGAGCAGCTCCTTCTATTCAATAGAAAGCATCGTTGTATCCAAATGTCCGTCCATTTTAAATATCAACAAGTTAGCACCTATTGCCTACAAACATACTAGGTGCTCTTGCAACAAAGGAAATGCAGCGACATGATGGATGAAACACAAATTCATAATTCGCTAGTTCATACTATCCATAAAAAGGGCAAGAAGCTATCTGAAAAGGAGAAAGGGCAAACTATAGCAGTAAAAAGACCTTCTGGAAAAGCACCCAAGCATAGAAGATGTGGTGCAACTTCTCAGTAACGCCCAATATAGGCCAGGTCAGCTTTGCTATTTCCAGTATCTCATCAGCCTCCTGGTAGTAAAATTAGATAGCACATTCAGGAACTCAGGATGGAACACTGCTGTCCACGAACGAATCAGCTATGTGGTAGCAGGGTGTGATCTTTTTTAAGCATACCAGAGAAGATAAAATGATATGGTGAGTAAAGAAAAACAAACCTCTACAAGTTGCCCATCTTCGAGAATATCAAATACACTGCAAAGCAACTTCTCATATAACCTAAAATTAAAATGATAGTTATGGGTCCAATGGTAGGTCTCATCTTTAATGTCGAACTTCTTTGTCAGCGCACAAAGTTTTGCGTTGTATCTATCAATGATAGTCAAGACCTCAACACGGCCCTCAGGAACACTCACAACCCAGTCCTGGAATTGTTATTGATGCATATATATAATGAAACCAATACTGTGAATCAGTCCGTTGCAAGAGAGAGATGAAACAGTTGTTTATTTTTGAGAATGATACTAGTATCATTTCTAAAAATATGGATGATAGTACTTGCCTCTGTACTTTTTAGCTTAGAGAGAACTATTCGTAACGTATTGCTCATATCATACTCAAGAGATGCTGAGAAGAGAAGTAATTCTTCAAGAACATTTGCCTGGATAGCAGAATCAGAGACAATAGTAAGACAGACACCCATACTAGCATACTGCAGATAGAAGTGATTATAAGTGCTTGCCTGTCTTTTCTGCCATTGCACACGCAATCTTTCTGTTGGAAAATCAAGTTTGCCAACAGAACTTAAGAGTTGTAGTGATATACGGGGCACATCAATTGTTTCTTTCGCCGTCTTCAAACTAATGTGTCTTAAAGCTCGTTTAGTCAGCGTGTCCATAGATTCTGAAATCTGGAAGAATTTTGCCTAATAAGTCCTCTCTAGAATATTTCCTAGCCTTGAAGTAAAGACATTACCCAAGAAGTAAATTCAAAATGACCGTTAAATAAAAAGGAGGCAAAAAGAACTTCTAATCTCTATAATCTTGCATAGAATAAGTTTTTAAAGGGACTGATGAAAGAGAGAGTAGAAAGGTTCCTCTCATATATTAGCTAAGAACTTTGCTTCCTAAGATCATAACAGACTCTTGCACTCAGCAATAAAATGAAATGAGGGAACCAAAAATCGTTTATATCTGGCATTCATGTGAACATTGAAAAATATTGACAAGCTAGGCAGTGATACCTAAACTTGATTGTTCAACTAACATGAAAAATGACCAATTTGTGAACAAGACCTTGCCTCCATTTGTACTCGGATGAGATCAAGAATGTGGGCATAGCCATCTTCCACCTGAGGTGATGGATTTGATCCGTCAGTCTTAGTTCTTCGACCCTTCAAGAATTTGTGCTTCTTTTCTCTTTTTTCTTCAGAGAAGTGTACTTTTCCACTATTAGAAATGTAATGTTAAGGAAGCTGAGTTAGAACTGTAAAAGTTTACTTCAAATATGAAGATACAACATGTAGTTAATGCAAACAACCAAGTAGACACGTTTTGTTGAAATTACCTGAGAAATAGAGAAGCAAGTAGGACCTCATAAGCTGTTTCTCTTATATCATCATCAGACAGTTCTTGTGTTAAAAAAGAAAGGATAGAATTAGCTCTAGAAAACAAATTAGGTTATCCCCACATGCTTCGTCTTCTTAAAACAGGGTAGAAACTAGAAAGCATTACAAGTAATCTATATGCTATCATATATTCCAATATCTATAATTCTGGGTATCTATATCCAAAGAATAATAAGAGCAGAACAAATGAAGCATGTACAACTTTCTACCTGTGGTTAGCCTAGGCAAACCTAGAGAAAGAATATCCACTTTCTTTACTTGCTGAGGAGAAATATCTGCCAACTTATCGTCTTTCGTGTCATAGCCTATTCCTGGGGTATTAATAGCATCTCTGAAAAAATCTCTTCGTTCAGTTGGTGGTCCTGCTGAACTTGAGTTCTCTTGTACAGGTGCCTGTTGCCCAATGCTAGGTGCTGTTTCCTTTGGAGGGGAATCAGATGGTCGTGGCCTTGAAAGAAGAAAATAAGAGTTCCCTAATGGCGACCCAATCTGGACACAAAATTGACAACAATCATAGAAAAGGAATTGAAGCAGTACATTATGGTTTAGAACCTTGTTTAACTACCAGAGTCCAATTGAAGCTCATGATAGCGGATGAGAATAATTAATTATTCACAGATAAACCTCTACATTTATTATAATACTCCACAGAAAATGTTTGTAACAATAGAGCACTTGGTTGTTGGTCGATACCAGAAGACGAAACTCCTTATGCCAAATTACGCACATGTAGCTATGGAGGAGTGGAACACTCAATCGATTTAGTGATCTTCATTTTAACAGTA
This sequence comes from Microstegium vimineum, assembly GCA_022036555.1. Lineage (NCBI taxonomy): Eukaryota > Viridiplantae > Streptophyta > Magnoliopsida > Poales > Poaceae > Microstegium > Microstegium vimineum. The sequence goes on from CM039131.1 coordinate 38,630,142, forward strand.
GGCTTTTAAAATCCAAAGAAAGGAAGAAATTGAGAAACAGTAGATTGAAGAGATCTAAGCATTTAGTAGGTAATGGAAAGATATGACTACATAGCCATTTCATTACAAAACTTTGAGTCAGTACTCAGGATCCAATGGTTTGATTGAGAAAAAAGTATCCAATGGTTGGATCATTAGATGGAAAGCTCATAAATGTAACGGATGGTTTAGATGCATTGCTATACTTGAGTTGTACTATAAAGCAGTCACATTAGAAGTGTTTCTCATACATAAAATTGACACATATCCTAATTTACCGCAATACTGAAATCTGTAATAACCTCGATCGATGGCTTTAAAGATCAAGGACTAATTGACTCTGATTAAGAAAATACTGGAGAAGCATGCCGCTTACAGTTGATGAAATTCATGCATAGTGGCATATTATTAGCATGGTAAGAGCCGTGCAGCCTTTTTGTAATGAATTATCAACTGTCTATTGCAGTAATTATATTGAATTCAATTGCATAACTACGAGACAGCTAATCAGTTGCAAAATTATAGAATTCAAAAAATTTATGCAAAACTCGAAAAATCCAACAATATGTAGCCCCAATCCTACCAACCGATCACAGACACTTGTCGTCAAAGAAGAAGCCTTATTTCGGGATCAATAATAGCAATCCAACAAGCAACGATGAAGGTCAGCTCAAGCCGAAATGGCAAGGAAAATTCATTGATGAGATCGCCTCGTACCATGATAGGGTATCTCCTCTCGTCGAAGTACCTCCTCGTGGCTTCCGAAGCATTAAAATGGGCGCCTGAATTGATCAGAACCCGAACCATCAGGTGAATAAACTCAGCGATCAAACACGCATGGCCAAGGTTCGCGCGGGGGCACGGAGGGGGTTCTGGCTTACCGGAGGCGACGCACTCGAGCGCGTAGTCGGCGCTGACGGCGTCGAGGTCGACGCGGGAGAGATCGAGGGCGCGGCCGCCCCGCCGCCGGCGGAGAGGAGGAAACCGAGGAGCCTGCGCCGGTCGCGGCGGTACACCTCCAGCATCGACGCCGCGTCCATGGCCCACCGCGCGCAGGTGCTCGTCAAGGCCGAGGGTTTGGGCGCGGGACTAGAGGACTCCTGCCTTGGGTCGGGGGAGGCGGCGAGGGTGAGGACTGAGGAGACTGGCCCTGCGAGTCTGCGACTGTGACTTCGAGTGCGGGGTGCGCGCAAATCAGCCGAGGTACAGGGACAGGGGCTTTGGTTGTGAACAAGGCCGCGCGCGTAGAGGGCTAGAGGAAGAGACGGGAAGAAGCAGACCGCGTCGGGCCCGCGACGCAGCAAAACTGGACGATGCGTACCCGGCACGGTCCGCCACTCCGCCTTCCTCTTTTCGAAATTCTCCTCCGGCGGCGCTCAAATTTTGCTGTCACTTTGACAGCGTAGGATCCGCATTTGGCGAATGGCGAGTCGCACAAGTGGCACGACTGCACGAGCAGGCGCGGCGCGGTGTGAGGACAGGCCCAACCGCCCAAGGCACTACGGCTGACGTACTGCCTCAACTTGCATGTCATGGAATGTGTGCCATATCATAGAGGTTAGGGCGTGCCCAACACACCACGTGTACTAGTGCCTCAACTTCCATCTCAGCTCCTCAAGTCTATATCATCGAGCGAACAGTGCTTCTTGCAGAAGAGTCCGTAGCTCTATTTGACAAAATGATGAAGCATATATCGAAACCAGCGTTGTAGAGAGAAAGGAGTTGTCTTCATCGGTCCCCATCAAACAAAGCTGACTAGTTTGTACCAGTGAAAGACATAAAGCTATTTTTGTTTGCGGCTGTGTTTAGATGTTGAAAAGTTACTGAAAAAAACCTTGTAGTACTTTTCGTTTGTATTTGGCAATTAGTGTCCAATCATGGGCTAATTAGGCTTAAAAGATTCGTCTCGCAAAGTTAAAGCAAACTGTGCAATTAGTTTTTGATTTCGTCTATATTTAGTACTCCATGCATATACCGCAAGTTTGATATGATGGAGAATCTTTTTTTTTGACATAGTGCCAAAGTTTGAGATTTTTGTGGGAACTAAACACAGCCGCGGCGTCAGATAAGGGGTTGCCTCTGTTGTGAGTTTTCATAGCTCAATTTATTTTCTCCTACGTGTACAACTACTTTTGTATTAGGTCAACAAATTTGTTAGCTTGCATAGGTAACACCCTTAGTGGTCTCATTGATTATCAGAGTGGCTTGCAGGAGCACCAATCGCCCCTACGTGTACAACTACTTTTGTCTGAGACCAACAAACTTGTTAGTTTGCATAGGTAACACCCTCAGTGGTCTCATTGATTGTCAGAGTGGCTTGTAGGAGCACCAATCACCTCGACAGCGGAAACATACACTCAAAACAAGCACTGTGATGAGTAGAACTCATTTTGCAAGGAGAAAGAGTGTCAAAAGAAAGGGAAAAACATTTGTATATCCATCTTTTTGCCTCTTCAAAAGCAGCAAAGTGATAGGACAAAAGTAAACTGATGTGTAGTACATGGTCTTGCTCTCTTTTCACCCTACGTTGAATTCAACTTTTTTATAGGGCTAATGATATCGTATGTCTCCGGTTTTTTCAAAAAAAAAATCGCATGCCCTATTGATGGTGTCCTGAGAGGATCAGAGGGTGATTTGTGAGTCGTCCCAGATTAGGTACTACTCCATACAAATTAGGTACTATTATACGATATAGCACGTACGTTTCCAAAAAAGCAATGCACAAAGCATGTGAAGGAAAGACAAAAATGAGCACTTCCATATACCTCTATTCTAAAATATAAAGGTTTTGTTTGACTATGTGCTGTCTTTAGGATCACACATTGTTTGTTATTTCTTCAAGGACATGTTCAAATCCCATGAATTGAAACTAATCTCGAAAGTATGCTTCCTATTTTTATATTTTTATTATTAGGCTACTTTCCAGCCCTTCTTAATTCTTGAAACATGGCCTCATAGTATATTATGTGACAAAAGTTTTGACATTAGAAACTACCCATTATAAATATAAATCCAATTTTATCACTTTTGTTGTAGAACTTTTCATACTAACAGACTAATTATTGATCAAAGAAACAAAATTTTAATCTCAATTAATATGTGGCTTATATTTTGTGATAAATGGAGAAATAATTTTGAAAACATAATATTGGCTATTGCAACATCTTACATGTGGGTCTCATTTTAAAGTTTTGCACTAGGGCCTCGAATTCTTAGGTACGGACCTGCTTGGGCAGTGAAAATTTGAGGCTCTATCCATATAGAGCTACACAGGCCTACTTTTTGCTAAGACTAATTTTGTTTGCGATTACACAGTGCAACTCATAAACTCACAATGTATACACACTCACCTTATGAACACACATGCAAATCATATCCCAATAAGCATCTTCGAAGTCTAGTTTGGTAAATTCTCGAGATTGATGAAGTCACCATATACACTTTGTTGTCAACGAGAACATTACCTACCACTAAAAATACAAACATCGTTAAATCCTGAAAATTCAAACCCAGAACTTAAGAAACTACTAAGGCTCTTCTAACCACCAGACTTTTTGGTAACCGTCGTTGATCGTGCTCTAATAGGGTTAGGATATGTTTGATGCATATGACTAATAGTTTTTTTACATGCATATAACTAATAGTCAGTACCACATTAATCTATCCATCTATCCACGAACTCTATTAATAGCTTCTAGAAAGAAACTTACATTACAAATGAAATCATCCATACATCAACGTTTAATAGGTAGTCGATTAATAATTACCCATCCCTCCGTTGTAAATGAACACACATATTGTTTTTTGTAAGGATATGATTAGCCTAGAGGGGGGGTGAATAGTCCTGTTTATAAAACTTAACAACTTTCTGTCAGTCACAGGCCGACACTGTCGGGCTCGAGGCCGGCACTGCCGGGGTGGCCGGCACTACTGGGCTAAGAGCAGCAGTGTTGGTCACCAGAACAGAGATATACACAATTCAAAATGTAAGGACTGAATGTAAATTATGCTTGAATAGAAACCTTCCTAGAGGTGTAGGGAGCCTCTAGCACCACCTGAAAGTGGTAGCAACACACCCACCGAGTAGATCGGGTCCAAACCCTAGAAATCACCTTGCAAGCAATATTTATCAAAGTATAAAGACAAACACAAGGGGACACAAGATTTGACCTGTGGTTCAGCTCGCCACCAAGGCTTGCCTACGTCCACGTTGTTGAGGTGCGCCACACAAGGCTCAAGCTCGCCATACAAGGCTTGCTCTTTCCTCGATCTCAAGTCAAGAGAATGAACTCTTGAGATGAGAGGAATGTATTAGCAATAGTTGGGTGATACAAACTTCTCTAGGCTGCCACACGAAGGAGGCAAGCTCAAGGGCAACTTCTAGCCGGCTAGGAGAAAAGCTCCAAGAGTAAAGAACTCAAACCGTCGGCCACCACGCAAACCAAATGCTTGTAGGAGTTGAAGATTCGAGGGAGAAGCTTCTTCTCAAGATTGGGGGCTCAATCTCTCAAAGGTTGATTGTAAATCAATGAAGGAGAGTGGTTGAGCACCAAGGGAGAAGGGGAGAGCAAGAAGAGAGCTTTCTCTGTCTGTTTCACGAAGACTGAATGAATAGAATCACAGAACTAGCCGTTGGGGGGTGAGTGAGGAGGTCTTAAATACCCCTTCACTGCTCAACGGTCAGAACAAGTCGCGGTAGTGCCGGCCTGGGGCCCGGCACTGCTGGCCTGCCCGGCACTACCGGCCTGGCAGAACCAGCAAAGAATGGATCTTCGAATAGTTGGTTGATTTGCCTTCTATGTATGTGGATGTGTGATGTATTTGGATAGATATTGCATTTGGTTCACTTGTTGACATGCGTGTTGAATCCCTCTTAATAGTACGGCATACCTAACTCAATTTCAAAGTATAAAATGAATTTAAACTCCTTTGAGCTTGTTGCCATGCACTTTTGTAATTGGAGGGGTCCGTCAACCTGTTCATCAACCTCCTTAAGTTTAACCTGCTTGTCATACTTGTAAAGTCTCATTAGTTCTCTAGTTGTGTTGTCATGTCACCAAAACCCACTTAAGGCTTGATTGCACTTTCAATCTCCTCCTTTTTGGTGATTGATGACAACACACTTAGAGTTTACAAAAGTGAATAATAATCTGAGACAATGCAAGTCATGGGTGTAGGAGCTCCCCCTAAATGTGTGAATAGGAATTTGAATTTCCACTTTGGCATAAAAGGCCAAGATTCACACATTGGAGTGAAATAGGGCTCCCCCTACATTCATGGCTATTGTGGGGTGCTGAAAAAGTGTCACAAGAATATACGTGATGCATATGAACTTGTCTCAACACAACAAAGTTGCTTGCTGTTGACAGTAGTCCAGCACTGCCGGCCTAGCTACCACCAGCAAGGCTACAGAAGCTAACACACGACCACACAGCAAGATATAAAGATAAGCTAAAAGCACAATAAGACAAGCATGATATATATGAGAGAGTACATGTCCACAAATGACACAAATAAAGTACTTAAGTGGCAATATTACAATAAAATAGTTTCATATTGCTCTCTCATCTCACAAGCTAAGATTAAAAACTAAGATAACTAGCTGCTGCTGCTCCTCCATGACCGTGTCGAAGATGTTATACCTCCTTCACTTAGTAATTCTCCCCCTTTGGCAATAAGTCACCAAAAAGGAAAAAAAAGAACCAAGCAAAAAGAGCATAAGCTAGTCGCTGTCCTCCTTCATATGGTCATCATCACCATCTTGTTCATCTTCATCTTCATCTTCATCATCATCATCAGGAGCGGTGAAGTGAATACTGGGAGCAGATGCACGCTTGTTGTATCTCCGAGTCTGTGGCTGTTGGATCTCCTCCTCATCATCATCTTCCTCATCATCATCCTTATCATAAGTAGACTCCTCACTGAGCTGTGGTGGAGGTGTAGGAGAAGGAATCTGTCTAAGGCCTTGCTCCTGTCTAAGCTGCCTGATCTCCAGCCTTGTCTGACAAGCATGGTCATTGGCATAACAAATGCCAGCAAAGATCTTCTTCAACATCCTACCAAGCTTACCCTTCTTCCTGCCTCTGGTAGCTGCTCTGGAGGACTCAGGAAGGTCAGGGGTTGCTTCCCTGGTACTGTCTCTGGGAGGAGTCACTATCTCCTGAACTACTGAAGAGTGAATGACCTTCTCTGCTCTGAAAGACTCATGGACAGTGTTCTTGTTATAGATCTGACCAGTCACCATCTCAATTATGAACATGAGGTAGGAAGCATAAGGAAGCCCCTTCCTAGCATCATCAGCAGGAAGGAAGATTTCATCCCAAAGGAAACGTGCCACTGAAAATGGTGGTGCTCCACCTCTCATCCTCCGAAGCACATTCTTTGACTTGGCATAGAGGTTTGAAGCAGATCCACCTTGGGATAGAGTGTGGTCCTGAAGAGATTGTTCAAGATGTAATACTTACTCATCAAACCCTTCACAAGACCATCTGCATACTGAGGCTCAATGTAGAGCTATGAAATCTCCTCATTTGTCAGCCCTCTTTCATCATGAACATTGAAACATGCTCTATCATCCTCACCAAAGTCTAGAAGGCGGGCAAAAGTCACATAGTCAAGCCTATAGTACCTACCCTCTGTCATCCAGTGCATCACATGATTCTCCCTATCAAGGTAGTAAGTGGCATAAAACTAATGGATGATCTCAGTGTTCCAGCCATTCTGAAAGCCCATCCACTCATACATACCTAGCTGTCTGCACTGGTCAATGATCCTATCAAACACAGGGTCTTTCTTGTTCTCCAGATGCTCCCAATCAACATACTTCATCTTGATGATCTTGGGCTTGGTAGCATGAAAGAGAACACTGGAATAGTAGTCTGAGTGAAAAGTGTTCTAGAACCTGTAATCCACCCCATGTCCTTTGGTACATCATAGGGATAGATGGCCCTCTGTTTTTGAACAGTCTTCCACTGACTTTGATAGCTCACCCTTTGCCTTGCACGGGTGTCCTGAGGCTCTCTGACAAACACCTCCTCAGGATGCTCAACAAGATGAAAAGCATTGAACAAACCCAAATTTGGAGATGTCCTAGGGCAAACATCATCTCTGATTGTTCTACCTATCCTTTGCAATTCTTCCTCTTGAATTATCCTCTGCCTGGGATTCAGGCCATCATCAGCTAGGGGAGTATGAGCCTTTGACCTTGCCACCTTTCTTCCTGCACGACTCGATCCTCTGACGTCCATCTATGCATTTAAAAGAGAAAAGGTTAAGTTGCTGTACTTAGAATAGTAACTGGAACTCTAGTGGAGAGATTGGACAAAAATTTAGGGTCAATGTACGATTGTAGGAGCATGTGCAGCAGCGCTGTCACTAGGGGTCCGGCACTACCGGCCTCTGGCCCAGCACTGCCGGCCTGGTGCAGACAGCACCAATGCAAGCTCCATCAATCCTCCATTGAAACTAGGTTTTGATTAAATCTAACAACTAGAGGTTCATCACCATACATAATGCAACTACTAACAACCTAAATCTACATCTCAAAATCCTACATGGCATAGATCGAACCAACCTAGGGTTTCAAGTTATTACCTTTGAAAGAGAGGGAAGGAGATGAAGAAGGTCGGCTTGACGAGCTTGATGAGGGAGGAAGATCTCCACACCTCCTCAATGGCAACACCTCCAAAGGGTGCAGCACCGTCGGGGGGAAAAAGAGGGAAATTCGGGCTCCCTTAGGTTCCTGGGTTGAGAGAGGAGAGGAGAGCGTTCTGTTGGGAAGAAACGGTTTGGGATGGTGTCCCCTCGGGTCTGGGTAGGAATAAAGAAGAACCCAGGATTGGACTTTGGCCGACAGGGTCGGTGCCTTAAGTCCCGGCACGCCAGCCTTAGTCCGGCACTGCGGGCACCCGACACTGCTGGCCAGGGGCCGGCACTGGTGGCCTTGCCAGGCAGTGAGGCACTATGCCACCTTTATACTATATATTTATGCAATTGTGAACACATACCCTAGCCATATGCTGGCCAGTAAGCAAATCATCAATCATACTATGACCAACACATTCAAGTTTCTTTCAAAATTGATTTTGAAGCACATAATTGAAATTTTCAAAGATTTGCCTAAGTCGCTAGGTGGACAAACAAATGTGTGCTAAAGTTCAAATCACGTTACGAGAGTCAAGTATATTCAGCTCACAACGCAAAGCACAAAACCTTGTCTCATCAAGAGGCTTAGTGAAGATATCGGCTAGTTGCTTTTCGGTGCTCACATGGCGAATTGTGATATCTCCTTTTAATTCGTGGTCTCTCAAGAAGTGATGACGGATGTTTATGTGTTTTGTTCTAGAGTGACTAACTGAGTTATTTGCGAGTTTGATGGCACTCTCGTTGTCACACAAGAGAGGTATCTTGGTGAATTGACATCTTAAATCTTTTAAGGTTTGCCTCATCCAAAGTAGTTGAGCACAACATGCGCCGGCTGCAACATACTCGGCCTCGGCGGTGGAAAGGGCTACACAATTTTGCTTTTTAGAACTTCAAGACACTAGGGACCATCCAAGAAATTGACACGTCCCCGAAGTGCTTTTTCGGTCTACCTTGCAACCGACGTAATCGGAATCCGAATACCCAAGTAGATCGAACTTAGAGCCCTTAGGATACCATAAGCCAAGGTTAGGAGTGAAAACTAGATATCTCAAGATTCTCTTAACGGACACTAAGTGGCACTCTTTCGGGTTAGCTTAAAATCTAGCACACATGCACACACTAAGCATTATGTCCGGTCTAGATGCACATAAGTAAAGGAGAGAGCCGATCATGGAGCAATATACCTTTATGTCCACGGATTTCCCTCCTTCATCAAGATCAAGATGTCCATTAGTTGGCATGGGAGTCTTGATTGGCTTTCCATTCACCATGTCAAACTTTCTCAACATATCATGGGTGTACTTGGTTTGGCATAAGAAAGTCCCTTCCTTGAGTTGCTTGATTTGAAAACCGAGGAAGAACTTTAGCTCACCCATCATAGACATCTCAAATCTCTTAGTCATAATCCTACTAAACTCATCACAAAAGGATTGGTTAGTACTACCAAATATTATGTCATCGACATATATTTGGCACACAAAGATATCATTATTGACTTTATGAGTGAAGAGAGTAGGATCCGCTTTGCCTATTTTAAAGCCTTGTTTGAGTAGAAATTCCTTAAGGCATTCATACCATGCTCTTGGTGCTTGCTTAAGCCCATAGAGCGCCTTATGGAGCTTGAAGACATAATGAGGGAACTTGGGATCTTCAAAACCCGGTGGCTGCTCAACATAGACTGATTCTTGAATGGGGCCGTTGAGGAATGCACTCTTCACATCCATTTGATATAGCTTGAAGTCATGATGGGCAGCATAGGCTAGAAGCATTCGAATTGCTTCAAGTCTAGGCACCGGTGCATATGTCTATTCAAAGTCCAAGCCCTCCACTTGAGTGAAGCCTTGAGCCACCAATCTTGCCTTGTTCCTTGTCACCACGCCTTGCTCATCTTGCTTGTTGCGGAAGACCCATTTGGTTCCAATCACATTGGTATTTGGTCTTTCCACTAAGAACTAAACTTGATTTCGATCAAAGTTGTTGAGCTCTTCTTGCATAGTCATCACCCAATCCGGATCATTTAGAGCTTGCTCAACCTTGAGAGGTTCCAAAGAGGAGACAAAATAGTAAAATTGACAAAAAATTGCCAAATGTGAACGAGTAGTTACCCCCTTCGGAGACTCCTAAATATATTGTCAATGGGATGATCCTTTTGAATTGCTTGCCTCAATCTTGGGTATTCTATGGGTTCTTGTTGCTCAACTTGGTCATCATAGGTTCCTTGGAGTGGCAGGTGAGGGGCTAGCTGTTGTCTATCTGCTAGGTCCGGCAGTGCCGGCCTCTGGTCTGGTAGTGCCGGCCACAGGCACAGAGGCCTGACCAAGAAGCACTGCTGGCCCTTCTTCTTCAAGTCTTGGGGCAGTAGCTTCTTCACCTTGGGGTTCCACTTTTGTGGCCTGGATTTCTTGTGGCCTAATATCACCAATAGCCATATTCTTGATTGCTTCAAAAGGTGGTTCCTCATTACCTACAATCACTTGATCAATTTGCTCTACTTGAGAGCCGTTAGATTCATCAAATGTCACGTCTATCGCGATTTCAATTTTCCCTGAGGTCTTGTTGAATACACAATAGGCATGCTCATTTGATCCATAACCAAGAAGAAAACCTTCATCAACTTTAGGAGCAAATTTAGAGGTTTTGGGTTTCTTATTAAGTATGAAACATTTGCACCCAAAAACTCTAAAGTATGACACCTTTGGTTTGTTACCGGTCAATAGCTCATATGAGGTCTTCTTCAAGATCTTGTGTAGATAAAGCCGGTTGATGGCATGGCAAGCGGTGTTGACGGCTTCGGCCCAAAAGATATCCGAAGTCTTGTACTCATCTAACATTGTCCTTGCCATGTCAATGAGTGTCCGGTTCTTTCTATCTACTACACCATTTTGTTGAGGGGTGTATGGAACTAAAAACTCATGCTTGATGCCCTCATCATCAAGAAACTCCTCCACTTGAGTGTTCTTAAACTCGGTTCCATTGTCACTACAAACTTTCTTGATTTAGAAGCCGAATTCTCTTTGTGCTCTTCTAATGAAGGTTTTCACCTTATCTTGCACTTGTGCCTTATCATACATGAAAAACATCCAAGTGAAACGAGTAAAGTCATCAACAATAACTAAATCATGTTTGTTACCGCCAATGCTTATGTAGGCCACCGGTCCAAAGAGATCCATGTGAATTAGCTCCAATGGTTGTTTGGTAGAGACAATGCTCTTTGGTGGGTGAGGTGCACCTACTTACTTTCTGGCTTGGCAAGCTCTACAAATTCTATCCTTCTTAAAATGAACATTTGTTAGTCCAAAAATGTGTTCATCCTTTAGGAATTTGGCCAAGTTCCTCATCCCAACATGAGCTAGTCGGCGATGCCATAACCAACCCATGCTAGATTTTGCCACTAAAGAAGTCTCAAGCTTAGCCTTACTTTTGTTGAAATCAACTAGGTAAAGCTTGCACTTCAAACGACCTGTAAAGACAATAGAGGAATCCTCCCTCTTAAAGATTTCCACACCCTTATCCGTAAAGAGACAATTGTATCCCATCTCACACAACTGAGAAACGGACAACAAGTTGTAACTCAACGAATTCACATGTAAAACATTTGAGATAGAATGTTCATGAGTGATAGCAACTTTACCAAGACCAATCACTTCCCCTTTGGAGTTGTCACCGAAGATGATATTCTCACTTGCATTTAAAGTTGGGGAATATGATGAGAACATACGCTTCTCTCCGGTCATATGATTTGTACATCCACTATCAAGCATCCAGCTTTATCCACCGGATGAGTATGCCTACAAAACAAATTAGTTCCTCGATTTAGGTCCCCAATCAATCTTGAGGCCTTGCATGTTAGTCACAACAATTTTTGGTACCCAAATGCTCATGCTTCTTTTATCATGTTTCTCATCACTCACAAATTCTACAATGACTTTACCACGGTCATTGCATTTCAACATGTAGCACGAAGACAAGCTTTCTTGAGGTGACCTTCTCTTGGGTTTATATACATACTTGTTTTTGGCCACCCAGATTGAGTCCTTGGGTTTCTGAGAAACCTGCTTTTGCTGGGGCATCCTCTTGGCATGGATTTTGTCTTGAGCTTGATCAGGTAAAGCATTGGTAGCCTTCCCTTTATTGGGGCGCGGCACTGCCAGCTTGAGGTCCGGCACTGCCGGCCTGAGGTCCGGCACTGTCGGCCTCTGGTCCAGCAGAGCTGTTGTCTGTGCAGGCTTATCTGCACCAATGCTTCCCTTCTTCTCAAACTTGACACACTCAATGTCTTTCACTATTTTTCTTCCATTGGTTTTACCTCCTTGAGTGTGTCCAAGCCCATCTTTTGTTTTTGGCCACCCAGATTGAGTCCTTGGGTTTCTGAGAAACCTGCTTTTGCTGGGGCATCCTCTTAGCATAGATTTTGTCTTGAGCTTGATCAGGTAAAGCACTGGTAGCCTTCCCTTTATTGGGGCGCGGCACTGCCGGCCTGAGGTCCGGCACTGCCGACCTCTGGTCCAGCAGAGCTGCTGTCTGTGCAGGTTTATCTGCACCAATGCTTCCCTTCTTCTCAAACTTGACACACTCAATGTCTTTCACTATTTTTCTTCCATTGGTTTTACCTCCTTGAGTGTGTCCAAGCCCATCTTTGATTGATGGATGCCTTCTATCCTTGTATTGGACCTTCGTTGGCTCAACTTTGTCTTGGTCATTCTTCTTTAAAACTGAGATGACATTGTTGAGCCTTGCTATTTCTTTCTTCATGGCCTTCATGTTGGCAAGGTTAGTGGAATAATCATTCAAATCAATATTATAGCATTTTCCACAACCTTGGCTAGTGGATGGAGAAGAGGCATCATTTGCTTTAGGAAGATGTGAGTTGCCCTCCCAAAGAAGAGAGTATTGTGCCTCAAGCTCTTGATGCTTTTCAACTAAGCTACAATGCTTTTTCTTGAGGTCACCACACTCCTTCTTAGTGAGAGCATGAGCTTCTTTTTCCTTAGCCAAAGCCTTAGTCAAAGAGCTCACCTCACTTCTTTCTAATGCAAGAATTTCCCCACTAGCAATGTAAAGATCCTCTTGTTTGATAAGAGTCATTTCTCTAGATGCTAGCTCAGCCTTGGTTGCCTCTAATTCATCCAATATGTTGGCAATGAAAAGTTTGGTTTTAGGATCCATATTGTTGGTTATTTCATTGATTTCTTCATCACTAGATTCATCATCACTAGAGTAATCACTAGAATCACTACTAAAGATAGCTTTGGGGGGAGGAGTTATGGCTTTGGGTTTTGATTTTACCTTCTCACCCTTTGCCATGAGACAAGTGGGAGGGAAGCTTTCATCATCATCGGACATGTTGTTGAAGAGCCTCGGTGAAGTGGATGGCTTGTGGATAGCAATAGTGGTCATCTCTTCATCTTCACTTGAGCTATCGGTTGATGAATCCCAACCATGTCCAATGTGAGCTTCACCCACATATCTCTTCCCTTTCTTGTAGTCACCCTTGTCCTCTTTCTTACCCTTGCCAAACTTTTCATCTTTCTTTTCATTTGGGCATTCGGCAATGAAATGCTCGGTGCTACCACATCTAAAGCAAGTTCTTGATTTCTTGTTTGAGAACTTCCTTCTTGTGAGCTTGTACCCATTCTTCTTGATGCCCTTGTTGAATCTTCTCATGAATAGGGCCATGTCATCTATGTTCTCCGCTTGTTCATCTTCACTTTCACTATCACTTGATGTTGGAGCTTCGGGTTGATGCTTGATGGATTTGAATGCTTGAGCTTTGCTTGAAGATGGTTGCTTACTATTTTTAGGAAAGCTAGGGGGTGCTCTCCTTGAGCTCTTGTTGGCTTTGAGAGCCACATCCTTGATCTTCATCCCTTTCATCCTTGCTTGCATCTCTCCAACCTTTTTCCTCTCTAAAGCTTATTCTCTTTGTAGATCAAAGGTGATGATCCTTCCAAGCACATCACTTGAGGGTGAAGTACTCAAATCTTTTCTTGTCTCTAATCAATGTCACAACGGTCTCATTTTTTGGAGAGTAGGCTTCAAGCATGATCTTGACAACCTTGTGATCATTGACCTCTTCACCACCAAGGCCTATAATCTTGTCAACCATAGTCATCAATCTATTGAACATCTCTTGTGGCCCTTCACCTTCATTGATCACGAACCGGTTGAGCTTGGCCATCAACAAATCAATCTTGGATTGCCTCACTTTGCTCACACCTTCATGTGCAAGGTGCAAGGTGTCTTATATCTCCTTGGCAACCTCCAATCCCATCACCTTGTTGTACTCATCACCATCCAATGCACTTAGCAACACACTAGTTGCTTGTGCATTGAGTTGTATGCAACGGAGCTCGGTGGTAGTGGGACTTGTTGGATCAACCGGAGGATCACATCCTTTGTGAACAATCTCCCAAGCATCGGGGTGAAGACCTACAAGATAAGCTTTCATCAAATGTTTCCACTTGGTAAAGTTGGTCCCATCGAAATGAGACAACTTGCCAGCGGGAACATGAAATAGAGGTTTATGCTCATGCTTTGAAATAGATGAATAATCAAAGGATATGGCGGAGTATCTCTTGCTGCCATCATCCTTCTTCTTCTTCTCATCCTTCTTTGCAATCTTGGAGGCTTGATATGATACATCATCATCATTGTCGGAGCTACTTGAATCAACCTCCACATGAGATGCTTGCTCTTTGCTTTTCTTGAGCTTCTCCTCCTTGGCCTTGAGCTCCTTCTTGAGAGCTCTTACTTCTCTTCTATGAAGCTTCTCGGCAAGCTTCAAGCTTTTGGCTTCATTGATTGTTTTTTCTTCTTTTGCAATTTCTTGCCTTCTCTTCTCAATCTTCTAGCTTCTTTTCTTCTTGTTATTTCTCCAGCGGATATACCAGCAGTGGTCTGGTACTTGTTCGTGTCGATACTTTCATCGCTGCTTGAGGTCTCATGCAAGTCCACCTTCTTGGGATCAATCATCACAACATTTTCCTCTTCGGCCATTACCTCGCACGGTAAAATGCTTACTGAGGTAACCTTGCTCCGATACCACTTGTAAGGATCTGATTAGCCTAGAGGGGGGGGGGTGAATAGACATGTTTATAAAACTTAACAACTTTCTGTCAGTCACAGGCCGGCACTGCCGGGGTGGCCGGCACTGCTGGGCTAAGAGCAGCAGTGCTGATCACTAGAACAGAGATATACACAATTCAAATTGTAAGGACTGAATGTAAAATATGCTTGAATAGAAACCTTCCTAGAGGTGTAGGGAACCTCTAGCACCACCTGAAAGTGGTAGCAACACACCCACCGAGTAGATCGGGTCCAAACCCTAGAAATCACCTTGCAAACAATATTTATCAAAGTATAGAGACAAACACAAGGGGATACAAGATTTGACCCGTGGTTCAGCTCGCCACCAAGGCTTGCCTACGTCCACGTTGTTGAGGTGCGCCACACAAGGCTCAAGCTCGCCACACAAGGCTTGCTCTTTCCTCGGTCTCAAGTCAAGAGAATGAACTCTTGAGATAAGAGGAATGTATTAGCAATAGTTGGGTGATACAAACTTCCCTAAGCTGCCACACGAAGGAGGCAAGCTCAAGGGAAACCTCTAGCCGGCTAGGAGCAAAGCTCCAAGAGTAAAGAACTCAAACTGTCGGCCACCACGCAAACCAAATGCTCGTAGGAGTTGAAGATCCGAGGGAGAAGCTTCTTCTCAAGCTTGGGGGCTCAATCTCTGAAAGGTTGATTGCAAATCAATGGAGGAGAGTGGTTGAGCACCAAGGGAGAAGGGGAGAGCAAGAAGAGAGCTTTCTCTGTCTGTTTCACGAAGACTGAATGAATAGAATCACAGAACTAGTCGTTGGGGGTGAGTGAGGAGGTGTTAAATACCCCTTCACTGCTCAACGGTCAGAACAAGTCGCGGCAGTGCCGGCCTGCCCGGCACTGCCGGCCTGGCAGAACCAGCAAAGAATGGATCTTCGAATAGTTCGCTGATTTGCCTTCTATGTATGTGGAGGTGTGATGTATTTGGATAGATATTGCATTTGGTTCACTTGTTGGCATGCGTGTTGAATCCCTTTTAATAGTATGGCATACCTAACTCAATTTCAAAGTATAAAATGAATTTAAACTTCTTTGAGCTTGTTGTCATGCACTTTTG
Organism: Microstegium vimineum; assembly: GCA_022036555.1. Taxonomy (NCBI): domain Eukaryota; kingdom Viridiplantae; phylum Streptophyta; class Magnoliopsida; order Poales; family Poaceae; genus Microstegium; species Microstegium vimineum. Next base: position 38,645,959 of record CM039131.1, read on the forward strand.
TAATTGGAGGGGTCCGCCAACCTGTTCATCAACCTCCTTAAGTTTAACCTGTTTGTCATACTTGTAAAGTCTCATTAGTTCTCTAGTTGCGTTGTCATGTCACCAAAACCCACTTAAGGCTTGATTGCACTTTCATTTTTCGAGAAGTTAAATATTTTTTAAGTTTAACTGAAAATATAGAAAATAATATCAATATTAGTTCTTCAAATAAGTTTATTAAGATATAGTTTTATTTGCGATGGAGAGAGTAACTAATATTAGTTGTAAATTATTATATAGCGTTTGGTTGAGTCAAGGTAGAGTGGAATGGTTTCATCTTTGATTTCTAGGACAAACAGAGATAAAATGGTTCTATTTTTTGTTTGGTTGACGAGGGACGGGACCAAACCATTTTATATTTGGTTCAAAGATATCAAAAGTAGAAGCAGTCACTAACCGACAGGACCCATTGTCATTTTTTCCTTCTTCCTTGCCTTATCTCTTTCCTCCCTATGCCTCCTCTCCTTACTACGTCCCACTTCGCAGGGCTCTGTCCGTCCACTAGAGACAGGCAAAGTGATTCCGAATCTACTAGGAATATAATATATATCCTAGCGATATCAACCAAATAACTAAAAAATAGAATCATTGGACCCCATCCTACTCCATCCCACCAACCAGACATTACCTTAGTCAGCTAGGAATTATTAGAGCAACTTTAAAGGTTTAACAAATGGGCTTAGCGGTCTTGTTTTTTTTTAAAAAGCTAAAAATCTCATATCCAACGGTTTGGTAAATGAGCTTAACATTTTTGTTAACTTGACATACACCGGTGATATTTGACATATATGCCAAACTACGGTTCGCTTAGCAATCGTCCCGCGCGTTGCTCCCGCGGAATATTTCCCACTGGCGTGTATAATTTTTAGTTTTGCCAAGTGAATAATGGAAAATCATTGGAGATTAACTCTTTTTACTTTTGTCATATTCATTTAGGACTTAGCAAATTCCTAATTTTGTCAAACAAAAAATGTTAAACCGTTGGAGTTGCTCTTAACAGAATTATTAGCCAATAGATCTAGCTGCAGTCCCGCCAATGCTCTACCGCTTTGAGATGCACCGCTGATGCCTACTCTCTCCGTCCCAAATTAATCGTCGTTTTGGGTGTTCGTGCCACACGTTTGACTTTATTTATACGAAATACGTACAACATTTAGATTTTCGAATAATTTTGTTAAAAAACTAGACTTAAAGATCTTTCCGATGATACTAATTATATAACATAAATATTAATATATTTCAATATGTATTTAATCTAAAGTATTTTTCGAGAAGCGAGAACGACAGTTATTTTGGATAGTTTGGTGAAATGCGAATGCGATGCCGAGTTCGGTGAAATGCTTCAGTTCGGAAGTGCTGTACGAAACAGTACACTTGCAAGACAAACGGCAAACGCTACTCTGCGATGCAAATGACAGCACTGTGCAGACCCACATTGGTTTCTTTCCAGCCATCATACATTGATTTCTTTCATCAGCTGATCGTTTATGCAGCTGATCATTTATGCGGCTGATAAATTTTTAGTTATTTTATTATGATAAAAACATTATACCATAACTAATAAGCCGCGTTGATAAGTCAAGCGAACAAAATATTTTTGTCTTGACAGTAGAAAATGGCCAAAGTCGAAAATTTCTTGACAGTAGAGACCATGGAAGACAAACTGCCATCATTAACCCCGCAGGAAAACGCCCGAATCACTCAATAGAATACATGTTACAGTGCAACTAATCATATATTCCTGACAGTAAATACAGATGCACACCCAACTATTTATTAACTTCTATGACATATGGACAGCACTTTGAGTAACTTTAATACATAATATGACTATCAGCACATTTTTTTGATACAAAAATTTACATTGATCAAGACCCTGGAGTTACATTAGCAACGGCACTGGCACGAAGTTGAAACAGATTGGCATTGTCAAGCGGACTGCATTCATACTTCTTCACTTCCACTGCTACTGCTGCTTTTCCGAATGTTGTACTTGCACAGGGGGCATGTTGCATTGATGTGAAGCCATTTATCGATACAGGTGCAGTGGAAATGGTGCCCACAGGGGAGTTCGCGCAACTCTGCACCGTCATCGTACGCTGATAGGCAAATACAACACTCCTGGACAGATAAAGTGAGCATAGATTACATAAAACATTAATTCACACACAGTAAATATTCAACAAAATGATTTGTGCATCTTTATGCTCTAAGATAGGTTGGCAGCACTGTAATAGATAGTTCATTCATTCAAAACAAAACCAATTTAGTCGGATTGCATAAAAATGATGACAGAATATCAGTCTTTACATGCTAACATGGCAGTTCACAGTTCACAGAACATATATCAGTACAACAAATAAATAGTACAATACATTGGATTCTTTGTGATGTAGGCCAAACAAGGTAACACATGGCCAGTGTAGTTATCATAAATTCAGAATCAGCAGGTCCGTCCACCAAAGACAGTAATGTCCAATGGAGACATGTCAATTAATCATGGCTCCACAACACCCCACTCAATAGACAACACACATCAATCATTATGAATGAGATATAATGCGCGCTTGCGAAAACTATAGTTCAAAAGATTTTCGGTGGTAGCAAACTCAAGCATTAATATGGCTAAAGCTATGTAACATCTATGTTAAAAAAAATTCAAGCATTAGAACTTACTGCATCTTCAGCTGCAAGCACTTTCTCAATAGGTTGATTGGTGCCACACTCTGTCATTATTCCACCAAAAGGACCCATAGGGTCAACATCTTGCTTTTCAGGCTCATCGGTCCGCCGGAATTTGTATCTTGGGATTTGACGAATGTCATCTTCAGATGCTCCTTCCTGTACTCAGTGAGATTATGTAGAAGGTTATCTAATCAAGAATGACATGCCAACTTCACCATTTGAGTTATATATGGTACATTACACAAGACTTGAAAAGCCATACCTGATCAGATACTGCATAGAGAATTGCTATGATACAAGGGAGGCAACAACAGACAGCAATACCAATGATACAAGCCAGAGCAACGCAGAATACAACAAAAAACACATCAAATGCCAGAAAGACTATGCAAAGCCTGCAAAGTAAGTCATAGCGGAAAAATGTTTACATCATCACAAATGAGATGAGAACACTATCAAAAAAATATTATTCATAAATTAAGAAACATAGATACCAGTAAAGTTGAGGTGCATCCCGGATAACCTCTTCACCCCCAGCAGATATCCAATAAAATCCAATTATCCACCATATGAAGGAGAACATTGTATTAGCAGACTCCAAGTGCTTTGCAATACTGCCAGATTAAACCAGTAATAACATCACCAGGTTAAAGAAATACCGAAGTTATTACATGTCCAAAAAGATCATTTGATGCAAAAGAAAGGGGACAAAGGTGGATTTCAAGCTAACATGAAAATAACAGTAGCTATCATGGAGCGAGGATCCGCATCAATATATAGGGCCTGTTTGAATCCAGGATCTAAAAATTAGCACATCACTTTTAGCTTACTTTTTAGTACTAAAGATTCAAACAGGTGTCCTAAAGTGATCCAATACCTATTTTTTGTGCTAAAATAGGTCCTAAACTGTGCTAAACGCTCATTTTATATTGTAGTCATGAACTTTAAACCATGGATTCAAATACCCTTGTGCTAAACTTTAGGTGCTAAAATTTAGGAGCTAAAGTTTAGCTGCTAAAATATAGCATGATGCTAAAGATTCAAACAGGCCCATAGAAACCAGTTACCAGGATAAAGTATACAAGAGAGGCACAAATGAGAAAACAGAAAGCCCCAGTTGACTAAAGTGTTTACAGCGACACATAATCGAGACAGCTCCTGTGTAATCCATTCTTTTTGGAACAAAGAACAACCTTGATACCCAATGCCATTTATGTTGACATAAAAAAAGCAGCTACTTTGTAGTGTGTCTACAACTAGAACCAGCATATGTGGCAGTCATACAATAGAAGTACAATTTCTGTTCCAAGCCAAGAAAGCATGCTTCTCATTGTGGTATGAGATATAAGTATGCTTTTCATGAGTAAGAAGCATGTTTATATTTAATATACACCAGCATGAGAAGCATGAATTCTTTGGTATAATCATGAGTCATAACTAAGAAGAACTTTAAAAAATTTATGGCTGTGCTAAAGGAATGAAGCAAAGAAAGATAGGTATGACGTTGGTCAAGATCACAAATCATAAAAATAGCAATCAACTCCACATGACTGAAAGATGTCACTTCCTATGTATCAAGCACTTGAGGCTGCTGTCATCATTTTGAAGGAAGGAATTGGTTCAGGAAAGATAGTAGATTGATTTAGCAATACAAGGGTGTACAGATATATATGGGCAAGGATGACCTGGGGTTCATAGATCAATACCCAATCAGGGGGAATCCTTGCCTAATGCGCCTAACACCAAATCACCTACTATAACAGCCCTGGGCGCCTAGGCCCATGTGCCACAGCCCAATAGCCCTTAGGCTAACACATTTACTTGGCCTCTCCAAACAGAAATCATATAGGAAACATTGCGTCTCTTAGCTTGAGTATCTTCTACATTTTTATTTTTTTCAGAACAGAAATCCAAAAATGGAGTTCCTTAGTCCATTCAGTACAATTTCTTGACCATATTAAAATCAAAATCCATACCAAATAGACTATACCAAGGGATGCAAGCAGGCCTATCTGTGAACCCACACATAGGCTTAATTTTTGTGGGTTCCGCTTGCATCCCTAACTATGCCTCATAATTCTATGGAACACTGCAACACAGCATTGATATGTAACAATAAGACAGCATTGTTGAGTCCTTGCTTTCATTTTATTAAACTCAAAATTCAGGATAGAACTTACATACACATTTTTCAACTGTATAAAAGAATCTCAGGCCTCTTTAGGACCCAGTATCGTTGCCTTGACTCATTACCTACTAACTACTAAGTGCCGAGTCAAAATACTTTATTATTGATTGTTGATGTATCTTACAATCGTAGCATCATACGAATGAGAAACAGCTGACTCAAAATGCAATAGAACCCAATTAAAAGAGAAGGCCAGGGTGAAACATCTAGGCACATAATACTGAATTTCAATTCAATACTTTTTATCTGCTTCGTTTGCCCATGCATCAAGGATATTGCAATGTCCAGGTTGATCACAAATGCAATTGTCCAATTTAATCCATTCAGTTACGCTACAACTAAGATATGCACACTTTCACTAGAAGCTACACTACCACCTGCCTGTATTGGTCCAGTTGGGATAAGAATAACACGCTACATGGATATTACCGTACATGTACTGTACATAAGCAGCTTTAGAGATCTTTCCGAGCAGATCCATCAAGTTACCTGGCGTAGTCGGTGCGGCGACCATGGCGATCGAGCTCCCTGTCATCCTCATCACTGGACGAGGACGATCCGTCGCTGCCCCTTTCCTCGTCAGCGGGCGCCGCGCTGGCGCCGGCGCGCTGGCCGTGGCGCATCCGGTACTCGATTGCGACGCAGACCATGTGTACGACGCACTGCAGCGCGTAGCCGGCGACCCAGGTCCGGAGCGGCATAGGCGAATCCTCGTCGCGGCTTAGCACCAGCACGACCGCAGCGACGGTGATGAAGGCGAGGTTCCAGAGCAGGTCGAGCGCCACGACGGGGCGGGAGTAGGCCCAGTCAGCCTGCCGCTCCTCGAGGTGCTCTGCGGCGGCCTCCCGCACCAGCACCGAGGGCTCCCGCATGGCCCGCCGCCCACCGCGGCGCAGCAGCCGCGCCGCGCCGCGGAGGGAGGGCCGGCGGAGCGCTCCGCCTCGGCGACGGCTCCCGCCGCTGGAGGCACCGCCCAGCAGCGGCGCGGAATCGAGGGGCGCGTCGGAGCGGGGGCTCGGGGAGCGGGGCGTCGCCATCGAGGAGAACCCCGTGAGAGATCAGGAGGAAGGAAATGGTCTCTTCTTCCGGTAGAATGGAATTGGGACGGGTTTGGAGGACTCTCGAGTCTTTTCCGTTTTCCCTTTTTTTTTCCTGTCTTTTCCTATTTTTAACTTACTAAAATAAAACTCAAAATTAGACCATTATAGATTTGGGAGTGAACATGCTAGTATCAACTTAAAAAAAAACTTAGGTGGTGTTGACTGAAAAAGAAACACCATAAGCTGCCTAATATACGGCATTTAGGACAGAGTTGTGCTTATAAGAAGTATTGTTTTAAATTTAGCGACAAGCTTGTCCAAAACAATAGAAGGACATCATCGACCCCTTTGGATGTTCTCTTTCATTCACGTTGTCTCTCTTCCTCCTCGTGTCTGAGCACTTTGGTAAGAATGGTTAGCCTCAGCTCTGACATGGATGGACACATGTGGCTTCGACGGGTTGGGTGATGTTGACCTCAATAGGTTCTCCATCGAGACAGCGAGTGACAACCATGGATGAGCATGGCCGCAACCATGGATGAGCAGGGCCGGAGTTGAGAATGATGTTGTGGGCAAGGTTGGAGTCGAGGTTGTGGGCGGGGTTGAGGCCAGGGCGCTGAGCTAAGGCGGTGGCACGAGCGTAGATGGGGTCGTACGGGAGGAAGGAAAAATGTGGTGGTCATAATCTAATAGAGGTTGACTTGTAGATCTCTTCAATAATTACCCCACAAACCTGGAACGATGGTCTATTCCTCCACCTTCTTATTTCGTGTGAAAAAAAAGATATTCATATTCCCATAAATCAAATACATATATGGGATATACATTCTTAGCTTCTCCAGTTGAGTTAATGTAAATAAAGGTTAAGCATCTATCTGCGTACAAACAAGTAATAAATTAAAAAACATAAACCTGACACAAGTGATCAAGGGTGTCGTTCATGAGAGAAAAAATAGCCACGTCGAAGACTTTGGAGGTCATGTCGTATTTCGATACTATGATGTCAGTGTTTCGTAGCGTCGACTAGTAAATTTGTAGTCATACGTATAGCTGCTGTTTGTGAGTCGCAGGCCTGGTCGAGCTCCCGGGTGGCTTTGCTCACTAACCACATGCCCGTATCTGCCCCGTATCTGCTTGATCGCAGCCGTCCAAGGAAGACGAGGGACGACCGTGCCCCAGCCGGCCAGTGCCGGCGCGAAACAAAACCCTCGCGCCGCAGGCTCTCGCCAATTCCCTATTTTTTCCCTCCACAACAGCTGAACCGCGCGGTTTTCCCCTCCCGGTTCCCGCGGCGCAAGCGCAGCCCACCCAAGCGCCATGGCCGCCGCCTCTTCCTCCGCCGCCCCCACCCCCGCCCCCGCCCCCGCCCCCGCCCCCGCCCCCGCCGACACCTACGACATCCCGTGGGTGGAGAAGTACCGCCCCACCCGCGTCGCTGACGTTGTCGGCAACTCCGATGCCGTCGCCCGCCTGGAGGTCATTGCCCGCGACGGCAATATGCCCAACCTCATCCTCTCCGTAAGCCCCATTTCCTCGAACACCTTCCCCACGCAGCACGGAACAGCGTAGCTCACCCTTCCACTTTTTTTAACTTCCGTTCGCGCAGGGGCCTCCGGGGACCGGGAAGACGACGAGCATCCTGGCGCTGGCGCACGAGCTTCTGGGGCCCAGCTACCGCGAGGCCGTGCTGGAGCTCAATGCCTCAGATGACAGGTTTCTGGCACCGTGACGTGATTTTGTATTTGGCGATTCGGGCCGCCTTGAGTGGTGTTTGGGTTGGATGCCTGATGGTCGATTCGTGCTTTTCCAGGGGTTTGGATGTGGTGCGGAACAAGATCAAGATGTTTGCCCAGAAGAAGGTCACCCTGCAGCCAGGGCGGCACAAAATCGTGATCCTGGATGAGGCTGACAGGTAAGCCCATCCGCAGGGCGTTTCCACTACCAGCGTGTTATAGGTGCAGTGCTGTATTTGCTGAAACAACTTGTTTTTTGCATGCTTTTTCTTATTTCACCATCGGTTGTTGTTTGGACTTGAGCCAAGAGCCCAAGACTAGTACTAGGGAACTAATTTCATAGTTGTCAGTGAAATGGACAGACCCTGACTTCATTATTTTGTGGAGTTCAAATAAAAGTTTTAAAGCTTTGAGCCTATATTTATTTGCTCAAATGTGTGAATACAAACCCTGTTTCAGTTTCTGAATGTGTGTTTAAACCTCACTCTTGCCGTGTGCAGCATGACATCAGGAGCACAGCAAGCTCTGCGAAGAACAATGGAGATCTATTCAAACACCACTAGATTTGCACTAGCATGCAACACCTCATCAAAGATAATTGAACCCATTCAAAGCCGATGTGCTATTGTCAGGTTCTCAAGGCTCTCTGACCAGGAGATTCTTGGCCGCCTAATGATTGTTGTGGCAGCTGAGAAGGTAATCTTTGGCACTGCTTAGGCCCCAAATAAATTCATGCTAGAACCCATGAGATCAACCTTTATTCTAAAACATTGGGCACTAATAAAGTCTTTTGGTTTGTAACATGGAATATTAGTAGATCTATCATAAAGTACTAACCATTAGAAAATATATTGTTAAACATGTGAAAGGGAGATGGTCCCAGTGCTAAATGAAAGCAAAAGGAAAGAGATACCGTAACTTCTTGAACTGTAAGGGCCCACCTACGAATGTGATAGCCTTGGTTGCATTAGCTAGAAAAACATCTAATGCTTAACCTCTTTAGTCAAGTGTATAGGTTTGAGAAACATTTTATTGTTTCTGGCTGTAGTATCAATGTGAACTTTGATATAGGCATATAGCTTTATCACCTGTTGCGATTTAAGAGAGCCCTTTGACTGTGTCCTTGCATGTTTGTGTCTTGTCTGAACCCTAAAGATATGCCCAATTCCTATCGTATATTTCTATAGTTTCCCACATGTTATCTGCTGTTTTATCCTCCTACAATGGCATCTATGGTCAATTTCTGAGTATCACTAAAGCTTACATAGGAGATGACATTTGTACAAAAAAGAAAAACTTCAAGTGAAAGGAGAGGGGGAAGCATAAAAATTATCTATATATTGTTATAAAAATGTCTTTAAGAAATCATTTCATTGCAGTGTCAATTTACAGAACTCAGAGTAAATTGCCGCAATTTAGAATTTCATTTTCAACACAAAGCAATGCATGTGTGCATATAATGGGTACTTGCATGCTGCATCAGCATATCATTTTCTTTTTGTTCTTGCAAAATTTTGAGTTGATGGTTTCACTACCCACTGTACCCTAGTACTAACCCTTTGTTTCAGAACATAAGGTGTTTTAGTTTTGCCTTAGGTCAAGCTTCTTCAACTTGGGCCTAGTTTATAGAAAAAAATCAACAACATTTACAATGTCAAATTAGTTTCATTAGATCACCATTAAATGTCTTGATAGTGCGTTTGGTCTTGTGTATGTTAATATGTTATATAAACTTGGTCAAGTTAGAGAAATTTGACTTAGGACAAACACCTTACATTTTGGAATGGAGTATTAATAACTGAATATTGTACTCATTGGTCTTGTTAAAAACTTTGCTGTTGATACGATACTTTATCTGGAAGTACTACTAAATCCTAATGTTGTTTCAAATAAATTAGCCAGGAGTTGAGTGTATGCTACTGGCAGATTGTGTGTGTGTGTGTGGGGGGGGGGGGGGGGGGGGGGAAGGGGGGGGGACTAGAGGTATCCATTGATATGCTCAGATGTACCAAAACTTCAAAATAAGCACAAACTCTTGTGTTTATAAAGAGACATAGATTTCAACTGTTATTTGGGGTTATTGTATTTTAAAACCTTAAGTTGAAGTGTACCATAACATAGAATGGTTATGATCATGCCAAACTGTCAACCAGCAAATGATTTGATTGGTCTGCTAGATTAATAAACTGTATAGTTCTACTTGATGTATGCAAGTTAAATACTTTATGATTTCCAATTCAAACTCATTTGATCATGGATGCACCTAGAGGTGGGAGTAGATTCGGATAATCCAAAATCTAACTGGACTCTAATTGCTTTGGATACACTTGGATAGGGTCTATTTAGATTTGGATGTATATTAACATTTTGATCCAATAAAATACAAAATCCATTGGAGATTAACTCAAAAGGTTCAGTGTCCATTGTATTTCTTTGGATTTGGGATGTAGACCGGCCTTCAATGTGGGGTCAATGTATATATCTAGTCACACCAATCTACACAAAGTAGCAGTCAACTATAATAGATCATCCCAACAAATTTGGGCCAACTTTGCTAAAATTTTGAGCTGTGGACATGAAATTTTTAATTATGGGACTGGATTTCGATGTGTGGCCCACGTACACGTACATATCTAGACATCTAGTCACACTAAACTGCATAAACTAGCAATCAGTCATACCGAGTCATCTCCAACAAATTTTAATCAATAATTTTAAAGCGTGAACACGTTTTTTTTAATTCTAAGGTTCAGCTCTTGACATAAGATCAAAATGTAATTATGATAGTTTTGTTATTATTGAATCATATTAGATTGATTTGGACTTAAAAGCAATTAGATTATATAGTCATTTTGTATTGCGGTAGGACTGGACTTGAATGTTTTTCCTTGAACTTTAATTGTATTGTTTCATATGGATTTGGATCCTAATCCATTACCACGCCTGGGTACACCTGTGGTTGTTTGATTTATACTCTCTTTTCCTGAACATATAACAGTTGAACAGTGAGACTCGGTTTTGTGATTTTGTCCCACTGTCCAGAGCCAGGTTCCAAATTTAGTTTCATTTATTTTGTGTTAGGCCCTGTTTAGTTCCATCATTTTGCAAAAAGTTTTTGCGTTTTAGGCTACTTTTTTGCAAAATAGAACTAAACAGGGGTACCAAATTTTGCAAAAAGTAGCCCCCCAAAATATTTTGCATTTGGCACCCAACACACCAAAAACCAAAATATTTTGCATCGTTGTGCGTGCCAGACCTCTCTTTCCCCTATGTTTTGCAAAATATTTCACTGTATCTAAACAGGTATGCAAAAAGTTTTTGCATTTTGTATTTTGGACGCAAAATTTTTTTGCAAAAACTTTTCACCTTTTTTCAGAATCTAAACAAGGCCTTATATAATCAGGTTCCTTATGTGCCAGAGGGGCTGGAAGCTATCATATTTACTGCTGATGGTGACATGAGACAAGCTTTGAACAACCTGCAAGCTACATTTAGTGGGTTCCGCTTTGTTAATCAAGAAAATGTGTTCAAGGTTGATACTCAATTTATCATTTTCTGCATGTTTAATGTGCGCTCGGTTAGTAGTGACACTGTAATGGTACCAGGTGTGCGATCAACCACATCCCTTACACGTAAAGAACATGGTGAAAAACGTGCTTGATGGAAAGTTTGATGATGCCTGCGCTGCACTGAAGCAACTTTATGATTTGGGATACTCTCCTACTGACATTATCACTACTCTCTTCCGTGTTGTGAAGAATTATGACATGGCTGAATATCTGAAGCTGGAAATACTGAAGGTAACTTCATAGCTTTGAAACTTTTTCTTGAAGAAAACTAGTAGAATGTATCTGGATACTGCTATGGTACATCCTTCGAACTTACAGAGATTCAGTTGATTTCTCCTCTGTTGAACAAGCATATTCTGTTTATTTGCACAGGAAACAGGATTTGCACACATGAGAATCTGTGATGGTGTTGGATCATTTCTTCAGCTTTCTGGCCTACTTGCCAAGTTTGCGCTCGTGAGGGAAGCTGCAAAAGCACCATGAACTCGTTGTGTTGCGGATGATAATAGCTTGTGTTAAGCTGTGCTAACACGGTAATCTAGTTATTTCAGTTAACAATACTGTCATGCGTGGCTTAATGGCAACGGACATAATGTATCTATGTAAGATAGTGATTTCTGGAGAAACAACTATCATGTTTATCCAGTGTGTCAGATCTAGCTGTTGTGTGGCCCATCCTTCCTCTTATGGATTTTTTTTTTCTGTTGCCTCAGATGCCCGCCACGTTTTAAAGTGGATTGCCTTGGTGTTTCGTACTAAGTATGTACACATGGGTAGGGTTTGCCGGCTTAGTTCTTCGGAGATGCTCAAGTAGAGTTTGCGTATGTATATTCATAGAAGAGTGAGTATATGTGTGTGCTGTGAGCGTTGTAGTTATATTATGTATTTTCAAAAGAAAAAAAATCACTTTTCCTCTCTTACGAAAGTCTACTTTTTCTCACTGAACTTTAAAACTGGACAAATCATCTCCTCTAACTTTTGAAATTGTGCGTTGTACCTCCCTCGTCCTGTTATAAGCGGTTTTGTTTTTTTTTATTTATTTCTGTTGAATCTTTAAAAAATTATAGTAAATCATAAAATAGAAAATCTAATTTTATTGTACTCTAAATGAGTAGATATCTCCATGTATAGTTCCCTGGGATGTAAAATTTATATCTTTTCAGTCCCCTTAACATACGAGGCAAATGTATGCATTTCGGATTTACTGGTCCTGCAGCATGTATCCCATTAAGGACCCATTTGGACGACTGTATTTTTGAAAAGCTATAATGGATTGACCAAGGGCTTCTCTGGGTCGATTAAGGCACGATCGGTACGAACCGGTTGTAAATCCAAGCTGATTGTATGGAGGTTGTTGATATAATGCTTGGCTGAGGTTTCTCAGCTATAGCATCAACGGCAATCATTAGTGGCAACCTATGATGAAATTAGTCTACTCTGAGTAGTTTGCCGCAATATATATTAGCCACTGTAATAGGGAGTGTAATTCAGTTGCTCATGAATTGGCTAGGCAAGCTATATTAGACAAAAGCTCTCATGTTTGGATAGATGACTACCCTCAATTTATTCGTCATTTACTTGTAAACGACTGTCAAATCAATAAAGCTTGCCTGGTTCGGTGTTTTTTTTTTACCTCTCATCGATTAGCGCTTGCAGCGTGAATGGATAACATTGTTTCGTGTTTGGTAATGCCAGAATGCATCCGATAACAGCGGCATCCGATACGGCGCTGTAGAGCCACTGTCATCCCCTTCCCATGTGCTCGTTCTCCTGCAGAAATCATTTTGGAAGTCATGGAATTCTTGTTCGGCTAGTTTCGACTGGTTTGTGCGGCTGATGTTATATTATTTTATTTTAAGAGAAAAATATTGTACTATAATTTCAAGCGAACAGAACCAAAACAACCAAGAAGCTTATTTTGGACAACACATCCATCATAAACTGCTGCTACTTTTATATATAAAAAAAAAACTGCTGCTACTCTTACTGCTGTTCCATACAAAGATTAATCCATAATGATCCGAGACTCTGAATTCACGATACAATGCTGCATTTGTCAGATATTGACTGTATCATCACGGGGGCGCTCCTACATCTATCGTTGCAAAAACAAACCTGATACCAAAAACAATGAGCCAGCCAACAAAAAACATAGATGACTCCAGACACCAAAACCATGGCATTTGCCTAGGTATGTCCAAAATGCAAAACTTCACCCATAACTGTTGAGAACAGCAACAGGGCGAGGCAGAGTCAATACCCGAACCACCACCATTGCTGTGTGCTACGGGCCAGCCCCATAGATCCGTACCACCTAGCAAAGGTCACTAGTGTTTCGTGCGGTTCGTTCTTGACTCAGGCTCATGACCAACTGTTACCTTCACGCCTAAAGTTTCCTGTTCCCACGTTCAGACGTCGCAGTGAAGTGCCACCCTGATCTTCTCGATGGTACAAGAGATGAGGTTGTACACGGTGTCCACTGACTCCACCGTGAGCTTTGCCGTGGGTTGGCTGTTCACAAGGATCTGGAATGCAACCGTGAGCAGCGATCCGCATGTCTTGTGCTCAACCCCACTAGACCCATCAGGCAGAATGGCGAAACCAGATGGCAAGAGTGCCACATTCGTCGAGTCCCCTCCACCAATCACAAGCTGCATTGCCGGGAAGTCCACTGGGGCATACACGACCATTGCACCAGATCTGTCAGTGCACGTCTCTTGTAGAATCAAGATGTTGTTCAGGTGGGAGTTTGTATGCTGTAAACATAATGCAAGCCATTAAGGTTAAGGATTATACAATCAATGGAAGCAGGAAGAGCAGATCACATTCTACTGTACTTTATAGATATCAACAGCTCAAAACATGAAAACTGAGAAAATCACTGAAGCTTTTAGACCTTTGTACTGCGCGATGGGTCTGCTTGGGTGCTAACACTTTCTAAGAAACAGAACAGTCAGTTACTGGCCTACTAATTATACCTTCTTGAGTAGGTTTGTACTTTTTTTTTCTTAGCATAGTATTAACATTTGGCAGATTTTTTTAGTATTAGTGCAGGAGAATGGCTCTACTATTTATTTATCTTCCATTGGTGTTACAAGATGGCTAGTTAGGAGCATTGCTCCAGAGCCTTAAGTTTCAACATCCATAGCACTTGGCACTTCTACATTTGACCGATGACATACATATCATTGAAAAACTTATGGACAAGCACAAGCATGAAGAACATAGGTGGGATCAGAAAGTATATGTGGCAGGAAATACTCACATCAGCTCTCAGTAGAGTTACAGAGTTGCCATCCAGTTGCCCCTTGGTAATGCGTAACATCTGCTGCATAGGGGCACCATTGTTAAGGATGTCCCATTCAGCACGGAGCTCCTCATCGCGAAGAAAGTTGAAGAGCCGCTCAGGTGTCACAGGCAACCATACTGCTGTGGCGACACTAAGCACCACACCTGGCGGCACCCCAGGTTCATCCACACTGTTCTGCACCATGACACGTACATCTTTCCCCATGCTACCAGTTAAGCCATCCAGTATACTCCATTCACAGGAAGATGACGCACTCATCCCTGCGCAGAAGTTCTCCATCATCCTCCGTGCCAACTTCAACAAGCTCCGTTTTCCTTCCAGAGAAACTGCTGTGCAAAGAGTGAAACATTTACAGTTTTGTTTCTAGTAAGGATGTAAGCGGCAGCCCGTATAACCCTCATATAGGCTTCATTTTGTGGGTTGCCGCTTGAACCCGCAAAAATTAAGCCTATATGTGGGTTCGCGAGCTAGCCCACTTGCATCCCTAGTCTCTAGTATGCAACACAGACAAAGTATGTTACAAAATCTAAAGTGTTTTCAAATTTCCTATACCTTCTGAGTCATACTCTGGCACTGCAAGCGATGACATTAGGATGGCCAAGCACTCACACTGGCGTTGCAGTGTTGCAAGCCACCGTCCTGCACCAAGGGCGAGGCCAGAGCACAGAAGAGGCTGGTAGAGCTGGTGCACGGATGCCTCAGGATATTCTGCATGCTCAACCCATGTGACCTACAGTGTACATGCAGCTACATCTGTTAGCACATCAAAGCATGCCCACATGCAAACGTTTTGAGGTGTAATACACCAGGAGGGGAGGTTTGCCACACAATTCCACTACATAGTACAAGACTGCAGGTACTAGTTAACAGGGCCAAATAAACCATACTCTAACATGCCATTTGGCTAGGGTTTACATCATGAAGGGACACAAGGGATGTGTTTCACAGTAAAGGCCACCTTGGAATGCTATAATCTATCTTTGCCACCCACATTGTAAATTTACTTTGTGCTTGCATTGCAATAACTCAGAAGAGTTACTGAGTTAGGAGTATACCTTGACACTGTGTTCCCAAGGAGACACATTTACCCACATTTCAACAGGAGCATAAATATTAAATGAAGGCGGGATGAACCAAAACAACATAAATGAAATAAACTAACATAAGGAAACTGGAAACTTGACATTTCTTGTGTGGGGTGACAGTGTCTCAAAATTGATCTAGGAACAGCAGTGTATGTAGGTCTGGTCACAAGCTCTGACATAATTCTGATCAGGTATTTTAATTATCAATCCTAAAGATATGCTGAAAAATGGTATAAAAATAATGCAAAGTATATTCATCTCAAACACTTGAGACTACGTAGCTACCATCCGTTACGGATTTGAGTTCATGATAAATTAATTGATATGATGGGATTTAATATCACGTGAAATGATGAGTAGAAAGTGCTGATATTTTTTCCCGCAAAGCTCTCACGTAAATAAATAGCTTGTCTAAAATGGCATTTGTATCAGAAATGAATTAGGTTTACTTCTCCTTAATCCAAGTTAAAAGAATTGGAAAACAACCACTCGTGTGGATGGATGTGCATTACAGATTAAAGATTATACAAAGTTCAGGCACAAAACCCAAGGAGGAAATTACATTTCTTCATTGTGGTGAGCAAGAAAAGAAGAGCCAAAATTTCTACAAGACACATCGATTAAACTACAGATAAGGAGATACCCAGGGGGCTCAATCCCAGGCATAAAAGTATCTGATCCCCTTGGATGGAGCTTATGACTAAACAAAAGCATGGAAGTATGCTTGGTAGAAGTGTTAGATCTAGAACATCATTTAATTATTCTGAAGCAATAGTTTAAACCATTCCCGCTGACCAATCCATTAATTTTGGGTGGTGCGCTCGTAACAGCAATTAATTTATTGGGGACATGAGCCTAACCATGATTTGCGAACACTACATGGCATGACTATCAGTGCATAATAAAAATAAACTAGCAAAAAAAACCCTAGAAACACTACCAAACAACACTGGGTATTCTGTTCAGTATTGTCACGGAGGATTGGACACTGATGATTCTTGTTATTATCATGAGTACGGGAACAATTGTCAGGAATTAATATGTGCATTTCTGAAAAAGTGCCACAGTCATGCATACTGGTATACATGGGCCATGACATAGGAAATTAAGGACTTCCAAAATCAATGGTAGGCATGGCAACACTGCAAGGATTTGCTAGACAAATAAACATAAAACCTACTTGAAATCTTCCAAGAACAAGAGGTAGAAGAATTGCTATGATGTACCTTGCATCCATTGGGGGTATCTTGCAACACACAACCTGAAGGCAGCCTCCGGCATTTCGTGTTTGTACCTAGGCAACGATCCATCTGCAGTCCGTCAATGGAAACATCCACTACAGCCCATGCACTCTCAGCAAGCTGTTTGCAGAACCTAAGAAATGTAACCTCCCTTATAGGGACAAGAGGTGAAAGCACTTGTAGTTCTGCCTGCATCTGTAGCAACAGCCATAGAAAAAAAATGCAGGTACCATGCTTAACCACAGGGACAGTATACAGATATACTGAACAACTGAACACTAGGGAGTATTCAATACTCACAAGCAGCAATGCACCATTTCTGCTTCCTGCAACACCAGGTGAGATCTCCTCAATGGTTGCTGCCTTGGCAACAATGCAGGAGAACATGTCCGACCATCGTCTCTGTGGCAACAATTCAAACAACCATGTGAGTTCAAACATAGACGCAATGGCAGAAGGAACGGGCATGGTGTGGGTGGCACGAGAAGAACCTCATCCATGAAGGCCTCCACAAGAGCAGCGCTACTGTCAATGGTGACAATGCCGGACTCCCTAGAGGCCTCAGACACAAACCCAATAGGCTTCACTCCAACACATGGCGAGAATGCCTTCAAGTACTCTTTAAAGTTTAGAGTCTCCATGGCTGGCGATCCAGGTGAGAAAGCGCTTGGAATCCACAGCGGTTCATTCATCTGTGCCATCTTGACAAGCTCATTCATCGCACTCACTGCAAGCTGGGCCAACTTGGACTTGTCAATGCTAACCATCGGCAATGATTCAGTCACCATGGGCGTGATCACTGTTCCCATCGGGCTGGATGTGCTGCCAGCAAACTCGGAGATCGTCGAGACGGGCATTTTGCTCGATGGCACGCCGGGACCTACACCACCAGCAACTGCAAGTTCCAGTGACGAGCCTAGCATAGGATGCGGCTCCTCCGCGAGCAGCAGTTCCATGTTAGACATGGGCTCCGGCTTGCCAATGAACTTGGCAGTGAGGGTGCAGACTCGAGCGAGCTCATCCCTGAGCCTCACGTTCTCGCAGCGCAGGTGGTGGTCTTCGAGCGACAGCTCCCCGAGCAGAGATGGACCGCCACAGCCGCTGCACACCAGGTCCCTCATGGCCTCCCGGATGGCCAGGTTCTCGACGCGCAGCTTGTCGTTCTCCTGCTTCAGCCGCGAGTTCTCCTGCCGCTCCATTTGGTTCTTGCCAGGTTCAGGATCAGGACCATGCAAAAGCGAAAGCCATGTCAAGCACTGCACCAAACGGCACGAACAGACGACGTACTAGAGTACCAGAGAGAGAGCTGGGTTCTTGCCCGGTCGCTTACCTTCATTTGCGTGCGCCGGTTCTGGAACCAGAACTTGACCTGCCGCGGCTCCAGGCCCAGCTGCCTGCTCAGCTGCGCGCGCTGCTTGTCGTCCGGATGGGGGAATTCCTTGAACATCCTGCGGCACAACACAAACAACGATCCACGCATACGCATGAGCGCGAGGTTCAAGAAAACACGACGAATCGAAACGACGCGGGGGGGCGCTCACGCTTCGAGGTGTTCGATCTGATGCGGCGTGTGGCGGTTGTACCGCTTCTTGCGCTTGCGCGGGTTCGCGGCCTCGCCGTCCTCGTCGTCCTCGCCAGACAAGACGACGTCGAGGTGTCCGCTCACCATCGACTGGCTCTCGTTCTCCGCCTCCGACGCGCCCTTCACGTTCCCGCCGCCGCGGGCCGACGAGCCCGCCAGCGCACCGCTGCCGTCGCGGCGGCGCCCGGCGTCCACCTGTAATCAACCACAGAACACGCGCACATTCTCGAATCACTCAACCGCACGGAATTCCCTCCCGCACAGCGCAACCAAAGAAAACGTCGCGCGCCGGCGGCGGGCGCGTACGTAGTTCGTACGTACCACGGTGAGGGAGAGGGCCGGCGATGACGCGAAGACGCCGTGCGGGTACAGCATGCCGGCAGCGGACCCGCCGCCGTCCTGCTCCTCCTCCTCTTCGCCCGTCCTCTTCTTCTTCTTCCCCGAGGTCGGAACTAGGAAGAACAAGCGGGAGACAGGCACGAAGCAGCAGCAGCAGCAGCAGGAGCGCCTAGAGGCTGCTGGTACTGGTACTGGTAGTGGCAGGCTTCCCCTTTTCTACTCGCGAAAAGGTCTACCCCGCGTCCCAGCTTGGATCCGCCCAAGCTTCCTTTCCCCGCACACAAGTCGCCGCACACGCACCGCCCAGGACAGGAGTAGCTGGTTCTCTCTCCTCTCGCCGAGTACGCGAACACTTGTGAGCTGTGATGAGTGATCAATTCAAAACCCTAAGCACCGTATTCCCTCGGTCAATTTTTTTTCGTTTTTTAAGAAGTAAAAAATTTAATTAAACATAAATACTGACATTTATAATACCGAATAATTACCACTATATATAGTAAATCTACTTAAAGATATAAATTTAGTTAACAAAAAAATAATTTGATTTTAATTTTAGAACAACATTTTTTTTTGGACCAAGCAAGTACCTTCTTATCTTAAAAATAAGCAGCACCGTGTAGAAAAAGCATCAAAGAGACGATGTTGTAGTCATGACGGATCTGCAGCTTAAACACCAGGTAAGTAAGCTGCCAGGTGTAGAAGGGGAGTCAATGTCAAAGCAAACAGCCAAGAGGCAAGAGCAGTGTGCACTGTGCAGTCCAGTCCAGTCCAGTCCAGGAGAAGAATGTGGGGGGCGGCCGGGCGGGGTGTGTGGAGACGCACGGACGGGGACGTGCCGCCGTGTTTAGTCAAGCGGACGGGGGGCGGTGTTTTTGTTCGCTTGCGCTTGCATGGCACTCGCGCTTGGCATGGGTCCGGCAGGGTGGTTGGCCACTGGCCCGGCACCGGCAGGCACGGGCTACGCGCGGCGGAACGCGATCCCGTCCCCGTCGCCGCCCCGGCGGCTTCGTGCTCTGGGCTTCCGCCGCCTGCTGCTAGCGTACCCGCCGCGTCCGGCCCCGGCTTTGGGCCCGTCGTCCCTTCCTCGCCCGCCGCGCGGCTTTGGCGGTCGGCCGTGTCCTTGTTTGTTTCTGCACGGAGGGGACACAGCAGAGTCAAACCGGAAAGGGAGCGGCTGCGTGAGCTGGTTCGGATTGGCAGCAGGCGCAGGTCCAGAATTCGACGGGTGTCGCTGTAGCAGTTGTAGGTGCCGTGGTGGACTGTGCGTGTGTGACCGGTCCGACCGTGCGAGGACGAGCCGCGATCGTGACCACCCCGGATGTGGGGTCACGTGCCCGGCGTGGGAAGTGGGAAGGATTATACACTGTTTTGGCTGATATTTTTTAGGGAAAAATACTGTTTTACCTCGATTTAAGCCGGCTGATAAGTCAAGCAAACAGGCTGAAGGATTCGACGGGTGCGAGACGGCTAGGGGAATTTCAGTAGGGGTGTCGTCTAGTACGAAACTACAACACAGTTGGCCCATCTGCCAGGTGGAATGGGACTATGGCCCGTGGGAGGTATAGATGGCCATGCAGTCCATGACCCGTTGGCACGGCCCACGGCACGAGAATTTGGTCTGGCCCGAGCACGGCACGACACGGTGACCATCAGACTCGTGCCGGCACGGCCCGAGGCACCAGGGCGTGCCTGGGCCGCCACTCCAGCCCGTGGCACGACCCGACCTACTCCACCAATTCCCCTTTCCATCAGTAAACCCTAATTCCATCTCCTCAGTCCCTCGCGCCGACGCCGACACGCGAGTCGCCAGGCGAGACGCGACTCTCCCCCTCCCTCGCGCGGTCGCGCAAACCTCCTTCCCTTGCGGCACCCGCGACTCCCTCCGCCGTCCGCACGTCCGCCGTCCCTGCCCTTCTTGGCTTCTTCCTCCTCCAGCTAGCGCCCCTACCCCAGCCAAAGCGCCGCCCCACCCCGCCCTCCTTCCTGCCACAACCAGCGTCGCCTCGCACCAGTCGGAGCGCCGCCCCGCCCCGCCTTCTTCCTCCCCAACGAGCGCCGTCCCGCAACAACCGGAGCGTCGTGCCGCCGACACCCCGTGGTCTGCGGCCTCGCCGGCCGTCCTTCCCCGCCTCCCTGCGCGGCACGAGCTTGGCACGGCGGCACGCGGTGCCCTCGGCACGGCCCGACGGCCCACGTGCCGTGCCTTGGGCCGACCCCAGACACGAGGCACTCACCTGGCACGGCACGACCGGCACGGCGAGGCACGGTGGCCATCTGTAGTGGGAGGAGGGGAGACGGGAGACCGGAGAGCCTGCCTACGATTGCATTTATGCAGGGAAGGTCGGGCCCGGGGCAGTAGCCGAGGCGGGCGCGGCCCGGAGGTGAGGCTACAGTGACGGGACTGGGCCGGTGACACCCCCATGGGCCATGGTGCCGTGGAGGCGCGTGCGTCGTACACCTGGCAGGCGGCAGGACAGAATGGTGGACGGCATTGGCATGGGCGCGGGCACAGCCGCGCGGCGCCTGGCTGGAGGCTGGTTGCCTGGTTGGCTCGCTGTCTGCTACTACTGTTGCCTGCTACTGTAGTCTGCTACTGGCTTCTGTAAAATCGAGCTACGGAGTACTGGCTTCTGTCACAAGTCACAACCAGCTTGCCCCTGGCCATCCGCGTCTGGACTGCCTTCTTTTTCTTTAAACAAAAAAAAAGTATGGACTGCCTTCTTCCCCGACATCATTCCCTACTCTACCTACTCCTGGTACAAGATTAACAACTAGACTGTACAGTACGTGTTTCCATTTTGGCTTGTTTCTTATTGTCAATAAAAAAGGTTCAACTAAATTCAAGTCTTTGACTCAACGCATGTGTTTCCATTTTCTCGAGTGTCTACTTCAATACTTCAATTTGAAAAAAGATTTAACACAACTAAAACCAAACCAAACATCTTATATCACATATATCTTCCTGATTTATTAAGATAATGGTCTGCACTCTTTAATAAATAAAAACCTGCTTGAGTTCAACTACTCCAGCAGGTTTGATCCCCTACCCACACGCATTTGCTGGTCGTCCAGAGGCCCGAAACAGATCGGGCGCAAAACCGGATTTTGGATTATACCCGCTGATTTGAAAATGAAGTACTTCATTTAGTGTTGCCAAACAAATTGAAACTAATATGTGGAAGTGTAAGGATTTTTTGTGAATTTCTAGGAAATAAGGATATTGAGGAACAAATTTTGGTAAAAGAAAACTTCGGACCAAATCAATCCTAGTACTTAGACTACTAGTGTATGATCTACTGTACATTTTCTCTATATAATAAGAGGAATCCTACATAATTTGCAGAAAGATGTTTACATACAAATGAAATCAGTTTACAAAGCATGCTATGATATAATACGGTTTCCGAGATTATAGCTCGACATTTCTACTTATAATTGTAAACTTATAATTATTGGGTAATATATTTGATTAAAAATTTGATAGTAGCAATTTTTTTATTGTAATAAATAAACATTGTTAGCTAAAATGTAATAGGTAAAAATTGTTAACCAAGTTGTTGATTAAAGATTGTAAAGTTTATCTTTTAATATTCGTAAAATGTCTTATAAATTTGTTGTCATCTCAATAGCTCAGTACTCTCTTTGTTTCTAAATAACCGTCATGATGTGTGTTTCATATGTTTGACTCAATTTGTTAAAAGTGCATGCAACATTTGTATCTTAGTTTCTAAATCCTTATGAAATTCTCTATTGAGAATACATGTTTTATTTTATTTTAAATGATATATAGTAGTCGTGGAAATAAACTCTGTCAAACTCGCTTAGGGCTCAGCCGCTCAGGGATAGAGGGAGGAGAAGGTAGAGGAGGAACGAGGAAGAGGACCATGCAACAACAAGCAGTACAATACAGCAGGTGTAGACGTGCAGTGCTGCCTCTTTCGGTGAACAGTCCAGTTGCTCCTCATTTTCTCACAGGTCGTCAGTTTCCGACTGCTCGCAAGTGCTGCTGCCTTGACAGTTGACACTTTGACAGGAACTGCACACTCCCAGTCCCTCCTGCTCTTTTCACAGAGGTCGCTCTCCCTCTCCATTCAACAGTCCGGTCCTTTGCGCTCGCATCCGCTCACATCCCCCCTCCTGTCAACGAGGAACCGGGCTGCCAGACACCTGTTCCGAGCGATGCGGTCCCATTCGGCACCGCGAAGACTGATGAAACCGGAGGGCAATCCAAATCCTGTCTGCGAGACAGCCGAGACTGCGACCGACCAGCAAAGTGACCCAATGGCTGATCCAGTGTGTACACGGACGCACTGGTGTGCTCGATGTGGTAGTTTAGCACGACAGGGACCAACCAGTGCTAGCTTTGTCGAGCAAGGGTTTGCTTACAAACTTCCAATAAAAAAAGCATTATTGGTGGGGCCGTGGGAAAGCGTAGGGCTAGAAATTCTTCATGCATACGAAGTAGAAAGAAAATCCAAGCAACACACCGCAAAAAGCTTCGTTGGACTCAGATCCTCAGGATAACAGTTTGTTTATTTATACTTTATACAGACGTCCTTTGCGTACACAAATCCCTACAGAGCTGCTGAGCTTCCAGAAGAAACAATAATGACACTAATGACACTGTAACATCATAAACGATTTAACACGAGAAACACCGATGGGCCTTATTCCTCGCTACGACTGAGGGCGTGTTTAGTTTCGTGAAAAATTTATTTGCCGTGTCATATTGAATCTTTCAGTACTAGTTTAGTGTATTAAAAATAGACTATTTATAAAACTAATTACATGTCTTTGTAGGAATTAACAAGATGATTCTATTAAGCTAAGTTAATCTATAATTAACAAATGTTTACTATAGTACAACATTGTCAAAACATAAACAAAATAGGCTTAAAAGATTCGTCTCGCGAAGTTGTCTTCGGCTGACAAATTACTTTTTTATTTAGTACATTTTAAATAGACGAAACTAGGGACGAGAGATTCGATGTGACGGGGGCAAAAGTTTTGCTTGAGAACCAAACAGGCTCTGACTCTATATTCCTCATTTCCTCTCCACTCAAACTCAAGAGCGCCGCGCCTGCGCAAGAGCGTGGCTATCGGTCCGCTCGGCTCGGCCGGGCAAGTACTACTAGCTGGAAGGGGCAACGCGCCGGAATGAGATCCCCTGCAGTCGTCCTCCTCGACTGTATTCTGCAGTCACTAATCTAGACCGTCTATTTTTCATCCAACCGTGAGTTTGTGACTTCGGCAAATCCTACGCACCCAGCTGGCTCATCTCAATGAAAATATAGAGGAATTGAGGGGGGAAAGAGGAGAAAAGAAGAAAAAAAAATAGAGAGATTAGAGGAAGAAAAAGAGATTAGCCCCTTTCAATCTTATTTTAAGAGGCTGGGGAAGAAGAAAAGAAGAAAATAGAGATATTAGAGGAAGAAAAACAGATCAGCCACCCTTCAATCTTGTTCTGGATCCGCCACTGCCTGTGATTTTTTTAAAAAAGCTTCATTTGGACTGAGAGATCCTCATACCTCAGGATAACGGTTTCTCTGTTTATACTTTATATAGACGTTCTTTGTGCGCACAAATTCTCTACAGGGCTGCTAAACTTTCAGAAGAAACAATAAGGACACTATAATATCATAAACAAACGATTTAACACGAGAAACTCCGTTGGGACTTATTCCTGACAGGAGGTGCACCGTTACATACGAATGACTTACTCTATATTTCTCATTTCCTCTCCACTCAAAGACTCAACTCAAGAGCGCCACACCTGCGCAAGGGTCCGCTCCGCTCTGGCCGTCCACGCATGGACAAGGCGGCTAGGCACTAAACCCTTCCAATCTATTGCTAGTTCTTATAGCAAGTCGGGCTACTACTACTAGCTGCTGAAGGGGGCGAAAGCACTACAGCGATCCAGTGAAGCTATCAGATAAGCTGCATTAAAATATAGAAAATACGCTTATTTAAGAAGCGGGTATGACCCAACTTCTACGATTTAGTGTAAATGGGGTGGTGGGAAGAAGCGTGATAAAAAAAGCTGTCAAAAAACGAGTTATTTGATTGATAGTTTCGATTTATTTTGATCATAAGCAGCATTTAAGCTGTTCCAAATTAAACAAGGCCGAAGCTCGGTTCGCCGGCGCCGGGCTATCGACGCGCGGGCGATTGGTACGCGCTCTGATGCTTGGAAAGCGCACGAGCCGCGAGGGCCTCGACGTGCGCCTGACGGCCTGGCCTGACGTTAGGCACGACGGCACTGTATTCCCGAGTCCCGATATGTAGCAACAGCAGCAGCAGCCGGCACGGGCGCTTGGGGGCACGCCGTGATGCTCTCGCAGTCGCAGCACGGCACGGGATCGGGTCGGACGCAGCCTTCAGATTTTGAGTACTCCAACTCTGCTTAGATATTTTGGTGGCCCGGTCCATACGGCCCAAGTCATGTGTTATGTGTGGCAGCCCAGCACTCAGATTCCAAACCCACGACGACGAGACGGCCTTCTCCCAGGTTCCCAGCAATCTCCCGAGGGCTCCGCCACTACCTCTTCCTGCGTGACGTCTCGAGTCTCGACTGCCTCCCTCGCCCCCGAATCAACGAGCGGCGGCGCAGACGACCAGCAACCACGCCCTCGGCGGCGAGATCAAAAAAAAAAAAAAAACGCCTTCGGCGGCCGCCGGGTAGGCGGGAGCGCAGCAGCTGCCGTGCGGCCGCTACATGCCGGTCCCCGAGCTGCGGCGTCAAGGCGGCAGGCCCTCGGCGCACGGCGAGCCCTCCTGCGTCTGAGTCTGAGGTGGTTTCCCCTTCCCCTCACGCGGCGAGCCCACTACTTGCTTAAACGGCTGACGGCCTAATCCCCTCCCCTTCGCCGCCGCCATGCTGCGCCTCCGAAATCGCCTCCTCCCTCTGCTCCGCGCCGCCTCCCCGCTTCCCTCCTCGATCCACTCCCACGCGTGCCGCCTCCTCTCCAACTCCACCTCCACGGCCACCGTCCCCGCACCCTTCTCCCTCGAGGACTACCTCGTCGCTGCCTGCGGCATCGCACCAGCCCGTGTCCGCGAGGTGTCCAAAAAGATGTCACGCGAGTTATTAACCACTGGATCCAGGAGATCACTGGATGAGCTCTCCTGCTCCCGCCTTAAGTCCGCCTCCAACCCAGATGCTATCCTCGCCATGCTCTCCGGCGCTGGCCTCTCCCGCGACGACATCGCCGCCGCCGTCTCCGCGGACCCGCTGCTCCTCCGCGCTGCCGTTAATATCATCGCCCCCCGCCTTCTCGCACTCCGCCACCACGTCGGTCTGTCTACTCCCCAGATCGTTCGCTTCCTGCTGGTCGCCCCACGCTCTCTCCGCAGGGGCGACGTCGTTCCCAGGCTCGAGTTCTTCATCTCCTTCTACGGCTTGTTTGAGAAGACCCTGATGGCCGCAAAGAGGAATGCCAGCCTCCTCAGCGCGAGCCTTGAGAGACAAATCGAGCCTAACATCGCGTTGTTTCGTCAGTGGGGTGTTCGAGATATTGTTCAGCTATGTTCAAACGTCCCGCGGGTGCTTACCTTCAGCCAGGAACACTTGAAGGAGTCTTTGCTACGGGCGGAACAACTTGGGGTGCCTCCCACTTCGGGGCTGTTCGGGCACGCAGTGCTCAACGTTTCCTATATGTCCGAAGAGAAGGTTGCTGCCAAGCTTGAGTTCCTTAAGAGGAATCTTGGTTGTTCTGAGTCTGAGGTTTCAATTGCAGTGTCTAAGATGCCTGCTTTATTAGGTATCTCTGACGAGATTCTTCTGCGCAAGATTGAGTTCCTAGTCAATGAGGCTATGAGGCCGTCCCCAACGCACCACGCTGGCTATTAGCCCCAGCTTCCACGTCCGCTTGATTCCTACAGCTAAGACTCATCGATGGCTCCGCAGAGCAGCAGAGTCTCCTGCAGAAGCTAACACTGCCCGATCTGACAAAGTCTTGAAACCACCGCTTTAAACATGTTGCAGCAACAGAGTCCCAAAGAAAATTCTGACAAAAGCTGATGTTACCAGTAGTACTAGTATTGGCTTGCATTGGGAGTAGAACAGCCTTAGCTTTGTTCATGAACAGGTGGCTGTTACTTTTAAGTGGAGCCAATACCGATGACAGCCCGCGTTGGGGAAGCCCTGATGGAGCCACGGTACATTGTGGAAAGGCCTGTACTGCTCTCACTGAGCCTCCAGAAGCGACTAATGCCCCGACATTATGTCATGAAGATTCTGCAGAAAAAGGGATTGCTGAATAGCAATACGAGCTTTTTTACATTTGCTAAATTAGGAGAGAAGAGTTTCAAATTTAGGTTCATCGATTATCACAAGGACTCTATTCCTGGCCTTGCAGATGCTTATGCTACAGCTTGTGCTGGTATTGTGCCCTCTACAGTCTAATTTTAGGATCTCATTTTGTGTTTTAGGCATATGGTGGAACTGCAACTCATGCTCATTGTAGCTGCTCACTGTGCAGGTGTTCTCTATTCTGTTTCTGCAAGAGAATCACTAGTGATTTCTGATTCCTCATATATATTTCAAATTCAAGCTATAAATTTTTTATGAAGGATCTGGGTTTGCCTTATTCTACAGCCTTAGTGCTCATGCTTATTAGTTTTTTCTTCTGCTTAGCACAAGGTCGAGGATTATCCTTAGCTTACTTTTCCTTCTCTGAATAATTCTTTGCCGTATAACTTATTAAGTTAATTGGGGTATGCGAGTATTACTTTTTGTTTTATCTAACCATTTTTATCGTATGTTTTGTGGCAAAATATTCAGTGGAAACTACATCTTTGGTGCAATCGTGAAAACCCCGTTGAAAAACATAATTAGAGGTTTTTAAAAAAAAATGAAACTATGCTCATCCATAGTGCATCTATTGATTAACATTGCCAAAAAAAAAATTGAGTGAGTACACATTTGTAGTGATTTCTGATTTCTTGTGTATATTTCATATTCAAGTTATAAATTATTTATGAAGGAGCTGGGTTTGACTTATTCTAGTGCCTTAATGCACATGCTTGTTAGTTTCTTTTTCTTAGCACATGGCTGGAGATTATCCTTAACTTGGTATTCCGTCTCTGAACAAGCCTTTGTTGTAGAACTTATTAAGCTAATTGAATATGAGATTATCGATTTCCCTTTTATCAAACTAATGTTAATTACAACAGATTTTATGTTGCTCTCACTAGTTGAATGTGTTTGCTTATGTTTGCATTGTATGAGACTGAACTGGTAATTTCAGGTAGTGGCCTGTGGCCGAAACTGCTACTAAAAAGAAACTCTATGAAGCAATTTGCATTGGTAATGCCAGTGTTGCTAGAACAACAAAATATTCTTGAGTTCTATACAATATTTTGGACGCCATGGGCCTCTGCCATGTACCAAAGATGGTTGTCAGTTTGGCCTGCAAAGGAATGAGATACTAGTATGAAAACAAATGACAAGTTGTAAGGTAGATGACTTAATATGAGAGTACTAATTTGTTCTTTCATTATTATTTTTTTGCACATCCTATACAAAGAGAGAATATATTCCTTTTATACTGGCATATTGACTTAGCTGCCTAAGTTTCTCTCTTCATGTCTGGGCAATGGTGCTACAAATGAACGGCTTACTGCACGTTGCACCAGGAGCCCAGGACTATGTCTTCTATTACGATTGGTGAGGACAAAGAAGCTAGAGGACGTGTTTCAAGATGGGCCAAGTCGAAACGCTAGGAGAAGCTCCCCTGCCTCCATAGTCCAAGCGAGGTCCGAATCCAAGCCTTGTTGCGAGCAGATCATATCCCCCGTGTCGTCGTGCCAACCACCTGCGCTGCGCGTATGCCAAGCGACACGGCACCTCCAAAAGAAGGCACTGACAGTCACAGACCAGGCACACCACCGTCTCTTTTTTGTTCGCTTGCGCATGCATGGTACTCGCGCTTGGCATGGGGTCCGGCATGCAGGGTGGTTGGCCACTGGCCCGGCACCGCTGTAGTATTGTACCAAATCGGTTTGCCCGTACACTGTACCAAATCGGTTTGTCCGTACACTGTACCAAATCGGTTTGCCCGTACACTATACCAAATCGGTTTGCCCGGAACACCCGAATCGGCCGCCGAACTAAACAAGGCATTGGTTTCTGCAGCCCCCGGGGCCAGCGCTGCTGAAGTCAAGCGCGCCACTGTCTCCTTCTACCCTGTCCAGGCCTATATATATGCTGCAGTGCCTATTCAGTCTGCAAGGCCATTCACCGGCGCAAGCTCTCCGCCATAGCCATTCTCCGAGCTCGACCATAAACAAAGAGCTAGCGTGTGCCACTTCTGCCATACCACCAAAAAATGGACCTCACGGCCGTCCTCATCAACATGGTGACCCTGATCGCCGAGGCCTGCCGCAACGCGGAGAAGCTGCCGGCGGCGCTGATCACGAACGGCGTCATCCAAGCTACGGCGGCGCTCGCGCTGGCCATCTTCAAGCCCCCCGGAGGTATTTTTCTTGGCCATGGAAAGGCGCCCTGGTACCTGTATAACAGCATTCTCATTGCCGTCATGATCTTTGGATTGATGGAGGCGGCCGCCGGCTTCTACGTGTCCGGCGACCTCACTCAGCGGCGCGCCGTGGGGATGACGATTCTTTGGGTCTCTGTTTTGCCGATTGTCCTTGTGGCTGGGCTTGCAGGCTTTGTCATATTGCATTGATGAGTTTCAGATACAGTATGTTGTATGTACTACGAATTTCACGTATTTTGTATGGCAGAAGTCAATATACAGGCTTCAGTATGCAGTATGTTATATGTATGGATTTCACGTATTTTGTTAGCGTATATCGAAATTCATAATGCTATGTGTCGTCAAGTTTGATGTGTTTCCCATTCTTAGGCAACTGATGTACTACTAGTTATTCAAAGTGACCGATCTATTTTTGCTTTGCGTGTTATACTTATATTTATATCTCTGTTTGCAAAGGAGTTCGCTGAAAATTTGCATTGCTGATAACAAACGGTACAGAGGTACGTTTTTTTAGACGGCTCTCACCTTACAAACTAGCCAACTAGGCTGATATTCGATTTTGAGACGTGGTTCGCAACATGACTTGTCTCTAAAAATTGATTTCTAAAAATGTTTACAATTGGACATGACTTGGACACTGAGAAGCAAACCGGCGAAACACCTTTTGTGCTTGAAATAAGTATTTTAATCACTTTCAAGTTTCAACTAAAAACAGAGCAGGCCCAAAAACAGACGTCAGACTGCGCTCCTGGGATACTGCTGCAGACGAAGACCCAATTTAGAATCGATTATAATCAAATTCACGGTATCGATGATTATTTTCACCACGCAAGAATTGACAAAGCACTCCTGTTTCCCCGTTTAAACCCCAGTACAGATTCTCCATCCACCACGCCTCTTTTCTTTTCGATACAAGATTATTGATCAGGACCCACTGTTATCTCTAAACCCTTGCATATAGATGGATGTGAATGTCGTCCCTAAAATCGTTTTGATCGTAGATAAAAATCGTTTCCGTGGTAGCATTATCTTTTAATGCACACGCGTATTTTCTAAACTAAAAGAATTATTTACACGTCCTTGGGACATTTTGCACTTCTCGCTTCTTGAGGATCTAAATTGAAAAGATTATAATCGTCTCTGTTCGCTTGAACTACGAACTAGTTTCAACTTATTTTAGTTTATTTTCTCTCGAACACTATTCAATTAACTAGAATCAGCCGATTTTTTTACCAACCGAACATAACCCTTTCTTTCTTGAGCCATATGCCCATATCCTTTGTTCTTGTCCCCTGGATGTTTCGGAGCTCATCACGGCAACAAACTATGTCAATGCACTTGTCCCCTAACACACACACACCCCTCCGCCCTCTATGTCTTGTTCGCTTGGCTTATTAGCCACTAAAACAATATTTTTCTCTCACAACGAAAAATCAAAAATAGTATCAGCCGACTTATCAGTCATCAAAACGATCAGACAAACAACCAAAAATATACATAATCCAACAATTTAGGGCAACTTGAACCGAACTCCTACTTGATCCCTCATCCTGTTTTGAGAGCTCAAAGACACAAAAACTCTCTGCAACTGAATCCCTATTCAAACAT
Organism: Microstegium vimineum; assembly: GCA_022036555.1. NCBI lineage: Eukaryota > Viridiplantae > Streptophyta > Magnoliopsida > Poales > Poaceae > Microstegium > Microstegium vimineum. Next base: position 38,676,877 of record CM039131.1, read on the forward strand.
CGATGGATGAGGGATTCTCATTTCTCTCATGATCCCCAGACATAGGAGTCCCCGATTCTCCTTCCTCATCCTCCTTTCTCTCAATGACATTGGGACCAATAAATAGGATTTATGATAATACAATAGAAGTATAAAAATTTTAAGAAATCAGTTGGACTAAATAGTAGGGAATGAAATATAGATGGAGACTCTCATATGAAGACGAAGAAATAGGAGGTGAAAATATAAGGATTTGGTTGGAGTTGCCCTTAGCAATGGAGTCACGAGCAATCGACTCCGACGACTTGTGTCGCAGCCGCCGTGCTTCTTCCGCCTTCGCGTTCACACTGCAATTTCCCCTCACTTTTGTCTTGAGCTGTGACCGCAAGACCCACCCTCACTTTGCCGGTCTCTTCGCTCGACATCTCCACTGTTTCGTTCACCCCTCGCTTCCGCTCCTGCGCAACGCGCTGTTTCTGCTGCTGCTGCTGTTGCTGAGACTGAAACTATGGAGGCGGCCGACCACCACGCGGAGGCCGCCGTGCTTTGGCTGGCGCACTCCATCCTGGGGTCCTCTTTGCCGGCAAGATGGAGGCGTGGATCCGCCAAGTTGGGCTCGACGACGACATCGAGGGCCTCAAGTCCGAGCTTGAGAGGGTTGAAGTCGTGGTTCCCGATGGGAAGGGGAGGGCGATCCCGAACAGGCCGCTGGCCCGGGCGCTAGGCCGTCTCAAGGAGCTGCTCTACGACGCCGATGACATGGTCGATGAGCTCGACTACTACAGGCTCCAGCACCAGGTCCATGGAGGTATGTGTGTATGGCTCTCTTCTCTCCACATCTCTGAATCTGTGATTACAGTAAGGGGCTGTTTGGATCCTTTCATTTGGTGGAATTGAAATTTACTTAATTAATTATGTCATTTGGCTTGGATTGTGTCATTCCACTACTTTCCAAAGTTCACATATAACCCTACCTCAAATTTATAGGGTGGGAGATAAAATTTAATTGTATAGATCACCATGTTATGATTCTCCTTTGTAACTTATATCACACTCTTCAATTCACTCCCCTACGGTAGAAATACAACACATAACTATTTCTCTCGTATAACCAACAATAATATACAAATATAATCCATATACAACCATATTAGCTTAATTAATATGTGTCTAAATTATAATTATTAAAATGAATTCAATTCCAAGGATCTAAGCGGGCCCTAGGAGAAAACTCCTCGTGCAACGCCATTAATCTTCTAGTTCTGATGTATGTTTTGGCTCAGGGACAAGTGGTTGGGCTAATCAGCCCCAAGGCTCCGATGTAAATGGTGGAGCACAACTTCAACTAGTTGATGGATCAAGGGACAACTCTGGCATACCCAACGGAAACGAGCATAAGAAGCGGTCAAAAGCATGGGAAGAATTCAGAATAGTAGAAGAAGACGATGATGGAAAGCCGGTGAAAGCAGAGTGTATTCACTGCCGCACACAGGTTAGGTGCAAGACTACCAAAGGGACATCGGTTTTGCACAATCACCTCAAGAGTGACAGCTGCAAGAGAAAACGTGCAGCAAATGAACAAACGCCCAACCCTTCAAGGTACGGTACTACTACTCCTACTACTTTGCTTGAAGGCGGATCCATATCCTTGAATTGACATTATGGCATACTTCTGCAGTAACAGATTTATTAGTTTGTAGGAAATATTAATGCACTTGCAATACTTTTATTCTGAAAAGGAGTACTGAAAACAGGACCTTAAAATATGCGTAGAAGTCTTTTTTTTTCCTAAAAAAAAAGATCAATATGAAATTTATGGTAATACACTTGCCATAACCACCTCGTGTGACCCTTTTCCTCCTGTAGTGACGCTCATGGTGCACCAAATAGTGCCACCATTGCAACTGATGATTCAGGTACCAGAAAAAGAATGAGAACTGATGAGGTGTCAGCACACAACCCAGCAGCTAGCACAGACCCCTGGAACAAAACTGAATTCTGCAATAGAATCCAACAAACAACTAGTCAGTTAAAGGAGGCTATCAATGAGGTTCAGAACCTATATGGATCGAGCTCTGTTGCAAGTTCAAATCTCTGTCAGAATACAGCTGCAGATCCATGCCGAAGAACGTCAAGTCTTGTTCAACGCAAGATGTATGGGAGAGATGCTGAAAAGAACTCCATCATAAAGCATATGGCAGGAGACAATTCTAACGGTGCAATGATTATTCCTATCGTAGGCATTGGAGGTATTGGGAAGACAGCTCTTGCTCAAATAATATACAATGATCCAGTTGTGAAAAGCCTGTTTGATCTTAGGATGTGGATTTGGGTGTCTAGCAACTTCGATGAAGTGAGACTAACTACAGAGATGCTAGACTTTGTTTCTCAAGAAAAGCAAACAGGAATAAGCAGCTTGGCCAAACTTCAGGAGATCTTGGTGAGTCATGTCACGTCCAAGAGGTGTCTAATTATTTTAGATGATGTCTGGGACGATATGGATGATCAGGTATGGAGCAAAATTTTGGCTCTTATGCAACCTGACAATGAGAGGAGCAATGTCATACTTGTTACTACTAGAAAATTGTCTATTGCGAATGCAATAGGCACGATCGAGCCGATTAAATTAAGTGCTTTGCAAAATGATGATTTTTGGTTATTGTTTAAAACGTGTGCATTTGGTGATGGCAACCACAAAGGGTATCCAAGTCTAGACATTATCGGTCGGAAAATAGTGGAGAATTTGTGCGGCAATCCATTAGCAGCAGTGACTGTAGGGATGCTACTAAGGGTGTGTCTTACAGTGGACCACTGGAGTAACATTCTAAAGAATGAAAAATGGAAATCCTTGCACCTCAGTAAAGGCATCATGTATGCTTTGAAGCTTAGCTATGATGAGCTGCCTTACTATTTACAACAATGTTTCTTGTGTTGTTCTATATTCCCTAAGAATTATCACTTTCGCAGCAATGAGCTCATCTATTTTTGGATTGCACAAGGTTTTGTGAAATGTGGCCATTCCACAGAGATGTTGGAAGAGATAGGACGGGATTATATCATTGATTTGGTGAACTCATGCTTCTTTGAGCAAGTTGAAACTAAAGAGCCCACTCCAGGCAATCAAACATACTATGTTATCCCTGCCCTTGTGCATGACTTTGCAAGACTGGTTTCAAGAAAAGAGTGTGCTGCTCTAGATGGTTTGGACTGCAATGACATGCCGCCAACCGTACGCCATTTGTCAATTCTAACTGATTCTGCATATCATGAAGGCCAACACGGACACATACCTCGGAGCATTATGTTTGAAGAAAAGCTACAAAATCTAGCTACATCAGTTAGAAAACTGAGGACATTGGTCTTGATTGGGAAATATGATTCTTTCTTTTTCCAATCCTTCCAAGATGCATTTAGCAAGGCACATTATTTGCGTGCACTGCAGATTTCTGCTACATGTGCGGAATTTGATTCCTTCCTGTGCAATTCAGTAAACACTACCCATCTTCACTACCTGAAACTTGAGAAGAAAGGAGGAAGTGAAGCTTTGCCTATATCTCTTAGCAAGTTTTACCATCTTCAAGCATTAGATGTTGGGCATGCAACTACAATTAATGATATGAGTGACCTTGTCAGCATGCGGCATCTTGTCATAAAGATGGGAGCACACCTTATGGATCCAAACTCTATCTATCTTGAGATGACACAACTTGAATCCATGAACGAGCTTGTACATCTTGGTGTGCATCAGCTGCAAAATGTCAACGGAGCAGAGGTCTGTGGGGCAAAACTGAGAGACAAAAAACACTTAGAAAGTCTGCACTTGTCGTGGAAGGATGCTTTATCGCAGGATGGGTATGCTAGCAATACAAGCTCTGAACATTATACAGACACAGCAAAAGAAGTGCTTGAAGGTCTTGAACCATATCACAACCTAAAGCATCTTCGAATCTCTGGGTACAGCGATGCTACCTCCCCAAATTGGTTTTCCAGCATTGTGTTATATAACTGCTTGCAGACGCTTCATCTAGAGGATTGTGGAGAATGGCAAGCACTTCCCTCTCTAGAAAGGCTTCCCTTCCTTACAAAGCTGACGTTAAGGAACATGTCAGAAGTAACACAGGTATCAGTTCCTCCATTGGAGGAGCTCGTATTGATTAAAATGAGAAAGCTGGAGAGATGCTCCTGCAATTCAATAAGGGACTTGAACTCTAGCTTAAGGGTACTGATGATTGAGAGATGTGATGCATTGGAGGCTTTTCCCCTTTTTGAGAGCTGCAAGAAACTCAGAATCGAGCATGAGTCATGGTTGTCGGGTCTTAGAAGGCTTACCATCCATGATTGTCCTCAGTTAATAGTGTCGAATTCTCTGCCACCTTCAAGTAGCACATGTAAATTATCCATCTCAGGAGTTAGGACACTTCCAATTATGAAGGGATCATCCAGTGGTGAGTTGATAATCGAGGGCGTGGACGATAAAAGAAACAACTTTTATGTTGCGCCGACAGAACTGGATGACGAAAAAATTTCATTCCGTAATCTAAGGGCACTAACTCGCTTGCAAATAGTACTTTGCGATAATCTGTCCTTTATTTCACTGAAAGGTTTGAAGCAACTGATCAGCCTAAAGAGTTTGGAAATACGCGGCTGCATGGAATTATTCTCTTCAGATGTTCTGCCAGAAAAAGTCCACGAATACATGACAACCGATAGTTTGAATGCATTTCCAGCCCTCAAGCATCTCAGAATTGATGATTCAAGAATATCAGGGAAGTGGCTATCCGTGATGCTGCAACATGCGCCGGTCCTAGAGGAACTGCATTTAGATTCATGTGACGAGATATCAGGGCTTTTGATATTAGGAAAAGAGAGTTGTTTGTCCAATCACAACTCATGTCCACGGGCTTCATCACCAGGGAATCCAGATGACGCGTCAATAAGCTCAGCCCGGGAGCGACTCGTATATATTCCATCAAATCTCATCTCCTCTCTCAAAAAATTGTCTATTGAGGATTGCTATGCGCTAACGTTTCTGGAGAAAAAGGCTAGCTTCTCTGCATTCACCTCCCTTGAGGAGTTAGAAATTCGTAGATGCCCTAACCTCATGTCGTCTTTTGGGTCTAAAGATGGAAACAGTGACCATGCAAACGGGGGATGCCTTCTCCCGTATTCACCAAGCGAACCTGGTATTGTTCAACTTGAATCCCTACAAAAGCCACAGCTATGCCCTCGGATGAGTGTGAACCGCCTCAAAAAATTAAAAATATCCCGCGTTTGGGATTTAGAATATCTAAAGCTGGATTCCTACACAACACTGGAAGAGTTGGTAATTTGTATTTTGATTCGCTCACCGCAGTAGAGGGCCTTCAATCCCTCAGAGGTCTCAGGTATTTGAATGTAGACGGATGCCCTCGCTTACCTCCGTTTCTGGAGCGTCTGTCAGGGCAGGTCAGTGAGCTGTTCCCACGACTTGAGAGCCTTTGGTGGATGACTACTCTTTCCTCACCACGTCATTCTGCAGGCAGCCTCGCCTCCCTCAAAGCCTAGTACTTGCACGAGGTCCAACAAAGCAGAACGACTAACATGCGAGCAAGATAGAGCGCTTCAGCTCGTCACGTCTCTGCAGCACCTCGAATTTTCTTTTTGCGATGAACTTGTAGATCTTCCGGTGTGTCTGCACGGCCTACCCTCCCTCAAGAGATTGGGGATCTTTGTTGCTGACGTATCTAAGGCTGCCAGAAAAGTCCTCCCACCTTCGCTGGAAGAACTAAATATCGACGTTTGCAGCGATGAGCTAATTAGCGAATGCAGGATGCTAGCGACAAGCATGATGCTAAAGGTCAAAATTGATGGGCATTACGTCAATTGATTGCTGGGCAGCTTATTAAGAACAGCCAGCAGGTTTCACTGAGTGTCCTTCCAAGGTATGCTCCTACAATTCTACAGTTGGTTGGTCGGTCATGATGTTATCTAATTCTCTTCAGGGATTGCACTTATTATAGAGCTTGGTGTATGATAAAGTTAGCAATCTCTTTGCAGGCTTCTCAAGCTGTTGTACGGCATTCCATTGCTACAGTTGACCGTCTCCCGGAGTAGACTAGTAACAAGCTGTTGGGCAAAAGTGGTCACGAAGGAGTTCACAGGCCAGAGTTATTCTCTTCGGTTTGGAACATCAAAACTGAATTTGCTATTGGACAGCGTTTATGTCAGCCGGCCCTCACGTTCTCATGCTGCTGAAATCCGGTTCTCATACTTTGGTTAGGTATATACACTTGCTTGGGTTTTTTTAGAAAACAAACAGAGGATTTCATGAGCTACGATATGTCCAGCATGGTTACTACTGAAAAGAGGCAGTTTCATTCCTGTTATTCGTAAGCAAATTCAGAAATGAAAAGGTTCACTATTTTGCATGTGAATATTTTTTTAGATAAAGGATATATTCAATATCTGGCCTCTAATCGGGTGATGTACACAGCCAATTATTACAACGTGTCCGAGAAATAAACACAAGAAAGCCAAGGTCATAGGCATTGACCAGGACACTAGTTTAAACAATATAGATGATTACATCCTTTATTCGATATCTCTAAAGAATCGTCTCTAATCTTTGCTTATCAACGAGAGTGCGTCCTTGTCTTGCTCATCACGCTGCAGCTGGGCCCAGAAGCGTAACCAATACGCTCCCCTGGAAATAACCTGCATAATAGAGTTAGTTTTCAATTTGTTAAAAATAACATCATTCCGGCATCGCCAGATAGCCCAACACATAGTAGCCACCCCAACCCAGATCAGACTTTTAACCCTTTTATGTCGATTAATAAGCCAGTTGTCAAACATGTGGTTGATAGATCTTGGTTGATTCAAATTAGTAGCAAAAAAGATAATCCTCCAAATTATTTTAGAAAAGGGACAATTAAGGAAAAGATGTTGGATAGTCTCATTCCTGTTGCAGCATATGCATTTCTGGCTCCCTTTCAGTTTTTCCTAGCGAGGTTTTTTTGGTAAGGACGACACCCCTTTGTAGGAACCAAAGAAAGATTTTAATTTTTAGAGGAATCTTTATCTTTCATATACTTCTATAAAAGACAGGTGGTTGTGCATCCATAAGGTGAAGATACATCGAGTGAACCGAAAAGACCCAGATTTGGCCAGGTTCCACTTAAAGAAATCTTCCCCCTCCACAATTCAACATTAGAAATCCGTGCTACTAAATTAATCCACTCTGTAAGTTTGTTATCCACTAGAGCCCTCCTAAAAGAGATGTTAAGAGGGCTTGTAGCCATCACTTTCGCTACCGTTGCGTAACGATCACGCACAATATTATATAAGGAAGGATAATTAACTTTTAGAGGTCTCACACTATCCACGTATCATCCCAGAACCTCGTAGTTGTCCCATATTTTATATCAAAAGAGCCTTTAGCCAGTACCTCATCTTTGATAAGCATGAGTCCTCTCAAAAAATGGAAGTCATTCGGTTTGGCTGACACTTGAGTAAGGGACTTTGATCTTAGATATTTATTCTTAACATGGATTGCCTACATACCATCTGTGTTAACTAGATTAGCTACCTATTTGGCCAACAAAACATTTATTTTGAAGGTTTAGGTCTAGGATGCCTAAGCTCCCTTGGTCCTTAGGGCGACATAATATGCTCCATCTGGACAAGTCTATATTTATGTTTATTCTGAAGAACCTTGATCTGAATTGATCAAGTCTTTTTAGGACTCCCTTAGGAATCTCAAAAAGGACATCATAAACATAGGTAGACTCTTAAAACAGAGTTAAGCAGGACTAGCCTTCTCCGTAGGATATGTATTTCGCTTTCCAACAAGAGAGTTTTTGTTGAAAACATTCTTCAACCTTCCTTCATTCAGAGTTCAGAGTTGTCTATGGTGCATTGGGATCCCTAAATATCTAAAAGGGTACTCTCCTGCCTTACAGCCAAAGAGGGTAGTATAAAAGGATTCCATCCCTTTAGCTGCACCATAACAAAATATTTCACTTTTGTGGAAATTGATTTAAGTCCGATAGATGTTCAAATGCACATAGCAAAAGTTTTAGATTCTTTCTTGCTCCGGGTCATGATCCATAAAGATAATGGTGTCATCTGCATATTGCAAAATTGATAACCCATCATCATAAGGTGAGGGACGACTCCTCTTATTTGACCATCGTTTTTTGCTCTATTAATGAGAAGAGCTAGCATATCTGCAACGATGTTAAATAAGACAGGCGACATCGAATCACCCTGTCTTAGACCACATTTTGTTTGGAAGTATGGGCCGATATCGTCATTAACTTTAATCCCTACACTTCCTCCCATGACCATACTTTGAACCCACCTACACCATTTGGAAGAGAAACCTTTCATACGTAAGGTTTGTTGTATGAAAGGCACTTTACTTTATCATAAGCCTTTTCAAAATCGATCTTGAAAATGATGCCATTTCTTTTTTGTATGAAGTTCATGGATGGTTTCGTGTAGGATAACGACTCCTTCCATGATATTCCTACCCGGTATAAATGCGGTCTGCATTGGACTTACCACTGTTTTAGCTACCTTATTCAGCCTGTTTGTGCCAACCTTTGTGAATATTTTAAAATTAATGTTGAGGACACAAATTAGTCTAAATTGCTGAATTTTTGTGGCATTTTGAGTTTTTGGAATCAAAGTAATAATTCCGAAATTGAGATGGTAGATATCTAGAGCCTCACAATGTAGATTAGCAAAAAGAGAAAGAAGATCATCCTTGATCACCCCCCAAAAGACCTGATAGAATTCCGCAGGGAATCCATGAGGACCTAGAGCCTTGTTATGCTCCATATTGAAAATTGTTTCCTTCACCTCCAATTCAGTGAAGGGACAAGTAAGGGTATCATTCTCCTCTGGGGAAACTTGTGGAATATCTGAAATCTGATCTTCCAAAAGTTTGATCTCTGAAATTTGAGGTGGCCCAAAAAGGTCTTTATAATATTTAGTGTTTGCATGTGAATATACAATTTGCTTTCTCGCTAACATGAAAGATACTCTGCAACAAAAGAAACAGTGCAACTTCCAAATCTTAGGAGTCAGGTCTCATTTTAATGACTGTAAGGATGGGGGTAGCGAGCAGTCAGCTAGTGCTTGAATAAATTTGAACATGTTCACTCCCTGCTGAACAATTTTCCCTGAATGTAATATGCTAACTTACCAGTCCACTTAGCCTTATTCGCTTATTGAAGGCAATTCTGTAAGATTGTGCTTGAATATTCAGATTGCACTGCTCCTGATTTTGAGACAATAATTTGGACATGCCTTACTACTGTGCCGTACTGTATGCCTGTATGAGTTCAGAATGTAGTAAGGCGTACTTGTGCTACTGTGATATGTAAATGCATGTGCGCGCAAATAGTTAGCAGACGTGGTGTGCATGTTATTTTAAACTTAGGGACCTACTGTTTTACTTTTTGAATGAACTGTAAGAAGGTGCCAGGGAAATAAAATCTCAACAACTGTAGGGAGCTTTAAGCCAAGTTACCAGACTTCACAGTTGCTTCTGCTGGTCAGCTGATGGATGTCCTCGTGCCGTGTACGATTAGAAAAAGGCGTTCGGATTTTGGTTTTGCCTTCGGTTTTCCTCACTCACGAACAAGCATCTTTGGTTCTCGTACGTTTTCAAAGAGGCTATAGTCCATGAACGAAAATGACGTGGATAGCAAAGGAAAAGTTAAATAAATGAGGACAAAATTACTCATGTTTTAAATTTAAACTGTGATTTTGTCCTCATTTATTTAACTTTGTAATTTTTTTTAGAGAACACAGTGCAACGTAGATACTCAACACGTACGCACACTCGCCCCTACGAACACACGCATGCAAACCCTACCCCTATGAGCACCTTCGAATAACTGAGCCGGCAAATCTTGAAGTTCACGAAGCCTACCACTTAAAGCGTAGCGCCGGAAAATCCTGGAATAAATCCATAATAAAGTGTCGCACCTATGATTTGAACCCTGGGTGGGAACCCCCCAACCAATGACCTTTGTCGTTGCGCCGTGAACCCCTTGACTTAACTTTGTAATTTTATCCTTGTTTTTTTAATATGGGTTCGGGTGTACCCTTATTCTATTTATAGAGGAGTTCACGGTGTCAATTTAGCTAAAAATGCTAGTGATCCTATTTGAATTTGTCTTAATTTTTTTTCTTTTTATATTATTTTTAAATAAAATTTTGAGCGTCATTATGAAATATTATTTATAGGAAAAAAATAATATTTAAATCTAAGCATAGTTTAATATGTTGTACGTACTTAAGCAACCATTTGTGGAAGCCAAGAGGGTCAAAGATAAGGTCAGAGATTAGTATCTTCTTCTAACTTTTTTTTTCGTTTTTTTCAGTTTATTTAATTTACTTATTCCGCCTTCATCTAACATGGTCTAGAACAACGGATGAACGGTGGCTTCAAATTCAAAAAACAAAGATGGAATAACAAAGTAAAAAAAAACAAGGATACAATTATGATTGGTCTTAAAAGAGGGACAAGAACATCAATCTCGCTAAAAATAAACGGCTCACTGCTTCGCCGCTTCTCCATTGGTGCTAATCAGTTGTCATTTAAGGTATGCTTATATCATCAAAATTATTAAAGCTGTGATGATGCTAATGCATTTCCATATCTGATATCTTACCGGATATCTGTAGTCTAGCTGACAGATTCAAATACTGGAACATCGTTATTCAGGAAGAACAGAATAAGAAAGCTTCTTTCCTTGTACCACCTGTTAGAAAATAGCACATGCCTTTTTGAAGGATGACAACAGCAGAGTGTCACATAGCTCGGTCGCTCTCAGAAATGTGTGCATTCCCATTTCCATTTTGAAGTGAGTGCTACTTGCTACATGTGTTTTTCAATTTAGTTAGGTTATCGTAAAACTCTATATTTAAAATTAATTTTCTATTTTACAAAATGACTAAATATTATAGTTTAATTTTATCAAATCTCTCGGAGTTGCTCTAATTGAGCTGGGTACGAGGGTATCCATACTATACTAGACATTGTCAGTTTGCCACAGAGCCGAGATCGTCCATACATCCACATCGCGCGGTGGGGACAACTATCGGTGCGTTTTCGATCTCCCGGATTGAAGATGTCATCTGAATTTGTGTTCTCAAATTGATGCACGCATCTCCATCGCTGTTGAGTTTTTTACTCCATAGCTGGTGGTTGAGGCGAAAAAGGCCTTCGGTGATGACAGCGTTCGGATTTCGGTTCAGTCTTCGGTTTTTCTCACTCAGCAAACGTGCATCTTGATGACAAAGCAGTAAAGACACACGCTTTTTTTTTAAGGATGACGACAAAGCAGAGTATCACATACTCCCATCGGTTGGTCGCTCTCAGAAATGCGTGCACGTCCACCACTGGGCTGGAAACCGAAATCTCTGTCCTCCGAGTTTCGGTTCGACAATATTTCATAAATGTGCAAGCAACAAAACAAGCTCTCAGAGTCAAGTATATGATTTTGACTCACTGGTTGTATATGCGAGGCCATCTTTCTAGACAAGAACATAAACCACCCCGTTGCAGAGTAGCAGACTTATACCTCGGGTCCCAAATTTATATCTGTCAGTATGGTTTAAATTAATTAGTACTTGTTTCTATTTTCCAAATCCGTCTAAACTTTTATACTTTTAGTAGAAAACCAGGAAGTTTTAGTGGAATTTTACTCAATTCTACTTATTTAATTTTATCAAAAACGAAAATCGCTCCCAAACCTTTGAACGAGAAGCAGACATGCAAGCTGTGCCAGTGGGGTCCGATAAGATGTTAAACTGATGACATTAACATCGAAAGCGTGTCCAAGCACGGTTTCGGTTCGGATTCGGAATCGGGTTCGGGTTGTATCTACGTCCATACGTCGTTGTCAGGTGTGAGGTGTTAGTTGTCCAAAGCATCTCCATTGACTCGTATGCACCGAAGATCAGAGCCTTGGATGCCAGTGACATTACTCGGTTTATTCACTCTTCGGTTCGGTTTATGATTCGGGTCGTCCTTTCTCTATAAATACCTCGACGACAAAGCTGTCTTCCTCCACTCATCCATCCACTCCAAGCTCAAAGAAAGCAAACCATTTCCCAAATCTCAACAGCGCTGATCAGTGATCACTGCACACATGGACGTCCTCAGCAAGATGACGCGCGCCATCTCCGACGCCCTGCAGGACCCCGAGAAGCTACCGGGAGCACTGATTCTGTGCGGTGTCCTCGAAGCCGCGGCGGCGCTCTCCCTCGTCTTCTTCAGGGTGCCAGGGGCAGCGTTCCTCCACCACGGCGAGGAGGCGCTCGGCTACGTGTACTATGCAGCTCTGATCGCCATTGTGGTGTTTGGGCTCGCGGAGGCGGCTGTTGGCTTCTGGGTGTCAGGCGATCCTGCTGGCCGCCGATTTGTCGGTAAGGTCGTCGTGGGGTTTTCCATTCTGCCGATGGTGATCGTTGCTGGTCTTGGAGGTTTTTCTTCTGCCGCCCCGCCGAAGTAGCATCTGCTTACACGACGCGAGATACCCAGAGTAGTGCTCGGCCATTGGATTGCTATCTTTAGCTTATAGCATTGGATGTCTGATGTCTCTTCCGTGTATTTAAATCGCGAGGTCCGGTGCTGTCAGTTCGCGCTCTCTGCATATGTTCTGTTTGTTTGCTTGATTTTGGTTATGTCATATGTCAGAGAAGTGGTTAAATTTATTTTGCCTTATGGGCTTGTTGAACACAAATCTGTTGGTCGTGTTTGAATCTTCAGATTGCAATGTTCCAGATGTCGAGCGTTTTTTTTTTTGGACGTGCGCTGTATATGAGTTCAGAATGTAAGTGGCAGTTAGCACACTCAGTGATCCAGTTAACTTCAGAATTGAGGGCCCAACCGTTTGAATGAACTGTAAGGAAGTGCCGGGGACACAAAATTGTCAACAATGTAAAGAAGTGTAAGACAAGTTGTCTGATTGAACACAAGGAATCGTTAAAAAAGACCACCAACGTCTCTATTCCTATTTGTAGCAACAAAGCCACGTCTCTATTCCTATTTGTAGCAACAAAGCATGGTACTTCATCCTTCCCTATCAGTGAAACAATGAACTCACATGTTATATGTTAAAAGATAGTCACATAGCAATAATTTACCATAATTTTCGACCTGCACCTTTACTGACACCATTTATTCGCATCTCGAAAAAGCCCAGTGACCTGAATCTCGAACAAGAACCCCTAATAAAATTCCAAATTACCAAATAAACACACATCAATCACTGGTCTTGTGGTTTTACACAATAAAGAAGCACAACCCTAATCAGAGGATGATAATTTTCATATGTCAAGCAACACCACCAGGCACCAGAACAAACTCAACACAGATTTGCATGGTCATTGAAATTTATCTTGCGTAGGCCTATCTGAAATGCTGAAACAACTCTTACATCAAAAGTCATCACGAACAAAATATATTGCATTGTTACTTATAAAACCATACTTTAATGCCATGCACAAGGCATCAAATACATAAGAGATCTGCACCAGAACAACTGTACCACAAAGAACACAGACACTAGCCCTAGCTCCCTTCATACCAGTAGGTCGATCAACTACTTTAACCCCCCAGTACCTTCCACCTCCAGCTTACATACACATGGTGCTATCAGACACCCACAAAGCCAGTTTGTTATCTACTACTAACTGTGTAATCAAGACTACGCAGACACCCACATCTCAGAAACAGCTAAATACTTACAATTACCTCTAGCTCTACGCAAATCACCCAAGTACACGAACTTAGATCACCCAAATTTTCAAATCCTATTGTTAACAACCTCCCCTAAGCCAAAGAATGAGCATTGCCAGCTCCTGAGGCACTGTCCCCTGAGCTCCTCGACTCAGAACCTGTAAAAGAAGGCAGCAGTAAATGTAAAAGGTCTGCTCCCTGAACAAATTTAGAAGTGTTGAAGGAATACCCAATGCCAACTTGATCATACCACTGGATGACGAAGAGGCACTGCCAGAACCACCAGAGCCAGTCGCACCTTCAGCGTCCTTATCAATCTCCATGGATTGGTAAGTGGCTGTTGGCATCTCATCCCCAATATCAACATATTCATCCACCTGCTCAGTCATTGCAGTGCTCTTCACAGGTTTCTCACTCTCCTGTAAAAAATAATAAATAAACAAACTAGCATTAGATCCCAATTCACACATCCACTAGCTGCAACCAAAAAAACAAACGTGTTGCTCCTTTTGTCATTACTGCATCATCATTGCCAACCAATGCAGGCACATCGGCCACAGGTGCAGTGTCATCCTCAGCCACAGCAGAATTGGTTACATCAGCAACGCCACCATTCATCATCGCAGCACGCTGAGACTTCTTGAGTGCCTTGTTGAAGTTAGCTACAAAACGATCAAGCTCCCACTGTGTCTCGACATCCATCTCATCAATATCAAGCTCGATCTCATCCCCAAGCATCTCCGGGTTGTTGTTCCTCTTGCGCACAATCTGAAGCACATTATGCATCTTCTCTTCAGGCAAACTCTCGAGCCCAATCCTAAGCATGTTCTTCTCCTCCAGGCTCATCTCCCTCTTATTCGGCTCCCTCGCCTTGGGCTTCCGCATCCTCACATTCCCCGCTCTCGGCTTAGCCTTCGCCTCAACAGGCTCGACAACTGTCGGTGGAGGTGGCAATTCAGCCGGCACTGGCCTTGGCGGGGGCTGGGGCTCAAGGCTCTTGCACTCTTCCTCGAAAGCGGCGAGCGCCTCCTTGTACATCCTCTCGAAGTATGCGAGGAGGGCGCCAGCGAACGAGTGGACCTCATGGCCGACGGGTTGTACCGCAGCGCGTTGGTGAAGGTGAGGCGGACGTCGGCCGCGAAGTCTTCGTGCGAGGCGTACCTCCCGGCGGCGAGGCCCTCCTTGACGGTGCCGAGATCCATGGGGCGCTTGATGACGGCGTGGTAGTCGTGGAGGCCGAGGCGCTCCACCTCGACGGGCGCGTTGAACCACACGCTCCGCTTGTCCTTGCGCAGCCTGGTAAGGATCTGGCCGCACCGCTTCCGCATCGAGCCGCTGAGCTGCTTCGCGGGCGGCAGCGGCGGCGGCGGGCCCTGCTGCTGCCAGGTGTCGATGCGGGAGAGGAGGGCGCGGACCTGGCCGAGCTCCCCCGCGAGGCGGTCCCGGAGGGGACAGCCCGGGAGCGGAGTCAAACCGGAAAGGGAGCGGCAGCGTGATTTGTTGGTTCGGGTTGGCAGTGGCACTTGGCAGGTGCAGGTCCAGAATTCGACGGTACTGACGCTATAGCAGTGTACAGTAGTACGTATTGTAGTAGCCTGTAGGTGGGCGTGGTGGACTGTGCCTGTGGAGACGGTCGTGTGACCCACCGTGCGAGGACGTGACCGCCCCGACGTGGGGTCACGTGCTTGGCGATGAGTGGGACGTGTGATCAGGATCCGACGTACTTATGCGAGCCCGGCTAGGGAGTTCCCGTAGATGTCGAGGGACGAGAGCTGTACTGGGAGTGGGAGGCCGGTGAGGCTACAGTGACGGACGCCCATGGGCCATGGTGCAGTGGAGGCGCGTGCGGCGTGCGTCGTACTTGAGAACAACCAAGAGTATTGGCATGGGCATGGGGGGCATTGGCAGGGGCCGCACTTGAGAACAGAAGCGCGAAAAAAATACCGAAAAAAGGCCGTCTGACTTGTTGGGCCGAGGGCGCAAAGAAGGCGCGCGAGACGAGCCTTTCCACCACTCCATTTCAAGCTCAACTTTAGGTGTTTTGGCTCCAAGATTTTTGAAATGTCTTATAGTTTGGAGTAACATTTACTTTTTGCACAACTGTTGTTCAGATTTGGTCAGTGAAGCAATACTCTTGCAGATAAGAAACATAATTTTTTTTTTGAGGAGATGACTGGGAAGCACTCCAAAGCTCTTGATGAATTCAAGTTCCCATTGCACATTTTATCAACAAAACTGGAGTATGTTGAACATAATATCATTTTAGGTTTGTCAGCATCTGCAAAACAATATCTAGTAGATGGTTGGTTCATGAAGTTTTTGTAATAAGTGGTTAATAAAGTCCTGTATAAAACTGTATATAATTTTCATTGTTCAGAAAAGAGTATAAACTTTCATGGAAGTACTACGGGTGCTGAATTTATACTTCTATGAAAATATACTTCAGTATTCTTTTATGTTTCAGAACCCAATAATATTTTGAACTTTGCGACCACAAATTTTCTTACATGAAGTCAAACCAGTTATATAGAAAAACGTTTCATCAAACTGCTCTTTTGGATTTTGGGAGAAAGAAAAAGGTAAACAACTATAAAAGAATACTTTTTAAATATATTTTGTATTTATGATGCCAGTTAACCTCATTTATGTATTTGTTTCAAGTTTCAGCAATACGAGGATTTTGATATTTTTGAATCAGAAACTTCCTGGAAACACTTCAAGGATTGTTTTAAATCCAGATGATTTATTTGCAAGCAAACGAAGTTTTTGCAACGGAATAAACAAATCTCAGAGTTGGTGTAAATCGAAGACAACTCCTATCGATTTATCAAATTATTCTGGGTTTGGTGCTGAGGTTTATACAACCCTAGAAAGCGGTACATTTCACCTCACGTTTGTATACCATAGACGTGAAATCACATTATTCATTTTTGGTAGAGATCTTATATTAGAGGCTGGGAAGTGGACATAGTGAAACAATTTGAGATAAGGGAAAAAATGATACAACATAACATTTTATTGAGGACCCTAGACGTATTTCTATAGAAATTAGAGTAAATTATTGCGACATATGCAAAGTTGGTAATGCAGGATATGTGATACTAGGGTTTAAAGCATTGACAGATTCTTTTGAGATATTATATAAATTAAGTACTCTTTTTTATGATGTTATGCAAGTTGTAGCTGTGTTTTGCTATCAATGGACCGGAAGCGGTTCGATTCAAATGAGTTTTAGAGGATATAACGAAAGCATTTGATAGCAATGTAAAACTGAATAGCAAAAGACCCTATCTTTATATGCAAAAAAATATTCGGATTACTTATGTAAGTACTCCCTCCGTTTTAATTCATAATTCGTTTGACTTTTTTGACCCTAACTTTGACCACTCGTCTTATTCAAAAAATTTGTGTAAACACAGTCAAATTTAAGTCATTCATGTAGACTATTTATTAAATAAGTAAGCCACATCAAAAGAAATGATATTTTACACAAAAAATTGAATAAGACGAGTGGTCAAACTTAGGGTTGAAAAAGTCAAACGAACTATAATTTGGAACGGATTAAGTATTTGACTTATGTTTATCATCTAATAAATGGACTGTCGGTACCCAAGATTACAAATAAATGTAGAGGAAAAATTAGAGATATTTATGAACTAAGAAGCCTACTCAGTATTCCACTGAGAAGCTCTTAAGAACTAGGGCTAAGAAAGAGAAATACAAGGCTCCTATCCGGACGGAAAGGACTAGCTTCTTCGACGAGATGGAGGTTCGTTTGGGGATGAGGGAGCAGCAGGATGGCGTCGTCGACCTCAGTGTCGACACCTCTTCGGTTATGTAGAAGCAACGATTTTCTGCCATTGACTTCGATGCTCCTACATGGCCGAAGAGGTGTTGACGACATCCTACTGCTCCCTCATCCTTGTTGAACGCGATGACCAGTCCTTTCTGGAAACTTGGTCTTCTCTTAACTTGATTTTGATCTCAACTCATCTGGATGTAGAATTTTAAATATGAGGCTTAGGAGAAGAAATCATATGCTCTAGGTGGGGGTTAGGGTCTAGTTATATAGCCCTGTGGGAAGGATGTCATCCGTTGGATCAAACCAACTTAAACTAATGGTGTAGATCGAAACCCACGAAACAATGGCGGCGGCGTAGCGGCAGGAGCCAGATGGGCCAGGGGTCCATTGCCGACCCCTAGGGAGGCCCATCGATCGACCCCTTGGGTGTATTCCCAATCCTTCTATAGTATTTTTGAATATCCTTTCGTCCGAATTCCTGAATTATTACGTCGGAGGTGTAAATTCTTGTCGGTTTTCTGTAAAGACCCTGAAAAACATAGATTTCACCACAACTATGGAATTATGTCATTTTAAACCCTATATTCTATTTTAGTGATCACTTTTCATTGTTTCTCAGAATATATTGACGTTTATGATAGACCGTAACGTAACAACCATCAATACTCTATGATTTCATGGTTCAAATCTTAACTTGATTGACAACTATGCTATTGGACTTTACAATAAAATATGATTATTTCTACTTTAGTTTTCTAATTTCAAATAAGTTTGACTTAATTCAACTAAGGTATTCATCTGAAGTACCTTATACACCCTTTTTTATGCCTACTTGACACCGACAATCGATACACACCTACCACGAGCTAGCCTTGCATAGCTCAAAAGAAAAGACGGTGAGGCAAGAGATGTATAGAAATGGAAAACGGATCATGAGTTGAAATTGATCTGTACCATATCAGCTAGCCTATCAATGTGCACTACCCGTCAACCACAGTGAAATCGTATAGTCGTATATTGGTATTCGTGCGGCCCTCCACCTGGCCCTGACGTGCGAGCATATATCATCATATCCCTCGTGTCATCGTGCCAACCACTTGCACCTATATATGGCAAGCGACACGCCGACACGGCACCTCCAAAAAGGGAACCGCTGATTCCTAGCCGTCTCCCAGCCCTCACTACCTTGCTAGCTAGCGCTAGTAGTTGCCAGGATGATCAGCTAGCAATTGCCACTGACACGCTGGAGCATTAGTAATTGACACGGGCCAGCATAGCTGAGCTGAGCACCGGAGTAGGAGTATTCAGCTGCTAGCATGATTGAGGCCCGACCCGGTTCGTGCGGGCGATTATGTTGACCGTGCCAAACCGCGGCAGATGTGAAGCACCGAACCAGTACCAGTATTGCACGTGATGCTAGCTGCGAGAATCGGTTGTAGGGGCTACGGCCTTACGGCCACGGGCATCATTAAAGTCTTGTTTGGATGCGCATGTATCTAGCTCAAACTATATGGATTAGAGTGAATTAAAATATATATTAGTTCAAATATACTCTAACACATGTGGTTACATCCAAACAAACCCTAAGCCGGACGAGCTGACCGCGATGGCCGATCGATTTCGCCCGCAGGCGTAGCAGCAACGCGACGGGAAACTGCGTACAGTAAGGACGTAAGGTGCTTGTCCCGTAGTCTGCCGTGCCGTGTGAACTGAAACCAGCCGGCTCGACCTGAAACGCTGCTGCAGTTGCCATCGCCGTTGGTTTCCCGTGATCTCCGACCTAGGAAGCTGTGTCAGCGTCTCCGTTCGTGTTCCGACGCGGCCGAAGCCGAGCCAACGAAGCCGCGCGCGGCACCATTTGGCGACACGAGCATCAAGGAATATATATATCAATACCAATTGCTAATGCTAGAGCAGTAGAGTGTGACATCTTCGTGGACCAGTCCACGCTTTCTTTCCATGGAACTCGATCGAGTCGAGGGTGATCAAATCAAACGACCTCCACCTCCAGTTCGGCCCCTGACTTTACATGAGACCGTATGCTATGAAAACTAACTAGTTATACAAACTATATAAACTCTAATAAAACTCACATGATTCTAATCCGATAATCTTAGATAGAGGTGGAACAATTAAACACTTAAACCCTCCCACCAATCCAATCTTATTCAATTTTTTTCAGCTCAACCCCAACATCCGGTGGTACCTCTTCCCAGGCGCCGTCGTCGCCGCGGCGTCCGATGCCGGCGGCGGGCAGCTCGGGGTCGTCACCAGGGCGCTGGATCTTGTCCGGCACGACGGCGGCTACTATGCAGCGCCGGTCGCGAGCGGCGTGTCCCCCGGCGAGCTGCGGCGCGTCAGGGAGCTAAGCCTTGGCGACTGTGTCGTGTCCGGCTCCGGCTCCGGCGCATGGCTCGGTCAGGTCGTCGAGGTGTCCCTCGACGTCGACGTGTCCCTCGACGTCGACGTGGCGTTCGACGACGGCGCCATCTGCTGAGTAACACAGGCGGGCAGCAAGCTACGTATCGTGGACCATCTTCCTCTCTGATCACAGCTCGTCCCGTGATGAGGAGGAATCGCCATGCTGTGCTCCTCCTCCTCACTGGAATCGGCGGACTAGTAAGACGAGGGCATCGCCGGTTGCGGCGAGTAGATCGTCACCGGCGGCAGAAGCGGAGCCCTGCGGAGTTTGAGCGGCCATTGTACGTCTCATACACCCGCATGACGGCCGACGTGCTGTGGCAGGACGGAACACGGCAGTACGGCGTGGCATCGGCGTCGCTGCTCCCCTTTGTGACGCGGAACGCGCACGACTTCTTCCCAGGGCAACACGTTGTCCGCAGGCCAGCTCTGTTGGCCGTTGCCGTTGCTGGTGTGGCACTGGCACACGACGACGACGACGATGCAGCAGATGCACCGGGCCGTATTGGCGTCGTCAGAAGCCTCCAGTGCAAGACCGTGTGCGTGTCCTGGTTCAAGATCAAGGCGGCAGAACACCCTGCTGCTAGGGAGTTCTCGTCGTTCGACCACGAGACCTTGATCTAGCACTAGCAGGCATCAGCAGTGGTGCACACGGAGGTAGCACTGGATGTTGGGGTTGAGTTAAAAAAATAAATAAGATTGGATTGGTGGGAGGGTTTAAATGCTTAATTGTCCCACCTTCATCTAAGACCATCGAATTAGAATCGTGTAAGTTTAATTAGAGTTTACGTAGTTTGCATAGCTAGAGCATACAGTCCCTGACCAGCCTAAAACTGTTATTGACGAGGCGATGAGTGCCAACTGTGGCACCACTACGCACTGTCCAGCTCCACATTATTTTTAGTATTCCCTCCATCCCAAATTGTAAGTCATTTCAAAAATCTTGAAGAGTCAAAGTTTCTTAAGTTTGATCAAACTTATATAACAATATAATAATATTTATGATGTCAAATAAGTATTATTAGATTCGTTATCAATTATATTTTCATAATATATCTATTTGATGTTATAAATCTTTATAGTTTTGTCTATAATTCTTGGTTAAACCTGAGATGCTTTGACTTTTTAAGATTTTTAAAATGATTTACAATTTAAGATGGAGAGAGTACATTACACGATGCGAATATGCGATCATAAACAAATTGTAGCGAAAATGGGGAAAGAAATACCGGGACCTACGGCACGAGCAAAAGAGGATAAGCAAGAGAGCAAAAGGCAGCATTAGTTTGAGACGAAGATGATTGCTACTCGTCTTTCGAAAAACGATAGGGTACAGGCTGTTTCTTGCTTGAGGAGGAATGACACGGATGGGCCTAGTTGGAGTGGGGCTGTGCTTGTGCATCAGCCATCAGGTATCAACGACAGCCGGATGGGTGTGGTTTTGAAAGCTTGGCCGCACCAAAAACCGACGGAAAAGACGGCAAAGTATGTGGAAATTGCAAGTTGTCTCCGCAGGCACGAAAATGGAGTGTTTTTGCAGAAACGCGTGGGATGGTATGGTTCGTTGAAATGGCAATGTTGAGCCGACGCGCCCTTTCATGTCACATTCACCGTCAGC